>VZRH01007646.1:8416-23176 GCA_013397555.1 Urocynchramus pylzowi
CGGCCGCGGTTCCCGCTCTCCGCCGCTCGGACCCCGCAGCTCCGCCGCCCCGCCGGGCTGTCGCGCCTGTCCCGCCGTGGCCGTGCCGGACGGAGCTGGGCCCTGCCCGGGCTCCCCAGACCCGGGGTGCCCCGAGTCGCTGGGCTCGCCCCACAGGGACCCTGGGCTGTCGCAGCTGGGTCACCGGGCGCTCCCCACTGCCCCGTTTCTCTGCCCCAACCGGGTTTCGTCTGCTCCATCTCCAGGGCCCTCCTTGGAGGACACCTGAGGCTCCAGGTGCAGGCTGAGGAGCGGGAGACTGGCGGTGCCGTGGCTCCCTCTCACCCATCCGATTTATACTTCTCCCTGGAGGGCCAAAAGCTGTGTTGGGTGTTTCCAAAGTCTCTGCTGAGCTTCGGAAGACTGTGAGCACAGAGCCCGGGCTGCAGAGCGGATCTCGAAGTCTCTTAGCAGCAAAGTGCTTAAAAGTGCTTTTACAGCGCCCACGGGAGAGCCCGCGGGGAGCAGAGATCGCTCAGAGCCGGTGGTGCCCGTGCCCGGAGCTTTAGGGCTTGTTTGCATTGGCGTTGCCAGTTTCCATCTTGTGTCTTTACGTGCCCTCATCTGTGGTTTTACTAGGCGTTTTACTGTCTCGCACTCAGAGTTTCCTCCCCCTGGGGCGAGGTGGGGAGATGGGGGATCCCTGCCAAGCCCTGACGCTGGCAGCTCCCCGCGATGATGCTGGGCTTTGTGTCTGGGCTCCCGGAGGCTGCATTTGCTGCTCTGCAGGGTCTGCTCTGGTGCTCTGTTCCCGCAGGTTTTAAAGGCAACGAGAAAAGCTGCCAGTGATGCAACTCTGTTTAATGATGCCATTTATGGTGACTTTTTTATTTAGTTAATGCAGATGAAGAGGCTCTGCAATCTTGCCCGTTCGTTAATATTGCACATCTCTACGTTTTATGCTTAATTATTTTGTATCCTGCAAACAAATGTTAAACTGAGACCTTAAGGTCTTCAAGAAGATCTGGGAATTCTTTGGATAAGATACTATTCAGGACAGGTATTTCAGAGGGAGTAATTTTCTCCTTTTTGTTTTGAGACTTTCTGAGGAAAGCAGCATTGTCAGGGAATGCCATTTCTGCAGAATCCCTCTGTCTCCGTGATGCATCTCCAATAATCTTTTATTTATTCTAGCAAAGGGTGAAATCTTCCCAGCTGGTCAGCATGTTTAGGAGAGACTTGAGACCTGATTCTTGGTTCTTCAGCTTTCTGGTGAGTATTACCGGGTTTGGTGGGTTTTTTATTCTGGGTATTTGAGATAATATTAATGTTTCTCTGAATGTTACAACACATCCTCTCCACCAGGTTGGTCTGTCCAGGAGTATCCTTGCCTTTGCAGCCCTTGCCAAGAACCAGACTTCTAAAGGTTAGTGTTTTTATCAGCACCCTCTATGTGTTTTACAAGCAATATCCAGCACAGAGAAACAAAAGGTGTCTGGTGGTGCAAACAAAGGTAAAGAAACTTTTTTCTGTTACCCTGTTTTGTGCCTAAAATGCTGTTTGCAGAGCTGGTATTTGCCAGGCTGTTTGCTCAGCTGCTGCTCTGTGTCCCACTGCAGCTGCAAACCGAACAGATTATTTTGTGCCTGAAAATTGCATCTGCAAGTGCAGAAGCTGGGATGAGCTTTTAGGGGATAAAGCAAGTAATGTTGTTTTTGCATAACTGCTTTGAACAAGCTTTTCTGAGGGCCATCTCTAGGCATAGCAGAGTGAGCTTTTCCCTAGTGCTGAGCTTAGCATGGTTTGTGTGTCCCTGGGCCAGAGAGCAGTCACAGGCACCCTCAGCTCGGGTCCCACGTGGTCTGAGCTCTGTCACACTGTGCCCACCGGCCAGCCCAGGGCTGCATGGGGAGGTGAGCTCCTGCCAGCATCTCCTCCAAGGTGCACGAGGCAGTGTTTTCAACAGTGGGCTGGAGAGGCTTTCTGCTTCCCCAGGCTATGTGTGTCTTTCTCCAGGTTTTGCTCCTGTCACAATTGAGACCCCAAGACACACGTATGAATATGTGGCCACTGCTCTGGACTGGTGGCAAGCTGACAGGTACTGTGAGCAGCACTTTGCTCAGCTGCTCTTTGAGCCCCAGGACAGTGAGCAAGGCTCCTTCAGCAAACTGCTGCAGTCCCACCACATCACAGGTTCTGTCTGGCTAAAGGAAAGGGACAGTGTCCTGCACAAAACAAAGAGGAGACGTGAGTATACGTGGACATGGGCTATTTAGAGATGTTTTCATACTGTAAAATATGACTGGAGAAGTTGTCCCTTGTTTTTTTATTGTCACTTTATTGGCCTGTGCTTCTTCCTTTCTGCTGACTGAAATTTCTCTTTCTAGATGGCCACACTGTACCAGCCCTGGTATTCAGAGACAAAACAGACACAAAATATGTGAAGGTGCTCTCTGACTTCCCGGCACTGCCTGCTGTGACAGCCTGTGCCCACCTGCAGTGGGACACCAGGACCCAGGAGATCGCCACCATCTTCTCCTACGCCGTGCCCGCTTGCATTAACGAGTTCCAGCTCCGAGGCTTTGTGGATGAGGAAGGCTTTGTTCGCTTTGCCCTCATCGTGCACGGGCACCACTCCCCCTACCTGCCTGTGTTCCGTGCTGACCAGCAGTGGCATCACCTCTGCGTGACCTGGCAGCAGGAGAACGGGACCTGGGCCATCTATGCCGATGGGAAAAGGAGGGCGTCGGCCAGTGGCTTGTGTTCCCTGGGGCCCTCTGCCCCCCAGGCCATCTTTGGCCAGGGCACCTTCATCATTGGGCAGGACCAAGATTCCCTGGGCGGCACCTTCAGGGCAAAGGAGTCCTTCAGCGGGAACATCACTGACCTGCACATCTGGCAGGAAGTCCTCAGCGCCGAGCACATCGAGAAAGTTCGCTCCTGCTGGGTGGTAGAGCAAGACCTTGTTTTTGGGTGGAGCTCAAATGCCCTGGAAGTGGAGAGCACCGTTCAGGCAGTGGCCACACAGCTCCTCTGCCCAGGTAAGTCTCAGTATCCTCGTGGTTACTATCCTGGCTCTGAAGGCACAGCCCGCAGCGTTTGTTGTACCAGGGCTTGTGGATTGCAGCAGGAAAGGTGATACCTGCTGGGGATGGCGTGTCCCTGGGAGACCCTTCTGCCTGTGTGTGTTTCCACAGGGCCTGTGGAGGAATGCAGAGTTTTGGAAGTTGGCAGCAGTGGATTCAGTTATGCATCTTGTTTGCAGACTTTGCCTTTCATCTGTCACTACAGCAAGGGTACAGCATCTGTTAGCTATTCACGCATTGCTTCCACCACACGCACTCCTGGAGGTCCTGGCTGGGCTGGTGGCCAGGGCTGGGAGGCCCCTGCTCTCACGGGCTCTCATGCAAAACCCTCTGGGGCTGGCACTTTGCTGCAGCTGCCTGCACTCTGGCAGGGGGTCTGGCTCTTCCCCAGCTGAGCTGGGCAGTGGTGGTACCCCCTCCATGGCTCTGGGTGCAGTGCTGGGAGTGCCTCCAATCCAGGCTTTCCCAGATCCGTTGGCCAGGGGAGCGTGGGGGGAGGCAGAAAAGGAGTGTGAAACTGTCTCTCCAGATGGGATCTTGTGCTAAAAATAAAATACAGCTGTGAAGTCTCCTTGTCGTGCCTGTCCTGCAGACTTAGCCACCATCTGAGGCCCATTGCCCAGGCTTTGAAGGTGACATGTTTTAACCATGCTGTTGGACGCCTCAGCAGTGGTTCTGGTTCTGGTTTGTCCCCAGATGCATACTGGCAACTGAAAAGAGCTCAGCTGGAGTCCAGCCACTGGCTCGCCAGCCGTGTGAACAGCCTTGCAGTGAGGACTGTGGTGAGTCCTGCAGCCCCCGCAGTGGCAGCTGGCACCTGGGGCAGGCAGGAGCTGCTGGGGTGGACGTGTTGGCACCTTAGAGCTGCTTGAGTCACTTTGCCAGCAGTTGTGCCTGGGACCTCTCCTGAGCTGCTGTTGGAGATTGTGACCAACACAGCTGTAACTTCTGCTGTGATCAAACAAGCAGCATTGCTTCAGATTGACTCATCTCACTGAGGATGGAGTCTCCACAAGAGATCCCTTCCCCCAGGGTATTCCTGGTTGGCCAGACAGGTGTCCTGATGCCAGCAAGGGCATGCAGGGCATTGCCAAGGCACAGCTGATGATCAGGGATGCACCATCTGAACCAAACTAACTGAACTAACCATCTTTTCCATGACAGATTCCTGACAGTGTCTTCACGAGTGGTGTGCAAGACATGAACCTCTCTGTGGCTCTCGATGCTCTTGATATCTTGGCATCTGTTCTGAGAGAAGGAGAAGTGCCCGTGCTTGAGCCATCTGACCTCCTTGCAGTCCTTCAATTACTAAAGCAGGTTTCAGATTTGGAACTGCAGGAGGGAGATGAGCTGGAGATGTTGGAGCAGTTGGGCCAGTATTACATGGAAGTAACTGAGTTAATTCTGGAAGAGCAGAATACTGGGACATGGTCATCGATCAGCCAGGTAATGGTGTCACCAGCCTGACTGCTGTGTGCCTCACCTGTTCACCCCAGGCTGGTCGTGCTGCCCTTGCATGGCCACCTGTAGCCTTTGTGGCCCTACTGAAGCATGCAGAAAATGCTGCAAGCACAGGCATGGAGCCTCTTCACCAGCTCTGATAAGTCCAGCTGCTTTCCTGGTGCCTCATTTGTTGGAGGTGCAGCCAAGTTCTCCTGCAAACAAATGCAGTGCTAGTGGTGCCTCCCTTGCAAACCCCTCTGGTGGTTTATTTAGCTCTCTTCACGTTCTCCACTTTGTCAGTCTGGATTGACAGTTTGCAGATTCCTGGTGCTGTTTCCTCGCTCCCACATCCTGCTGTCTGGCAGGGACACACCCTTCCTTTGCAGTGTGTGTGTTTTCAGTGGATGGGCTGCCAAGGAGCTGTTTGTCATCAGCCCCCTCACTGCTCAAAACACCATCAGGCCTTGCATAAGGGATTTCCACCATCCCACCCCTGTGAGGTTTTTCTCCATGCTCACGTGTGGTTTTTGTGCCTGGTGCAAGGTCTGCACTCTCCACCTGCCTCTGGAAAATGTGTGACAGTGTCTGGCCTGGCCAGTGCCCCAGGAATCAAGCCAGGGATATCCAGAGATGATCAAAGGAAGCTGAGCTGTTCAGAGCTTACCTCACTGCTCACAGTTGCTCAAGTCTCCACGGCCACAGCCACAAAGCCAGCGCTGGCCCAGTGCAACTGGTGCAGCTGGTAACCTCTGAGGGAGAGGGGTGGGAGCTGTGCACTGCAGGGGTGGCCCTTGTGCACCCAGCACAGCAGGACCTCGAGCAGTGGGGCCACTCTCCTGCTGCCCTTCAGCTGCAGAGTCTGCCTCTGGGTGAAACCTTTTCCAGGAAGAGCAGATGGTTGTTCTACGGCTTTGCGAAAATCAGGACTCAAGTCTAAAGGTCTTTCTTTCCAGAAGCTCATTTAGTTATTTATTTCCATGCTGTTTTAATGGCTTTTTATGCAGAACACAAGTTTCCCTCACTGCCAGACTTGTCTCATTGCTGAAGGAACTGGGAACATCCTTCAGTAGAGAAAGCACAGAAAACCAAAGCCAAAGCCTTGAGTCTCAACTTCACTTTTTTTTTTCTGCCAAGGACCAAACGTTTAAGAAAACTCTTGTGAGCTGTGGGAAGGGAGGGCTGGCGGTGCAGGTGCTGATTTCCATCTCTCTCTCTGTCTTTGCAGGTTATCAGGGGGCCCATGGCTGTGGTTGAGCTCTGTGACAGAATGGTGTCACTCTTGGTCCCACTGCTGACTACAGAGAGGACAAAGATCACCATCCAACATGGGAATATTGGTGAGTGGCACTGGAGGGCATCTCAGCATGACCCAGATCAGTCACCCTGTCTGGTTCCCAGCCCAAATCCACTCCTGGCTCCTCTCCTCCTCTGGCTCACCTCCTGCCATCTCCTCTGTGCAGAGTGTCACAGTGGGAGGGCACCTCTCACGCTGTGGGTTGCAAGAGGATTGTAAGAAACCTCTGGGCATGGGAGAAACTGAGCCCAGATGCCCTTGGTTTGCACAGAGCCTGTCTGCTGCTGCTGTGGGTCTTGGCTGGGACTGTGGTGTCCTTGTGGTACTTTGCTGTGGCAGCAGCTCTGGGGGAAGGCTGAACCCTAGTTCAGCACCTGATTTTACCTGTGCACAGGGATGGAGGTGAGGGAGCTGGAGCTGAGCGAGCAGGAGCTGAGTGGTGAGGCGTACGTGATCCAGACCCCTGAGAAGGGCAGGCACGACCTCATCGAAGTTCCTGCAGAAGAAATGCAAAGGCTGAAATCCAGAGGTTTGTTACCACACCTGAGCTTCCCCTGGCACCTCTGCATCACCTTCCTCAGTGGCACAGACTGTTTACCTTGGCCACGTGAGGTCTGAGAAGTGTGGGGAGGGGGCACCCTCGGCGATAGGGAGCTGGGCCGTGGGGGGCAGGTTCTGTGCAGCCCCTCCAGAGACACAGCCTGGGGCTGAGGGTGCTCTGGACCCCCAGCAGGAGGGCAGCGGTGCCCAGCGCTGCCTGTGCTCTGTCCCTGTCCCTGTGCTCTGTCCCTCCAGGTCTCCACAGGGTCACAGTGAAGAACATGTGGTTTGGCTACGGCTCCCTGCAGCGCTGCCTGTCCAGCAGCGGCACCAGCGCTGTGTCCCAGGACGTGGCTGCCCCTGAGGGGGGACAGAAGTGAGTGAAACAGAGCCCCCTGCTCCCCAGGGCTGCCCTCAGCGCCACAGAAGAGCTCATTTTCAAATCTGCATTGAGCTGGTGCCTCGATTTTAGGGTCACCTCATCCCGACCCGTCTCAGCCCTCTGGGGCACTGGGGCCGCCTGTGCACTGAGATGCCCGTGGGGTGTCCTGCGTGCCTCTGGCTCCCGGGGGTAGCCGGCCCCGCTGGGGTGGCAGGGCACAGCGCCCACGGGGGCTGCTGCGGGGTGCCCTCCGGCTGGGCAGAGGCTGTCTCTGGAGCTGCTGGCTCCGGGGCGGGAGGCCGGGCTGGCTGCGCTCCCGGAGCTGCGAACACTAGGTGGGGATGGCCGCCCGCACATCCCGCACCCGCTGCGCCCGCCCAGCTGCTCTGGAAGCCTCGGGACGCTCCAGTGCCCGCCGCAGTGACGGGCAGAGCTGGGGCTGTGCCAGCTACCCCGAGGTCCGTCCTGCCCGAGCCCGGCGCTCTGCAGGCGGCCCTGGAGCGCTCCCGCCGCTCTCGGCTCCCCGCAGCGCCCGGCGCGCCGGAGATGCCGCGCTCCGAGCACGGCCCGGGCCTCCTGTGGCCCTGAGCAGCGTCCTTCCCCCGGCAGGTACCTGAGCACCGCGGTGGGCACGGCGGTGATCTCGTCCACCCTGCTCAGTGACCACCAGGAGATCAGCACGTCCGTGCGCTACCGCCTGCAGCACCGCGTCCAGGTAGCCGCGAGGGGCTGTGCCCCGCCGCCCTGCCAGCCGCACCGACCGCCTGACCCCGCTGGCACAGCCACGGCTCAGCCCCAAGGGCTTCGGGATGAGGCTGTCCCTGCCCGGGGCTCCTGCCCTCATTGCTGCGTCCCTGGGGAGGCGTTTGTGCTGTGCTGACACACCGCGTTACAGCCAGCGAGCTGCACCCCCCCCCGCGTGTGCCTGCGTGAATTCTTCTCTCCCCTCCCTGCCTGCAGCGCCTGCCCGATGCTCTGGTGGGGCCCATCTGCGCCTTCTGGAACTTCAGCCTCAGGTGCCTTGCTTCAGTTCAGGTCCCCAGATTTATGAGCTTTTTATTTCCATTGGAAAACCAAACATCTCAATATAAATGTAATGGTAAGAGTAGAGATCTGGAATTTTTTGCCTCCTTTGCATGCTGACATCCCCTGTCTGCTGGAGCAGAATGCTTTCCTGGGAAGATTTCCTTTGGAGAAGTCACTCACAAGCAAGTGACCTTTAATGAGGTATATACAACTCAAATGGAAAGCCCTAGTTAATTATGGCTGCTGCCTGTGACAAAGAAGAGTCAGTCCAAGATACACACCCCAAAGACATGCAGGACTCCCAGCCCCATAAATCCTGCCTGGCATTGGGATGTGTTTTTGCTGAATGCCACTGTGGTGAGAACACTGAGGCTGTGATATATTATAGATTGGTAATTAAGTCATTCAAGTGAAAAAAACCTCCTTAGAGTCCCAGACTTGTAGCAGGCATGGATCAGGTTGAGGAAGGTGGGAAGGGCGTGGAAACAGCTGGTTATTGTCCAAAGGGTCCCTGCAGCCCTGCTCTGACCCCAACCTTCCTGTGGTACTGGGAGGCTCAGGGGGCAGTGGGGACAGCTGCAGGCATGGTCCCTGCCCAGGGAATTCAGGTGGGAGCTTTGCTGGATGGCTGAGACAGGCCTGTGCTGAGGACCCAGCGGCACCGTGCTGGGTTTGTGGCAGGCTGAGCTGGTGGGCAGAGTTAGACTCAGCCAGCCCAGGGCTGCTCTCAGTGAAGGGGCTGTGCAGGGAGCTCTTCCCAGAGCCATGCAATAGCTGGGCTCTGTTTGAAGCTGTCATGGCTGAACTCCACTCTTTAATGCACACATTGACACCAGATCTATTTTCATTGTGTGCCTGCTGGATGAGGCAAAGCTGCTGAGACAAAGGGTGAACCAAAGGGAAGTCCACGTGAAGACCTGTTTCTGATATCCTCATCTTCCTCCTTTAAACTCTGCTTTTTCTGGGATAATAAAATTCCCATCATGCCCTGGCTTTCTGTGGAAGTGAAAGGTAATTCCCATGTGTTTTCTCTGGTTTTGCTGCACGTTAGCCCAGATGCTGGTGGGATGTGGTCCACAGCTGGCTGCTCTGTGGCCAAGTCTCTCCCAGACTCCACTGCCTGTTTTTGCAACCACACCACAAATTTTGCCATCCTGCTGCAGGTGTACGAGATGGAGGTATGTGAGGAGCCTGGCTGCGGGCTGGGTGCTGGGACTGCCAGCTGCTGGGCCAATTCTTGAGGGATTTGAGTCTTCTGTTGTTTCATGTCTGGAGCAGAGGACCACCAAGGAGGAGTTCACACTGCAGACTTTGACTTTTATTGGATGTGGAGTTTCCTTCTGTGCCTTGATAGTCACCTTCATTTTGTTCCTGGTAGTTCGGTAAGAAACGCCTGGACACTTGCAGCCTTCTCTGTTTCTCATACTGGATATTTCACTTCAGAGCCTTTCTCAAAGTGTCCTTTGTCAGCGTGGGGTGGTGCAGGTGTGTGGGAAGAGGTGGGAGCTGCCCTGTGCTCTGTGGCAGTGGGGAGTGGTTGCTGTTGGCTGGCCAGGGGCTCAGCCCTGGCTGTTTCTGTGGAGATGCTCACTGATCTGTGCACACACCTGCCTGTCTGTGGCAAGATTTCTATCAATTGCTAACGATGTTTACTATAAAAGCTGCTCTGCTAGAATTAATTTTTATAAAATAAATGGAGCAAGGACTATTTCTTTGGTTGCCAACCCTTCTGTGTCACTTGGCAAGCACGGAGGTCTGCCTTGTGAGCATGGCAGTGGCTCCCTCCACCTCCCCCTCCCTGCCTGTGCCCTGGAGCTGTGGCCAAGGGCTGAGCAGCTGTATCCAGAGTGTCCCCAGCACCAAGTGCTTGCACAGCAGGGCTGTCCTCTGCCCCTCTGACTGTTGTCTTTGCAGTGAGTGGCAGAGAGAGCACAAGTGGCCAGGCAGGCCTGCACAGCCCGAGAGGACAGGGAGGACCCTTTTGTGGTGCACCCTTTTGTCTGGCTGCAGCTCAGGGCTCCCTCTCTCCCTCCCCAGCGTCCCCAAGAGTGAACGAACAACTGTGCACAAGAACCTGATCCTAGCACTGGCTGCAGGAGAAGCTCTGCTCATGTTCAGTGAGTTGGCCAAGACCAACCAGGTGAGCTCACAGGAATGGCCCATTCAGCCCGTGTGACCAGGCTCCAGTGACACTGTCAGAGCAACAGAACAGAAGTATTTATTAACTCCCTTAGATTAATTAAAGGGTAATTACCTTACCCTTCCATTAATTACCTGTAACTGGCATCTAGGGCAGACTTGTCTCTCTGTTTGGAGGTGCACATATATACGTTGTGCAGTGTGGTTTCTGTCCTCTCCAGGTGCTGTGTTTCATGGTCACTGCCTTCCTGCATCTCTTCTTCATGGCAGCCTTCTCATGGATGCTGGTAGAGGGGCTTCTCCTCTGGAGCAAAGTGGTAGCAGTCAACATGAGTGAAGGCAGGAGAATGAAGTTCTACTACGTGACAGGCTGGGGTATCTGCACACTCCTCTGCCTTGGGTCCTCAGGAAAATATTCTTTTTCTTTTCTAGGGAAAGTTTTAATAGGAGAGATGCACAATTGTTTGATTTAATTTAATTTGAGGACTGGGTGCCAGTGCCCTGCAGAGGCTCTCTGGAATTATTTGTCAAATTTGTAGTCTTAGAATATAAATTGAGCAGCATTTCTGTTATATGTCTAAATCCAGGAGTTCAGTAAAAAAAAAAAATGGAGGAGGAGATTTATGGTAAGTTCTTGTTCTTGGAAAGCATCACCATTGTTTGATAGTAACTAAATATAAATGTGTACCTCACTAAGCACCTTTTATTCTGAGGGAGCCCTTTAGGGACACAGAATTATTTGAATAAGCTGAGTTTTGTGTCAAAGAGGAGCCTCTTTAGGGATGTGCTGCTCAAAGAGCACACACCTCGTTGGACACTGGGAACAGCTTCAAGTATTTTGGATTGGTTTATGTCTTTGATTGTCCATTTTGTTAAAAAAGCAATCTGAGGAATAAATTGCTTTGGTCAGGACTCAGGACTTGGAGTGCTTTATACCTCAGAGAAAGATGCTGACAGCTTGTAAATCTGGCTGTGTTGAGCCAGGACAGATTTCAGCTGCAGAGAATTGATGTTGCTCGTGGGGTTTCGGAGGCTCACGCTGAAGTCTGTCTGGTCAGGGGGGTTTTGAAGCAATTGTCTGGTGCACTGCATGGGGCTTCTCTGCTTTTCCTGGGGTTTAACCTGTGGGTTTTTCTGCAGGGCTTCCAGTCCTTGTCGTGGGAGTGACCCTTGCAACTTCCTTTAACAAGTATGTGGCAGCCAAGCACTGCTGGCTGAACGTGCAGACCAACGTCATCTGGGCCTTCGTGGGGCCTGTGCTCTTCATCCTGGCTGTAAGTGCCAAGCCCTGCTGGGAAGGTGGGAGTCCTTTGGGTCTGCTCCTGGAAAAGCAATGCAGAGTCAGGGCTGCAGCTCATTGTGCCTGCTGCTTTTAGAGGAAAAATGTTGGTTTACTTTACATAGACTTCTACAACACAAGTAAATCTCTTTAATCAAAAAAGCTTTTTGATAGGAAAAAGTGCTTGGAGAAAATTTTGCTGACCAGTTCTTGGTTGGCTGTTCAGTTAGGAATGTGGTGTGTGACATTGCCACAGCTAAAGGTCCTGTATTTTAATACAGGAACATCTACATCCTTGAAATATACAAAACACAGCAGCAGAAAAAGATCCAATGTTTATGGGGTCCAGAACAGACCTTTAACAGGGAAGAGTTTCTGTAGGAGCAGTTTTGGGATAAGTTTCCTAGGTTTCATACGTGTGTAGATAGCTCTGTGAAGTCTGTGATTTCATTGCTTTCCTGTAGTGATATTTGTCCCCAAGTTCTGACCCTAGTTTCCAGCAGAGAAGTCTCACCCTCTGGAGCTGAGGCTGCAGGATGTCCCTGAGCCCAGCAGCTGTGCCCTGGCAGGTGAACAGCTTCGTGCTGCTCCGGGTGGTGACGGTGACCGTGGCCAGCGCTCGCAGGAGGTCGAAGATGCTGACACCCAACAGCAGCCTGGAGAAGCAGATTGGAGCACAGATCTGGTGAGCAGGGAAGGGCCTGGCTGTGGCTGCTCTGGGTGTGAAATATGTGAGATAGTGTGATGGAAGAAATCCTTTCCAGTGAAGCTGGTGAGGCTGGCCAGAGCTTGGCTGAGTGAAAGACAGTGAGCTGTGAGAGTCAGAGCAGAAGGGGCAGAAGGGATTCTCTCCCCAAGGCTAGCTGTGTCTCACCCAAAGACAGTCTCTAATCCCAGCTGAGAAGCCCAGCCAGCACCTTCAGCTTAGGGAACCAGTGATGGTCCCCATCTGCACTCACACTCCTAAATTTCACCCCTTTGGGACAGAGACCCTTGGCAGTGCCTGCAGAAATGCAAACTTGAGACTTGGTGGGTTGAAAGTAAGGCTGGTGGGGGTTACACACACAGGGGAAGAGGCAGTGGGGACTTCTCTAATCAGTCAATACTGGGAGACCTCTAAAAAACTGCTGCCTGAGTCATTACTTTATCATGCTCTGTGAATTTTTATTGTTGTTAGCTGGCGCCGGATACCCCTGCTAGACACGCATTGTTCCCCTGTAGCATAAATAAATTTTCCCAAATTTACAGAAGCACAAAGATAGGGCATTGCTGGAGGGCAGGGTGACATCCATGTGCAAATAAAACAAATAGAGAAACCCTCCTTGTAGCAGAAATTGGGGGGAAATAGCTGTTTTCTCATGGCTGATGACGTCAAAGAGCTCCCTTCTTGCTAACTTGCAGTGATAAATGAAGAGCAGAGCTGGCACCCTGGGGTCTGGGAGGTGAAATATTTGGTTTTTCCTGTCTTAACTTATTTTGTTTGCAGAGGAATTTGTTCCACAGCTACTGTCTTGGTAGTGTTTCATCTCTGAAATGTGCCCGGGTAACCCTGAGCTCTTCCTCCCCCCAGGGCCACGGCCAAACCCGTGCTGGTGCTGCTGCCCGTGCTGGGGCTCACCTGGCTGTGTGGGCTCCTCGTCCACCTCAGCATCGTCTGGGCCTATGTCTTCGTTGTGCTGAACTCCCTTCAGGTGGGTCCTGCACCAGGTGGGTGCCCAGGTCACGGCCAGGCAGGCACCTGCACTGCACTCCACCTGTCCTTGTAGCCAGGGTCACCTTAGCTCTGAAGCCAGCCCAGCTTTCCCAAGCCACTGGGCTGTTTTGTCTGAGGAAACTCATTTCATCCTTCCAAGGTACAAAATATAACTCTGGAGACCTTGCACATCTCATGGCCCTCAGCACCAGTTTCTGGCAGTGTCCTGGTGCCACAGGTTTCCAGTTCAGATCTTGTTTCTTGAGCTAGTTTTTCTCACATCAGTGTGGTTTCAAAATGGCAGTTACAAACTCATTAGAGTTTTTATTTGCTCGCATAATGGGTAATTAAAATGGCACCTGTGCAGTCAAATGGGGCAGACATCCCTCCTGCTGTTTGCACCTGGGAAATGAGCCTCTGCTGCAGGACAGGGCTGGCCCTGGGTGCCACTGTCCCTGTCAGAGCAGGGCTGCTGGAGGAGAGCCTGTCAAAGGTCACATCCAGCCACAGCGTGCTTGACTGCTGCTTGGATGGTGTGTTCCAGGATGGCTGTTTTCCATCTAGCACCTGCTCAGACATTCTGAGAGGCTGTGACCTCTGTGAACAGCACAGGCAGAGCAACCTTCCCCTTGCCTGGAACTCAGCTTTGTTAAGGGAGACTGGGGAAGAACTAAGAATCAAGAAGTGAAAACCTTTACTTCTGAAATCCATGTTGTCTGCAGCCATGCAGCTACTCCCCAGGGATGCTCCCAGTGCCCAGGGACAGCTGTTCTGGGTCTGGTGTGCCAGCTTTGGTGGGCTGATGATCAGAGCCTTGCTTGGGACAACTGGAAGTTTGGGGGCTGTTTTGAGCTCTGACTTGCAAGACCTTGTGTGGATAATATCATCTCCTTCAGACTCTTCATTCCTCTTCACCACCTGGCTACATTTTTAAGGCTTTTTGCTTGTCTTGGTATTTTCCAGGGCCATGGCCATGACTGCAGTTATTGCAGTCATGTTGTTAATCAATTAGTGTTAATGGGGAATTCTGGAGGGCAGAAGGTAACATCATTGTTACTTGGTGCATATATACCTTATGCCTGGTGCATAAAGCAACACTTAATATTTGCTTCTGAGTTTACTGTTTTCATCAAAAGACTTTAAAGCTTTAACAAGCCTGTGTGTGGTTAAGAGAGCAAAGCAAATTGTGTAAGTCCCAGCAGCCAGGAGTGCTCAGTTCTGCACCGAGCTGGGACTGTTCCCAGGACCTCGGGATATCTGGAACTCAGGGACACACGGTGACAAAAACTCCTGGAACATGTGCTTGCCACCTGCGATTCAAAGCATCAACAGAGGCCTTGCAAACCTTGAGAGAAGGCAGCTGTAGATGGAGCTAGAGAAGCACTGAACACCCCTGAGCACCCCTGCACGGTCCTGAGGGGAAGGTGGGATCTCAGCAGGCAGGTGGGAGCAGGGGGCTGGCTGAGGGCTGAGCCTGGGGCTGCCCAGCCCTGGGGCTCAGGCTGTGCCTCACCCGCGGTGCCCACGGGCACTCCCTGCACTGTCCAGCCCTTGGCACGGCGTATTCAGGGTCCCTTGCCCAGTGTTTGAGGACAAATCCTGCTGGAGGGGATCCAAACCAAGGGCAGTGCCCTCCAAACCACTGGGATTGGAGAGTTTACCACCTCATCTCCCATTTTCCTTCTGTTCCAATAGAAATTGGCTCCTGCTGTACTGGTGCTTGGGAGCGGCCGGGCCTGTGCTTCCCTCTGGCACACTTGGCTGTCTGCAGGCAGCGCTGGCCCCGCTCTCCCTGGGTGAATCCCGGCCTCATCAGCACGTGGCTGGGTGGGTGGCTGGGTGGATGGGTATTTGGGTGGCTGGGTGGCTGGGTATTTGGGTGGCTGGGTGGATGGGTGG
>VZRH01007646.1:23226-49022 GCA_013397555.1 Urocynchramus pylzowi
GATGGGTATTTGGGTGGCTGGGTGGCTGGTGGATGGGTGGATGGGTATTTGGGTGGATGGGTATTTGGGTGGCTGGGTGGCTGGGTGGATGGGTGGCTGGGTGGATGGGTATTTGGGTGGCTGGGTGGCTGTCAGGGATGTTCTGCCGGGGCTGGCGCTGCTCCAGCAGCCGGGTGCTGCTCACGCACATCCGTCAGGCCCTGGTGGGAGGCTCCAAGGCCAGACAAGGGCTGCCTCTCCACATCTCTGCTCTTAAGGACATCAGAGGATGGCAGGAGGCCTGTCTTGATGATAATTAAACAGCACCAGTTCTCAGTGTCTCCTCATGCCATGACTGGGTTATTGAGCAGGGGGGAACTGCAGGCTCAGAACTGTGTGGACAGCCATGGCTGTGCTGTACTCATTTGCCTCTGTCCCTTCATTACCAAGCTCAGGACAGTCTGCAGATTGCCCCAGAGGAGAAATAAATGCTGGTGAAAAGCTACAGGGTTGAGAGAAAGCCATCCTGTTTCAGCCCCTTTGCTTACTTCCTATGGATCACTTGGAATTTCCTTTGAGGCCAGAGTGTTTCTTCACGTGTGGGTCCTGTGCAGTTGTTCTGTTGCTGGGGTTGTTTTTTGTTTGACTGCTTTCTGCTTGTCTGCGGAAGCCCAAGCCTGTCTTCGGGGCTGCTCTGTGTGTTGGCACCAAACATGCCAACTCCTTCTGCAGCCAGGCAGAGCAGGAACCTGAACAGTGACTGAACAGCAAGAGGGAGCCCGTGGAGCTGTGGGGCAGGAGCAGGGGCAGGAGCAGGGGCAGGAGCAGGGTGGAAGTGCAGACAGGAGGGGGCTGCCCCAGAGCTGCATCTCCTCCCGCCCACTGCTGCAGCTGGGCCTCCTCTCCTTCCTTGCTCTCCTCCCCGCTCCCCCCTCCCCACGCTCATCCAGAATGATTCTTTCAAGGAAGACCTGCCTTGGAAGCCTGGCCAGAAATCTGGTCTGGGGGAGTGAGCAGCATTGCTGGCTGAAGGACAGGTCACGGCACGGTGCCAGGGGGCTGCTGCCATTGCGCCTGCCAAGAGCTCGCAGATGAGAGCAAGGCTCGTTGAAGACAAGATGAATTGCATCTCTTGCTGCAGCTGATTTATCTCGCTGCGATAACAAAACACCCACAGATATAACATAAATCTGGTGGGCCAGATAGGGCTGCCTTAAGGCCAAAACCGTTGGTCTGGAGCTGTAATTAGCCCCAGGCAGTGGCCCCCAGGCAATGCTCGCTCTGGGCTCTCTCCCTGGGCACATCCCTCACACAGCTGTGCCCAGCGCTCCGTGGTGCCCGAGGTGCCACTGGTCCTCTCCTGGTGTGTGAGAGCAGCAGACTCTGAGCACAGCCTGGTCTCAAGTGTGGGAGGTCCTTCCTGCCTGGCTGTCCCTGGCTGGGCTGTGCCCACCATCTGTGCCATCTCACCCATCCCGGGCTCCTCGAGCCCGTCTGCTCCACGCGAAGGAGCACAAACCAGCCGTGCATCTCTGAGCCTTCCTCTGCTCTCTCTCTTCCAGGGCCTGTACATATTCCTGGTTTATGCAATCTACAACAGCGAGGTGAGAGATGGATTCTGGTCAGCAGCTCTGTGTTAGCACCTGGGGGGAGCTGGGTTCTGGCAGTTGCAACAGGCAGCACAGCCCCCCTGTGCTTCTGGAGCTGTGGCTGCTTTTTCTCCATTTCTTGCTGGAGCATCTCCAGCTGTGCTAGAGCTGCTGTGGCCCTCTCTCATGTCCTCGCTCTGCTGCAGGTGAGGAATGCCATCCAGAGGATGAAGGACAAGAAGAAAGCCCTCTCATTCACAGTAAGTGGGAAGGAATCCCTGCTGCCCCTTCATCCATCAGCCGCCCACCAGAGGAGGGTCCCAGCTGTACTGTGGGTCTGCTTTGAGGAGATGATGATGGAAAGAAATCTGATTTTTTAATTTTTGTCTGCCTTCTTTGTGGTCTTTTTGGGTCCACAGACCCAAAGATAGCCTAGCCTTGTTAGGCAGCAGCCTGCTCTGCCAGGGTGGGATGGCTGCCAAAGCAGTGATGATGAAATTGATCTGTGGTGTTGGATCTGGGTGTAGCAAAGGCTCTTTGCAATTTTCACTGGCCTGCATCTCTTGCCTGTCATTCCAGAATTGCTCTCATCCCATCAACTACTTATCCAGTCCAAGAAACACAACCTCCTGGGAGACAGGGAAGCTGAGTCCTGCAGCTGAGACTGCCCTGCCAAGCCCTGTGCAGAAAGAGCCTCCAGTGAAGAACATCACCAACAAAGGTAAGAGGATTGTTGTTGCTGTTAGCCCAGGCTGGGTGGTCTCATCAGCATGTTAGGCAGCATTGCATTCTCCTGAGGCAAAAATCCACGTTACTGTCTTAAAATTAATTTTCTGGAAGAGAGGCAAAGGTGACAGTAGAAAATAGGGATTTTAGCTTTGGGGGAAAAAGGTTTTGCATTCTCCAACCAGTTTGTGGGTGCAGTGGTGTAGAAAACCCTTTTGGTCCCTTTTCTTCAGTGGGGGACACAAAGCACCAAGTTCTTGGGAAAGCATGAATATTTCTGTTCTCTGGCCAATGAACTCATTGTGCTGCTTCACCCTTCAGGAAATTTTGGAGCCAAAATTCCCATGGGCATTTCATCCATTATGTCACCTGAGAGACCGGTATGTAACATCTTGTTATTCCTCTACCTTCCCCCCTCCCAGAGCACAGCAGCTCTGCAGGGACACCACCTGAGCCTGGGCAGGGGGACAGCAGGGCAGGACAACTTTCCAAGGGCAGGAGAGGTTCCAGAACAGTTGAATTCCAAGGCAAAGGCTCACCCTGAGCCTGTGGGGGACCAGGAGGGTGCTTAGAGCAGGGCCCTACAGGAACACGAGGTGCTGCTGAATTCAGGCCATAAAGGCCTAGGCTGAGGTTGGTGTGGATCAAGCAGGAGACTTTTCCAAGGACAGCAAATAAAATGAGGCGATGGGGCAAGAGCCATGGGCAAGTCTCCTCTCTCCCAGGAGGGCTGTGCTGCCTGCATCAGAGGGAGAGCTCAGCAGGGAAGGGCCTAAAGAAGGGAACAATTTAAATTTGACTACTCTGCTCCCACTTCCATCTCCTGCTTTTGAAATGATCATCAGTCCTTGTGTACTTGACATACAAGTGCTGTAATTCCCTCAGAATAAAATCCAGCACTACTTTCATGAGTCTCTCACTGAAGGATCTCTCTTTCCCTCTCTAATATTTATCCTTTGAAAACCTATGTCACATAGACAGCTCTTATTTATCCAATAGATAATACTTCTACAGCTGGCATATCGTTCTGAAGCCACTCAGTAAACCCCATATTTCCATCTCTCGTGATTTATATTGTGGTTAATGCTGCAGCACCAGGCCCCTTGTGCTGAACAGCACCAGGACTCACTCGCAGGTGATGCTTTTCTCAGCCAGCCAGGTGCTGGCTGTGTGGGCCAGGGTCAGGGCTGAGCTCCTGGCAGCAGGTACGAGACGTGGGCCGCAGGGATTAGCCCAAGGACCCGATCCCTGAGGCAGGGGCACTCGGAGGCAGCAGGTCCCCTAAATGCCAAGGCCGTGGCATTTCTCAGCAGGCAAAGACAGAAAGTGCTTCCCTCCTGTGAGGGTCACTGAGGGCTTTGCTGTATCTTTGCTGCATAAACACTGCATTTTTAATGTGCTCGTTCCCTTTTTGGCCGAGGCAGGTGCTGCAGGGCTGAGGCTGCTGCCGGGGCTGCCGCAGCTCCCGGGCAGAGCCCGCAGGGCCCATGAGCCCCTGGCACGGCAGGGATGGGCACAGCAGGGATGGGCACAGCAGGGATGGGCACGGCACAGTTCTGGGCATGGCAGGGATGGGCACGGCAGGGATGGGCACGGCAGGGATGGGCATGGCAGGGATGGGCATGGCAGGGATGGGCATGGCAGGGATGGGCATGGCAGGGATGGGCACGGCAGGGATAGGCACACAGAGGGCTGGGCACAGCACAGTTCTGGGCACACAGAGGGCTGGGCACAGCACAGTTCTGGGCACAGCACAGTTCTGGGCACACAGAGGGCTGGGCACGCCTGTGCCCTCTCGGTGTGCCCTGTGCTGTGTGGGGGCTGGGGCTGCTCTCAGTGCCCTCAGTTATGTAAGCCAGGCTGTTTTCCCTGCTCCCCGGCTGAGTCACGGCGCTCGCCAGAGGAGCGGCGGATTCAGAATGTCACTGGCAGCTGCACAATGGTTTGGATGAAGAGAAGATGCTACTTAACGGCGTTTGAAAACACTTAAAATGACAAAACACTGAGCAAATGGAGATACAAACACAGACAAGATGTTCTTCGTGTTTCAGCTTTTTTAAATGTTGTTTGGTGATCTTTGTTGTTGTTGGACTGGGAGTAGGAATTTCTCATCAGAGTGCAGACTGTGTGAGCTCTTCCCACCGCAGCACAGGGGTGCTCCCATCCCTTCCTGCATTTTCCTGTGGTCTCCAGCATGGTATCCAGCCTAGTGGGTCCCCACGGGGCTGGAAGGGTCCCCAGAGTGGGCGTTAGGAGCAGGGTGTCAGCTCCCCACGCTGGGAGGTGCAGCTGTGCCCAGGGACCCTGTGCCAGGTGCCCGTCCCTCGGGATGAAGGCTCTGGTTCCCAGCCTGTGCAGGGCCAGCGGGTGGCTCCGTGCTGGGACACTGGGTGGGTGGGCTCTGGGGAGCCCTGCCTGTGCTGGAGGCAACCAGCAGCAAAGCCATCAGACCCACACCCTCTGCTAACACACGTTCTCCCCTCTTTCAGGCCGTAGAGCTGACAGCATTCAAATGCTCAGGTAACATTTGCCTACATCATGTTCTGTAGTTTTTGTTGCTGTTGGTGCTGGTTCCTGTGGTTGTGTTTTGGAGGGCTGCCCAGAGGGCAGCTGCTTTCTGCTCAGGCTTCAGGATAGTGTTATTTCCAAACTGCCCTGATGGGTGCTGTCCTGGCCAGACTGTGGGAAATCTGTGTCCCCCTGAACAGATGAGGGACAGGTGGGGGCTGTGGAGCCCCAGCAGCCCTGCCAGTGGCACTGCCTCTCCCAGCAGCACTGGTGGCTCAGCCAAAAGTCCCATCCCAGGGCAGCTGCCTGTTTTCTCCCCCTGTCTCTGCACCTTTCTTGCTGCCTGTCCTTGTCTGGTCCAGCTCCTGGGGCCCCCCTGTGCCAGCAGAGCTGGGGGTCACAGGCGTGGGCAGGTGGCAGAGGGGCCCTGCAGGTTTCTGGTGCTGAGCTCTCTGCCTGCCTCACAGCCCCACTGCTCTCTGGGGTGCAGCAGGGACTGGCATCCCTTGCTGCTGGGCAGGGCCTGGGCTGCTTCCAGGGGGGCAGCAGCTCTCTCTGCCCTGGGCTGTTTTAGACCAGCAGCTGTGGCAGAAAGCACTGGTGGGTGCTGGGAGTGCCATGATCCCAAGGAAGGGAAGCTGGGGACGGTGGGTATTCAGACAGGACTGGATTTATGAGCTTAAAAGCAGCCATTTAGCTTCTTCTGTTTCAGGTTGTAGAAAGGCCAATGTCATCATGGAGGTGGGTAGAATTAAAACCAGAAATCCCTCCTAAGCCCCAGGCCTCTGCTGGATGGCAGCTCCCTGCTACCTCCTCAGCTTCCCAGCCTGGCTTTGGGCAAGTCCCCAGCTCCTCAGAATACAAATGCAGCATATTTCACTTTATTTTCTTTAACAACCACTGCTGGGTACTCCCAGTGCAGCTTCTGGATGGGGACCCCCAGGTGGACAGTGCAGTGAGGACACACCAGGGGTGGAGTGATCTTATTGTTTCTGCATTGTGACATTTTCTTTTGTCAAGGCAAGCAGTGCATTAGCAGGTCTGATTTTGCTCCACATGAAGTGCCTAAGCAGGGCATCCTCAGACTATTTTCGAGACGATGCCACCCAGAAGCAGTGCAGCTTTCCTCCCCACACTGGACACATGAGAAAGGCAGAAATGGTGGCATCCAGGAGTAGCTGTGCAGCGACATTTCGGGCACAGGAGCTGGGTCTCAGAGGCAGCAAGACCTGCACCCACCACAGGCATTTGTGCTCTGTCCACCCACCCTCACCTTCTTCTGCATCTCTTATAACCCACGTGTGTCATTAAACTCCAGCTGTGCAAAGCAGTAGGTTGTTTAGCTTGGTTTTATTTCCCAGGTGAGCCCTCAGTGTGTTTTAAAAGCCCAGGTCTGCACAGAGGGTGATGGAAGGCCAGGCTGGGCGCGGTGCCATGGGAGTGGAGGGGGTGAAGGAGTGCTGAGCATCTCCCTGAGCCCCCCAGGCTGCCCCCGGGGCTGGGCAATCCTTGAGCCCGGGGTGAAGGAGAAGATCTCCAGCAGAAGAGCTCTCCTCTCACACTTGTGCTCGTGCAGCCAGTGCCGGCCCCGCTGCTCCGGGCTCAGCCACTAAAGCAGATAATAAAAGATAAAAGGCTCTAATGCCCAGCTGCAGGGGTGCTGGGGGTCCCAGGGCAGCTCAGCCTCACACAGGCGTGTGCCTCCACGTTCTGCTCACAGAGAAAAGCGCTGCAGAGCTCTTGGGTGCCAGGCTGGGGACAGATCATTCCAGCACAGACACTGTCCCCCCTTCTATTTGTTGTGTCTCAAATAATTTAATGAAAAGAGATGTGTTTAGCCCCAGATATATTTAGTTGAAAGCTGCCAGCCAGCTGATGAAAATGGTGCTGCTGCCAGCAGGAGCTGTGGCAGAGACAGAAGCCCACCTGTCTCTCCCAGGAAAGCTGTGCTGGATCTGGGATGGGGTCCAGCACCTCTCTGCTCCAGGCCCTCAGCCACACTCCGTGAGAACTCGGGGTGTTGCACTGGCTCCAAGTGCAAGAGACAGACAGTGGGTCCATGGGGAGGTGGGAGGTGGGACAGGTGAGGATATGGGTGGATAAAATCCAGGTGAGTGCCAGGCCAGAACCAGAGAAATGGGGAGTTTTGCAGCGTGGCTGTGGCAAGAGCCAGGCATGGCCTCCCCCCTCAAGGGCTCAGTCCATGGAGCAGTTCTGCAGTAATGAGCTCCAGCCCAGCTGGAGGGAGCTGCTCTGTGCAGCGAGCCCTGCCTGGCTTCATTACACACTTTTTGTGAGCAGGGCATGGCTGGGGCGGTTCACATATTTGCACAAACAATAAGTCCCATCTTCCTTGTCTTGGCAAACAAGGGCTCCAAGAGGCCTCCACATCCTCCATCTCCTCAAGTGATGGCTGCTTTGTTTCCCCACGATAATTTCATTATTCTGTTTGAATACATTTATATGTTGCTAAGCCACACATAGCAACATGGATCTTGTCTCCGCAGCCCAGCCTTCCTCTGATCGATACTGAGTAATTCTGCAACTCTCACCATATTGTGTTGCATAAGCTTGGTTTGAAATAATAAGGAATTTGAGAGTCTTTGGGATTCAAAGCCAGAAAAGCACCTGAGTGTCATGGGGAGAAATGCAGACCCCATCCATGCCAACCCTGCTGGGCTGCCTGGCAGGATCAGCACTGGTGCCACGGCCCTTCCTGAGGAGCCCCTTGTGTACCCTGAGGAGGAGATGCAGCCCAAGGGGCACCAGTGCTCCCTGCCAGGGCAGAGCTGGTGCTTTCCTTAAACCCCAATAAAGCTCGTTGTTCCAGCACGGGGTGCTGTGCTCAGGCCCGTGACTGACAGGGAAGAAGAGGCTTCCCTACAGCCAAGGCCCCGTGCATGGAGACTCCTTTGGCTCCCTGTCACAAGGACCATGTTTCAGAGACCCCCATAGGGACAGGGGGGTCTCTGGGGTGCACAGCTGTACCACTGACAGGCAGCTGCACCCACAGCTCTGTCCTGTGTCAGGTTTGTGCTGTGGGATCCCATCAGTTCCCCCCTGCCCTGGGAGGGACCCCTGCCCTCCCCTGCTGCCAGCAGAGCTGAGACCTTCTCTCTTTTGCTTTAGGTTTCTGAGAAGTTTCTGGGTGAGGAGCCTGCAATGCAGAGGGTCCTCCAGCAGGAAGGATGGCAGGCTGGAGGAGCTGGCTTCCCTTGGAGAGCTTCCAGCCCGGGCAGAGCTGTCACCCTGCACTCCTTCCCAGCACCACGTGCCGCCAAAGCAAGGCAGGGGCACTGCGGGGTCTCGTGGGGCTTTGTCTGCTGCTGACGACTGCCCTGCTCCTCTCCCGGGTGGGCACTCGTGTTCTGGGGTCCCCACGGCTCCTGCAGCCTCTGCCAGGGCAGCCAGGGCTGGCCTGGGGCAGCGCTGCCCCCACTGCCCCCGCCCTGCCGGCAGCCCTGGCACTGCAGGGTGGCGGCTCTCGTTGCTGCTGCTGCCTGGGGGAGGTGGAGCAGCGGGATGGGAACCAGCCCAGCCGTGCCCAGGCACTGCCCACGCTCCCGTGCCCGTGGGGATGGGAGCACCCTGAGCTGGGGCAGGGCTGGGACGGGCTGTGCACGCAGCACATGCACTAGGGAAGCCAGCAGCTGGCTTCAAGCCTTTTCTAAACCAGCTGACATCAATTGCATCTTCTGCTGTTCAGGACAAAAATCCTCTCCCTGCTCCTGCTTGGGTTCCTGCCCGGCTGGCCTGGCCCCTCACCAGCTGGGCACTGCTTTCCTTCCCTCTTCTCCTATTATATCTATAGTCTTTAGAACACAGAAAATGTGGTGGGTTTTTGCTGATTATGGCAACAGTAAATGCTGATTTTAAAGACAACCTCCTCTCCTTGTTGCACTGTGTCCAAGGGAAGGGGCTCATGTCCAGCTCTGTGCAGCTGAGCCCAGTTATGGGGGTTTGGCCATGGTGCAAGGACCAGGGCACTGCCCACTAATTCCCCACAAATGTTACTGTTCCTGCACTCACTTGCAAAACACTTCAAGAGTCACTGTGGCAATTCCCAGCAGCACTTTGAACCAGTCTGGGGTCCCCAATGCCCAGAAGCAAAGGCAGCAGCAGCCCTCTGCCACAGCCACGCTGTCCTGGTCCCACGAAGGCAGGTGACACCCCAGGAGTGCACCCACAAACACCCAGCCCTCCCATGCCGAGCACCAGCCACAAGGGTTAGAAAGACAGCCAAAACAGACAAAGTTTGCCACTTTAAATGAACTGCAAAATTTATTACAGTGGTTTGCTCCTGACAAGGAAGTTGGTAACCTTCTGCCTGGGAAGGAAGGGGGAGGAGTGGGGAAGGGCAGGGATGAGAGGGAGGAAAGGATGTAAGAGACAGAGAGAGACACTTAAGGACACTTCTCATTTTCTGAAAATTAAATGTCTTTGACCTCCCAAAACATTTTCTCCAGTTAAGTTCACAAAAAGAAGAAGGTGAAACCAAACCACAGACTTCAGGAGGAAAATGCACAAATGTGTTAAAGCAGAGACAAACATGCTCTTTCTTCTGTGTCTAACAAGCTTCACAAACGGCGCGGCTCTGTGGCTCCTCAAGGCACCGGCTCTGCAGAGCTGCAGTGGCCCCTGGGCACGAGGACATCCCCGCCCTGGCAACAACCCTGAACAACCCCAGCCATGCTGCAGGACCCCCAGAGCTGGGGGTCTGTGGGGCAGGGGCTGTGCCAGCCCCAGTGGTGGGGCAGAGGAGAGAGAGCACGGCTGAGACCGAGAGAAAGCAACAGTGAGAGTCCAGCACGGCCCAGTTTGGGGGGGTTGAGACCCCCAGAGCTCCCAGTCCTGTCTGTGAGCCCCGACCCCATGATGGGAGAGGAACAGAGAACTCTCTGCCCGTGGCTGTGACACAGCATTTGCTGTCCCCTGGGGACATGGCAGAGCAAAGGAGGGGGCCAGGAGGCCCAGCATGAAGTGCAGGACAATTCTTATTCCTCCTTACCCACTCACTCAGCAGGTAAATGCAGGGGAGGCACTGCAGAGCTCCCCAAGTTTCCCCAAGATCCTGGGCACATGCTGGAGCTTGCACCTCCCTCCTGCCTGGCTGCTCTGCCACCATACCTGTGGGCAGGACTGAGCTGTGCTGCCTGTGGGCAGCTCTGGGCTCTGTGGCTGCCACAGAACTGCTGCCTCCAGCACCAGCAGGCACAGGAAAACGCACCTCAGCTGAGGGTTCAGCTCTGCCCATCCCTGCCTGCCCTGTCTTGGCCAGGGCAGCTTCAGGACAGAGCTGGCAGCAACTGGGACCCAGCATCTGCACCCGTGGGTCCTGGCACAGCTGCATGGGGCCGACATCTCCAGCCCAGCCCCCGCACTCTGTGTGGATTTCCTGCAGAAATCCACCACCTCTGTGTGTTCCCTGGTGCCTGGGACACCCCAACCACCATAAAACCACAGCCTGGAGGGGTTTCACCTCCCCTCTCTCCTGCCCTGTGCACGAGGGGCCCTGAGACATGGGCAGGGTCAGGGAGGGATGGCAGCAGTCAAGAAACAGCTGGTGGGGGCAGCAGGAGAGGAGCAGAAATAGGAGAAAAACCGGGACAGGCTTTCCCCTTCCTTGGTGCTGCTGAGCCAGGCTGGCAAGTGACACGTTTGGGCACCAGGTGTGCAGTGGAGCTGGAGGTCAGCACTGCCAACGGGGCAGTGCAAGCCACGGCCCTGCAGCCTCAACTGTCCTTGCTGTGCACGAAACCTTCTGGGGCGTTTCCAATAGCAGAGGTTAAATAGCATCACTGAGGAGGGCAGGGTGGGAGGCGCCTGCCAGCCCCGGCACCAGTCCCGCCCTGCTGGAGGCACTGGGGTGCTGCCGGCTCCTGCTGGTGGCCACTCAAGTCCGCTTGGCGTGCAGCATCTCGATGAGGAGGTTGTTGCAGGGCACCTCCCCGCTGAGGTGCTTGTGGTACAGGTACTCCTCAGCCTGCAGGCTCAGCGCCCGGACCTCGGCCAGCCACAGCAGCAGCTGGCGGAACTTGTCCGTGGAGTGGGGGTAGTGGCACACCGTGTACTCCAGCAGCGCCGCGTTGGCCTTCTCCTGAGCATCCTTGGCCAGCGTGTGGTTCTCCAGGTACTTCACGTCTGCAGGGGGGAGGGCGGGCATGAAATGGTGCCAGACTCACGGGTCTGCCCCATCTGTGCCACACTGTGCTGGGTGAGCCAGGAGGGACGCACACTCCTGGGTCAATGTCCCTCATGCATGAGAGCGCAGTCCCACACCCCGTCCCTACCCAGCCACGGGCTCTCCATCCCTACCCTACCGCCCAGGTCTTCCCTGATGCTGAAGACAGAGTCCAAACCCCCTTGCAGCAGGACTGGTGTCTCCCTGCCCTCACTGCCCAGGAAGCTGCAAAGCCAGAAGGTGTTGCCAGCTGTGCCGACGCACTGGGAGTCGCTGCCATCAGCCCTCTTTAATTCCTGAAGGTCGAGGAAGCGGCTGAATTAATTCCCTGATAAACCTGGTCTTTCCAATGTGGCAACCAGGCTCACCAGCCTGGAAACCCTAATCCTCCACGCCTCGCCAGGGCCACAGCAGCTTCCCCTAATCCTGCTGCCAGCCCTGGTGCCAGCAGGGCAGTGACAGCTCAGCAGGCAGCGGCACCGAGGTGCAGGCAGGGTCAGTCGTCCCTGCACGCAGATTTCGGTGGCTTTAGGAAGCAGTGCTGGGCAGTGCCCCATCACCACCTGCAGCTGCACACAGCCATGGTCCCACACACCTGCCCAGCAGAGACCTCGCTGCCACCCTGGCACGCTCCATCCAGGGTGAGCGGATTCAGTGGATTCAGTGTGCAGGACGAGGTACTGGGAGCACTGCCTCGGTCACAGCCCCTCTGGCTGTGCTGCACACAGACCCTGATGTGCCACGTTCCCACTCACCGCCTGTAAACGGGGAAATCTGGGCACAGGGTCTGGCCAAGGCAGCTGGGAGTTTGGGGCTCCCTTGAAGGAAGGACCGAGGCAGCCAAGGCTGCCGCAGCCCCGCCGGGTCAGAGCCGGGAGCGGAGGGGAGCCGGGGGGAGCCCCCCAGGGAGGGGAGGCACAGCACAGCCGGGCCGTGAGCCCCCGGGGAGCCCAGCCTCGGGCCATGCCCATGGCCACGGGCACTGCGGGGGCAGGCACAAAGGGCACGGGTTGTGCCAAGATGCAGTGGATCGGGTCACCCTTCCCTTTTCACTCTGACAGCACATTTGCTCCTATTGTCTCCTGCTACCCGGGTTGTTGTTATGAAATCTCTTTATCTGCATAAGGTTATTGTGCATGTCATTAAAAAAAAAAGAAGTTATATTGATAAATGTCAAATCTATCCCCTGAGTTGGATCAACAATAGCTAGTTCTACTCGATGAACTCACCTGGTTCTCTGAAAGACCCTATTCACTGTTTAATTGAATATTTGAATAATCTTTTCATTCCTGCAAGGAATAAAGAATGTTGTCCAAATAACATTGACTCACTTCATTTAGAGACACTGCAGCAGTTGCAAAGACTGTCCTGTGACAAAGCCTCCCATCACACATACAGATATGCCTGGGATTATTTCTATGCCCTCAAGTGTTCTTCCTATTCACAGCTCCTTTTGTTTGGGAGAAGCTGCTGATAAATTGCAAACGCTTAAGGGAATGTGGGCTATAAAAGCCTCTCTTCCTCCCCTCCCCAAGAGTAGCTGCTTCATGAATGTAAGTCATGAAATCGAATGATAGGTCAATCCATTAAGGCTCTATTAAGCCCTTCTGTAGAACAAAGCTAACCTGTGCCGTCCTCATAAATATTGCTATTTTGAGAAGCCCTAATTTTAATTAAATCTCTTTACCTGCTCAGGAGAGAAATCTATTTAGAACTCAAATGGCAGCTCTTGTGAACAGGGCTTGGCTTTGACTGTGCTGTGGCAGAGTGGTAAATGTGGAAATTCTCTTGTTAAAGGCAATTACATCCTGCACATAATACACAATCCCGTCCTCTACAGCTGAGCCTACGAAGGGCAAATTACTCCAAGTGAGCTCTGCAATATGGAGAGAAAAAGTTGCATTTGGGGCAAAATGATGTATGGGAAAACACAGCTATTGGATTCCACGCCCTCCCTGAAAGCCGCTGCTCTGGGGAAGCCATCGGGGAGGGCGGGGGACACTGCTCCTGCTCGCTGCGCTGTGCCATGCCAGGGGACACAGGGGGACCCGGGCAGCACGGAGGGAGCCGGCCCTGCTGGTGCTGAGCCCGCGGGCAGCAGCCGGGGGAGGTCCTGGCTCGGGGTACGAGCCCCCCCGGCTCGTTCATTTCCCAGCCTGGGCACTGTTTGTGCCACACCTTATCACTGCTTGAGCAGCGAATTATCGTCTCCCGTTTCTCCGGGTTTCTAAACAGCTCCAGAGGAAAGGAAAGCTGAGGGAGGAGATGCTGCAGGTGCGGGACGGGACAGCAGCGCCGCTCCCACCGCTGGACCCTGCACCCCGCGGGGGCAGGAGTGCAAGCACAGAGCCAAGGCACTGGAACAGGGACAGGGCGGGGATGGGGACGAGGATGGGGATGGAGACGCGTCTGCCACAGACGGCGGTGGGCTCACCGTGCCAGCACCAGCACTCGGCTGACACAGGGATCCGGGGCAGGAGCGGCCTCTGCCACCCACCCCGGGCACGTTTGGGGCTCTGGCAGCAGCGCCCGCGGGTCGCTGTTATTTTGTCTGGGTGAGGTGGGAGTGCGAACCGGCCGTGCCGGCCGCAGGCTCCGGGCCGAGCCTAATCAGAGCGCGGAGCCCGGGCTCTGACGCAAACCCCGGCAGATACGGCCGGCCCTGTCAACACTGTTTTCCGCAGCCGTATCAGCGCTGGTTTCCCTGCCCGCTGTGGTGGGCGAGTGACCACAGCAGGCTCCGCTCGGCCAGCGGGGTGACAACGTCCCCTGCAGCTGGGGCAGAGCCCGGCCCCGCGGCGGGAGGCGTTTTGGGTCCCGGGACAAGGGAGGGACGGGCGGGTGGCAGCTCTCGCTCCTGGCTCCTCGGTAGAAGCCCCTTTGTCGCACCCTGGGCTGGGTGTGCCCCCCCTCCAGCCGCGCTCCCACCCCGAGCTCCGCACGCAGCAGCCCGGCCGTGGCCCCGGCGCGGCTGCCCCTCGCCCCAGCGCCCCCGGCTGCACTCACCGAGGCTGAAGAGGATGAGGAACTTGAGGCAGACGAATTCGTGCCGGTCCACCTGGAGCGAGTGCAAGTGCAGGACGAGCTCCTGCGCCCGCAGCACCAGCGTGTTCAGGATGGAGCCGGCCTGGGCTGCGAGGGCCGACATGTCCACCTGCGAGGACGGGGGTGGCATCAGCTTTGGCAGCCCCAGTCCCACCACAGCCTGCTGCAGGGCACCTCACTCGGGGCAGGAGCCAGGTCCAGCCCTGAGCACTGACTGAGAATTAGGGGTGTCACAAAAAAGACTGATGGGTGAAATGGGAACACCGTTTAAAACAGGGGAGACCTCACAGAGTGCTGGAATTGTAGGCACCACATCTCCAAAAGCCACCTCCAGGGAGGGAAGGGGCCCCTCCTCCCACCCCACCGCTGACAGTACAGGTGGGAATACTGATCTCTCCATAAGAAATGTTATTCTCCAGAACCAGGAGCTGTGTGGCAGGATGGGGCAAGATGGGACCTTCTGCACAAGCAGACCCAGAGTGTAACAACACCACCTGCCTGCCCTGTGCTGAGTTGGGCACACTGGGACAAAAAAAAGAAAGAAGTCACTCCATTCCCCCAGGCAGCCCCTGCCCTTCCCCACTGCCCCTCCACAGCACCACCACAGTCCCAGAGGCCGTTCCTCACCTCCTGGCCAGTGACCAGCAGCACGCTGTGTTCCTTGCCGTGCTGCAGCTGTCGGTAGATGTGGTCAAACACCAGCAGCTCACTCCAGCAGTTCTGCAGCAGCTTCATCTGGTCACCCACCTGAAACAAAGCGGGAGCAGCAGGGCTGACACCCACCGTGCTGCAGTGCACAGCACCCACCCTGTGCCTGGCACCCCATGGGAGGGGGCGTCCCCTGGGGCGAGCGTGGAGAGCTGGAGCTGCACCCCAGAGAGGGGGACCCCGGGCTGGAGGAGAGGAGATGGGCAGGTGGCTTTGCAGAGCTGGCTTCAAAGCAGCTCAACATATTTCAGTGGCACTTGCTGGCTCTTATCAGCACGGGTCTTCCCCCAGCAGGCACAACCTCCTCGAATTGCACACAAATTTTAACAAAATGACTGAGGGAGGGACACGCGGTGGCTGCACAAAGGGCCTGTGTGTCCAGACAGCCCCTCTGGATACTTTAAAACGAAAGAAGACAGTGCCCATCCTCGACTCCCTGGCCAGGATGGCAGGCTGGGGGGGCAGCAGGGCCGTGGGGGAGCCGCTGGGCACGGGACATCGCTGTGCCCTGCAGCTGCCAGCCCGGCCCTGCCCACGCACCAACACACGCACTTGTGACCTCGTGCACTTGTGCACATGTGCCACTGTGTGTGTGCCCAGAGAAACACCTGGGACTGGGCCTGAGAGGGGCTGGAGCCTGGACACAGCTGGAAGGGTCCCCAAAGGTCTCACAGGGCACTGGGGAGTGCAGGCAGCAGCAGTGGCTGGAGGGATGAGCTGCCAGAGCCCACAGCTGCATTTGGAAGAACTAAAAGCCCCCAGAGCCGTGGCAGGACGCAGGGCACGCTGCCTTCCCCACTGCCCTGCCAAGAAACAGCACGGGTCGCTGGCTTCATCCCCTTGGCACTGCCCTGCACTGAACCCCAACTCCTTTCCATAAAGAACTGAACTCCTGCCCTGCCTGGACTCCCCTCTCCTGCGGGGCCAGCGTAGGGAAAGGGTTGGGATTACGGTACTGCCTCCACCACCGCCCTGAGGAGCAAATCCAGTGCCAGCAGCCGAGCTCTGCAGGGCCATTGTGCTCCCCATTAATAGAGGGAAGACAGATGCAGCATCACAGGGCTGGATAATGCCCTCGTTCTGCTGAAGAGGCTGCAATAAACCCGCGCTGGGAGATTGCAAAAGGAATAGAAGCCAGATGAGAAAGAGCTTTATGGCCTCAGAGCCGGCGCGAGCTGCGAGCCGCCGGGATTTGTCTCTCAGGGGTGGTGGGTGGCCAGAGCTGGGAGTGTGGCAGCCAGGGAAGGAGATGGGGTGGGAAGGCAGTGACGGTGGCTGGGCTGTGGCACTGCTCCTGCCCACCTGTGGGGCTGTGGGCACAGTGACTGGGCTGTGGCACTGCTCCTGCCCACCTCCAGGGCCGTGGGCACTGTGACTGGGCTGTGACACCACTCCTGCCCACCTGTGGGGCTGCCCCTCATCCCCCAGCCAGTGCAGCAGCTGCTGTTTGTGGCCCAGCACTGCAGAGCGTGAGGCTCCTGGTCAGCTGCTCGACAAAACCCTGGGGAAAAGCTCATTGTGCACCAAACCAAAATGGAGACTTTCTGCAGCCCTGGTGATCCCTGCCAGAAGGCGAGTGGCCGGCTGTGACGGTGGCCAGCCCGAGCAGGGAGCTGGGGCCAGCCCAGCTGCAGGATCCCGGCCGGTGCCGAGCGCCTCCGCTCTGGCTCAGTCAGGGCGTTGTTTTGGAAGTTCTTTCCTGTGCCTCATTCCTGAACGGGATGAGCTCCAGAAGAGACAGACAGAAGGTCTTGCCTTGAAAGCCATTTTAAAAAATTAGCTTTTCCAAAGAAAGCGCCTCAACAATTTTGAAATCTTATTTTCTGCCTTTAAAAATTGCTAATCAGCTTCTCCCAAACTCTGAGGGGTGTTTGGCTCCCTCCCTGAAGCCCCTCAGCAGCACATTTCACCCTTCATGGCTGCTGCAGGGCTGCTCTTTGCCAGCACGCTCCGATATGCCGCGGTGCTTCCTGGGAACGTCGCAGTGCACCAGAGCCACACGGCCCTGGCATGGGGGAATGTGCTTGGGAGCATGATGGGGTGGGCTGGGGGCTCCAGTCAGAGCTGGCCGGGGGCCGTGCAGTTGTCCCCAGCACCAAGCTCGGTGTCCCCACGGCCAGGCTGGGTGGGAGCAGGCAGCCCCCACAGCCCCGCTCCAGCACTGAGGCTCTGCTGCAGGGGCTCAGGCTGCAGGGGGCTCAGGCTGGGGGTCACCGGTGCAGCCCACCCTGGCCTGGCCTGAAGGAGCAAGGGGCTGCTAATGGAGGGCACTCAGAGGCAATCAATCCTCCCAGCGAGGCGGCAGCACACACACTCGCCCTCGCCGTTAAAAGTTAAGCAAAGGATTTTCCTCTTTTAATGTCAAGGCTTTTCCTCGGAGTGCTTTATCAAAGGCCTGATGCAAGCTGTCTTTGAGAGGCAATCCTTATCTTTTTTTGAAGCGAGCATTTAACCCATTCACAAAACACGCAGTGAAACCCTCCCCACACTGAAGAGCAATCCCTGATGGGCTGCAACCCACAGGAAATGCAGTTCTCCATGGGAAAGGGTCTGGGATGGTGCTGGAGGGGAGGCAGGGCGTGCAGAGGTAGGGATGGTGCTGCCCAGGCACGGGGCTGCAGGACCTGCATGTGGCTGTAGTTTTAAATCTTCTGCAACATTCCCTGTGGGTTCACAGGTACAAGGTGAGGGAGCTCCTGCAAATGTTGGGGCTCCCCAGAATGTGCCCAGGCCACGCAGGGAGGGTGCAGCCCCGCAGTGCTCACTGCTCCTGCACGGCTGGTTCAGGGCAGCCCCACCAGCCCCACCTCGGGTACCACAGCTTTAGGAAGGAGAGTGACCCACCAGCAGCCCTTCTTTGGCAGGAAGCCCTGAGCTGGTGCCAGGACACCCATCCCCAGCCACAAGCCCAAGCAGCACTCAGATGCCCCAAGCCTGTCCCCACCACACAGATGCCCTCTGGGCCTCCTCCCAGATATCAGGTGCAGGATTTGCCCCACAGCCCTCTGGCAGGTGTGTGGCACATGTCAGCACCCCAAGCAGCCCCAGCAATTACTGAGTGCAAGCAGGACCCAGCACCTTGGCTACTGAGAAGTGTGAAAGTGGATTGGTGTCCACCAGCCGCCTGCAATGGAAAACCCACGCACATCCAAGGTGTTAATGGTCAGTGCAGGTCCCCATTGCCCTGCCCAGATACCACCACGATATAACCATCAACAGCAGTGTGGCTAGGCCAGGATCCCATCCCCCTGCTGGCTTCAGGCTGCTGCAGCCCCGGCTGCACGGGCACCACGGCTCTGCAGGCAGGGCTGCCACAGGCAGGGCAGCGTCACATTTCCCCCAGTGCATGGGATGCTAAACATTGCTGCAGCATCCACCACCAGAAGGAGATTTTAAATCTGCCAAAAACGCTCTGGCCATTGGCCAGGAGATGGGGTCAAGATGACCCACATGTTAAAGGCAGAGGAGCAATTGACTGCAAATAGGCTTTGTCGTGGCTCTGGGATCTCTAAGCACAGCTGAGGCAGGGCAGCCCAGCAGACAGACCCAGTGATCACAGGGACCCCTGGGTCTGTGGGAACAGTGCTGCCCTCAGCGTCCCCCCCATCCCTGGAGCTTGCCTGTGGATGGAAGGGTGGTTTGCCCCAGGCCCTTGGCACATAAGGGCTGAGGAAGGGGTAGGCACCATCCCACCCCCCTGCGGCTGCGCCGTGCCCTCCACTGGCGCAGGGACCCACTGCACACCCAGCCCAGCCTGGCCTTCGGGCTGAAACCGTGGCAATTTGTTTAACATTCCTGGCTGCTCATCCCAATCTAAAGGTCACTGCAACCCTGTGTTCACGATATTGATATGTAGGTATGGCAGTGACACCGATATAAACCAGGCTGTGCAAGACGTGTATGTATAAACCACACCAAAACCAGACCCAATGTGAGTGTGCAAAAGCGCCTGCGTGCGTGCACATCCCTCTGTCTGTCTCTCCATATACATATAAAAAAATTACATCTGAAAGGACAAAGTTGCCTGAGACTCACAACCCAACAAAATATATTTCACCCCCGGCCTATATTTTTCTTCCTGAAAAGATGCTGCAAATCTTCCCTCAGTCCTGACACATCTCATCTAGACTCAGTTAAAGTTCGTATTTATGGGCGTCAGCGCTGACCTCTTCCACCTCCGCCCGCGCGGCCTCGCGCCGCGGCTGCCTGGCCGGCCCTCGATAAACAAGCGGGCCCCCAAATCCCCCTCGGCCCTGCAGCCTTATTAGTCTTGCCTCCGAAGGCCAGCGCAGTCCGTAATTCTCCTGCTGGTGACACGAGATGAACGCCGCCACATCAGTCTCCCGGCGGATTGGCATGGGGACCCTCGTTTGTCAGTGGCAGACTGACAGAATTACTGGCCCTTAAATGAAACGATATATCTGGGAAGTTAAATCTGTTTTCAATCTGACTGCCCCGCGCCTGCGGGCGGACGTGGCGTGTGAGCCGATGTCAAGAGGCCATTAGCCCGTGGCCCCCCTCCTTCCCCGGGGCAGTGGTGGAGCCAGGGGGGCTCTCCCCAGTGTCGCCCAGCCCAGCCACCACGCCAGGAGTGCGGAGACAGCAAAGCATCCATTCTGGCCCTCGCCAGATTGCTAGGGTGGGAATGGGAATGGGAATGGGAACAAGACTGGCCAGCTCCAGGGGAAACTGCTCCCACTCTCCCTGGGCAGGCACCAAAAGCTCATTCTAACCAGGCGTGAGCCAGCAGTTCCCCATGCCCCTGAAGATTTGCTCCTTTCTCTCCAAGCTCCCTGTGAGACCCTAGGGAGAAGCCAGGTCTCTGCTAACAGCCCTGTGGAAGGAGCACAGGGGTGCTCAGGGCAAGCTCAGGCAGGGCAATCCTTGATGGGGCAATCTGCCCACACCTCCCCTTCTCACCTGCCCGCACCTCCTCCTATGTAGTGCCAGCCTAGCACGATGCCCTGCAGTGGTGTCCCAGCACGGTTCCTTTCCAGCCTGGATCCCTGCACTGGCCTCGGCCAACAGCCCTTCCCTGCTGGGGCTGGGACCGTCACCTTCACACAGACCTTCCCAGGGGAAGGAGCCCTGAGCCCCCAGCAGGGACTGCAGGTGCCATTGATCCTGGAGACTGCGATGTTGCTCGGTGCTGGCTTTAGGGCAGAGCCATAAACCCTGCACTAGCAGGAGTTCATTTACCTCCCCAGCAGCCGCTTGCTCTCATGTGCCAGGCAGGAGCAGGAATGGGGATTAAATTCTCAGACCTGCTCCTGCTTCTCACTGGCTGCTCTCCCATGCAGAGGAAAAGCCTCTGCCCAGGGAGGATGAGCTGTGTGGGGTGGGCAGGGGCAGCCCCGGGTAGGGGCGCCGAGGGTACCAGGCACCTCAGCTCTGTGCTGGGGCTCGGAGATGCCCAGGGCTCTGTGCACAGGAGGGAGCCAAGGATGGCCATGCCTCATTCTCCTTCTCCCACTGGAGCCAGGGTGGGCTGTGGGTCCTGCAGTCCCTGGCCCTGGGAGATGCTGGGAATGCACCCCACAATCTCCATGTGGATAAGGCAAAAATTTGAGCCCCCAGGACGGCAGTGATGGATGTGGGCACCCCCTGAGCACCGAACCCCCTGTCCTGAGCATGGCAGGGCACGTGCCCTGCTCCCAGCAGGACACTGATAGCTCTGCCCAGGTGAGGCCTGTGGCACTGCCATCCCCCCCCAGAGTCCCATGGCAGCAGAAGCACCCGCCAACAGCGATTCACACAGGAACAGCCTATTTTGGTGGCACAATCATGCTGACAATGGAGTTACAAGGCTACACAGCTATACAGCTGGGAACTGAATTTACACTGTTTACAATATCTCCTGCAAAACAACAACCACCCTGTTCCCAAAATCCAGGCTGGACACTGATATGATTGAAACAAGCCCAACCCACCCCCACAATGCCATTTCCTGACACTGTTCTGAACGACGGGGGCTATTTTGAGCCACAAGGCTCTGCCACACTCAGCCCCATGGCACCCATGGCACAGGGAAGAGCCTGGTCCTGTCCTACAGCACAGTACCACTGTTAGAAAGTGATTTTGGCCAGAGCTAGGCAGCACAATCTCATGCTGGAAACACAAGAAAGCACCTGAGTCTCATCACATCCTGCCCCAGGATGTTGCTCTCTGGGTTTTGGCCATGTTGCAAAATTTTCTCTCCCATTTTTTTGCGCCAGTTTGGGATCTTAGGTCAGCTCAGAACATGAATGGAAAATTTCTGAAAGCTTGGCAAGGTGTGCAGGGTGGCAGAAGTTGCTTCAGCCCTGCTAACCCTCCCCTGGCTGCAGTAAATGTTCAGGGATATTTACTAGAGGGGATGTCTTGGCAGGATGGAGGTCAGCTCCATGTCCCCCAGCCGGACACACTCGTGGGCTGCTGGCAGCAGACACGGCTCTGGAGCAGGCTCGGGCTGCCCCTGCTGCCTGGTGCTAATAGGACCCACCTGACCACATCGATTTTCCTCCTAAAGACAGGGGAGAGAATTGTCTCAACTATAATTCCTCAACGTTACATTTTTCAATTATGTCTTGAGCTTGACACCACAGTCACTCTGCCAGCGATTGCCTCAACACCTGCCCCCGCTGTGATGAATCTGAAATCATTAGCCCCACACGACAGTGGGAATGGCTCCGGCATCGCAGCCGGCCCCGGCACCTCCAGCCCTGCAGGGAGCTGGGGGCAGGACAGGCACGTGTCAGCACATCTGCAGTGGTGGCCCCAGGCTTGTGCCCATGGCTGTTTCCCCGTCCTCACAACATTTCACCCTCGATCCTGCCCACAGCCACATCCTGTCCTCACATCACGGCAGCCCCAATCCTGCCTGTCCCCGTTGTGCCCCCAGAGCAGCGCCCATCCCACTGGCAGGTCCTACCTCCAGCTCCTTGAAGAAGATGCAGCTCCGTGCCCACTCCACGATGGAGAAGAGGGTCTGGTCGGCCATCTTGCACATGAGGCCGAAGGTGCTGAGCTTCTCGTGCCGGCCTTTGCCCTGCTCTTGCTGCAGGCAGGACAGTATCCGTGCCTTCACCTGGGCCTCGTCGGGCTCCAGCTGCAGCAGCTTCAGGATGACCTCGGGGATGTCGGGGGGCGAGCTGCCGGGGTAGGTCTCTGGGTACATGTAAGCGGGCACGGCCTCGTGGGCGTTTGTGTAGTGGTCAGGGTACTCGGACTTGATGGTGCGGTTGGGGAAGGAGGGGTAGTGGTAGCCGGGCAGCGGCGCGTGGCCGGGCACTGCCATCGCCAGGGAGGGCGTCCCGTAGGGGCTGCGCTCGTAATCCACGGGCGTCAGGGCGGCCGGGTTGGGCGGCAGGGTCTTGGACATGGCATGGATGCTGTGGATGGTGGAGGACAGGCTGTAGTCGCTCTGCACGGGGGACATGATCTGAGGCACGGTCTCCAGCTTGAAGCCGTTGGCTCGGATCAGAGCTTTCTTCTGCTGCTTCAAGGCACGGTCCCGCTTGTACATGGGTCCAAACTTGTTCCTCCCTCCACGCATCCGGTCTGCACGGACAGCTGGAGACAGAGAGAGGGCAGAGACTGCAGTGAACCCACATGGAGAGACACCAGGGCTTCCCCCACCCTGGGGGACACGACTTAGTGGCAGAAGGAGTTTGGGGAGCACTGGGGAAATCTTCCCAGAATGATTGTGTCACTCCCAGCCCAGCCAATGTCACCCTCAGAGCCTCTGGGAATTGCAGGAAAGGAAGAGACATTTGGCTTTCACTATAAAACAAGCTGGGGGAAAAAGCAGCTTTCATTCCCAGTGGGTTGAGGGGACAGCCCTTAAAGCCTGAGCAGAGGAGGGGATTTGACACTCCAGTTTTAACAACCCCTGTCACTGGACCAGCCCTGGGATTTCTTTGTCCCTGCAGAGCCTGGGACCCACAGCCCCCTCAGGACCCTGGTTTCCTCCATCCAGGCTGCACGAGCTACTTCTCAGCAGATCTCTGCCCATTTGTCGGGCAGCAGGGCTGGCACGTCAGTGGATGCACTTCACCCCACCGGCCTCAGGCAGAAGGCTGCCAGCCCTGGGGCTACCAGCCCTGGCGAGGGCTCTGCTGGAGCATCCCGCTGGCAGAGTCCCTCTGATGGCTGCAGCAAAGCAGATGCTCCCACCAAACCAAAAAACCCCAAGGATCTGCCAACATGCAAGGGAGCAGGTGCTTCTCTGCGGAAGGAGCCTGTCCTCCTGCGCTGCCTTGCTGTGCTCCGGGGGCTCTGCCCGGCCATCCCCTCGGAAGAGCCTCCGATCGCTGGAAGGCAGGAGCGGGGGCTGGACGGCAGCGGAGGAGTGCGCCGGCGAGAACGGCCCGCAGTGAGCATCAAAGGCAAAACCCCTCTGCTATCTTGTGCTCCCGCTGACAGCCAGCGGGTCTTGCTTTGCCTCTCAGCTGTTACCTCTGCCTTTCTTTCGCCTACTTATCCTGGGGCTCGCAGCCAGCCCCCCCGGAGAGCTGGAGCACCTCCCCAGCGCTCCCAAGGCAGGCTGGAAAGGCGGGAGGGTGGCCGGGAGCAGCAGCATTTCCAGGACGAGCAGGAATGTGCTCCCAGGAGAGCCGCCCTGGCTTCCTCCCTCATTCTTTATTCATGAAAACAGCATCTCACTGGGAGCGGGCTGCCAGCGGCAGCCTCTGAAGAGCGGGGTGCTGCGGCCTCGCTCCCAGAGCCGGCCCGCACCCTCTGGGCAGCAGAGCCGGCCCGGGGCAGCTCCTGACTCGCGTCCAAGGGAGGTGGCCACACTCAGACGTGTGCACACCCCAGAAGGGTCCCACACAGGCAGGTGCTTAAGAAGCCCGAGCTGGCACAGGCAGGTCTGGTAGCCCTGGCCACAAGCCCCAGAGCCAAAGCACACCAAAACCCAAATCTCACATCCACTCCAAGTGACGTTATCCCACCACTGCTCGAGGTCGGGCACAGTGGTGCCCAGGGATCACATCCCAAAGCAAATCCCTGTGAGCCTGGGCAAGGGTGCACAGGCAGAGACCTCCTAGGGCTGCCTGCACTCCCACACACAGCGAGAGGTGCTCACAGCCTGGTCTCACAAGCCCTCCAGAGGCAATGCATACACCTCCTCCCCTCTCCCAGCAAGAACACAAAGGGAGAAAAGGCCTTTTAATTCCCTCCTGCTCTGCTTTTCCTGCCATTTGTGCTACACTTGGGACTGGGAACAACTTGCCATTTGCTGTGTCCCAGCTGACAGCTGAGAGGAAAATGATGCATCCCGACCTCCAAGGCAAGAGGGCTCAAGTGGAGCCACCCAGGAAGTGCCTGCACCCCCAGCAACAGCCCCAAAACCATCTGCAGGTGAGCCCCAAGCCACAGACCCACACAGTGGCAGGAGGGGTCTCCAGCACCCTGCAGCCCCCCTTCCCACTTGCACTGCCTTGCCTACTCTCTCCCAGTGCAGAGCCCTGGCTGGGGCAGGCTGCTGGCCAGGCTCTGTCTCCCTTTGGCCACCTTTCCTTGCCTGGGCAGGGACATGGAAGGTGCCACGGGTAGTGCCTGCAGGGTGCCCAGGGCTGTGGGCAGCCTTCAGCCAGGGCTGTGCTTCTCCTCCCGGGCAAGTTCTGCTGCCACCTCCCTTCAGGCACTTTGAGGGGTGCCTGTGTCAACACCGTGTTCCCAAAATCAATCACCTCGGGGCTGCTCTTGTTGTGTGTCCCTGCAGACTCACCTCCAAAGCATCGCCTCAGATCCCTTGCTCAAAAATACTCGGAGCTGAAACAGGTGGTCTCTTTTTTACTACAAAAGAAACAGTTCCATGGGAATATTGCCCATGGCTGGGTGATTGTCTCGTCTGCCCAGCTCTGCTGAGGAGCCAACAGCAAGAAAACACACACGAAAAGGCTGTCGGGACAGCTCTGCGACTAAAACACCTCCACACGTACACGACAAAAACCGCTGGAAAGGGACAAATCGAGACCATGGCTTTTGCCCCCGGGCACCCCAAGCACTCTCCCTGCCCGTCTGTCGTAGGCTCTCCAGCCCCTGCCCAGCGCCCAAATCCCCTTGCGACATCGATCAAAACGGCAGAGCATGCACCGAGGGATTTAGGGCACCAGTAACTCCAGCCAGGGAGGAGAGTGGAACTGGGATCTGTTTTGGAAGCCAGCCCACGCCGGGAGTTTGCAGGGGCTGAATTTGCAGCTCGATGTTGTGTCTTACTCCTGCGCTTCTGCTCGCAGGCTCCCAGCCCGCTCCCGGAGCGAGCGGCCGCCCTGCCAGAACACGGAGGACTCTCCGAGTAACCGCGCTGTGTCCCGAGCAGCGAGCCCGGCGGGCGGGGGGCTCAGCCCGGCCGGGGTCAGGCGGGAGGACTCAGCCCGCTCCCACCCGCTGCAAAACGCAAACGAGTCCAACAGCGAAGTGGGGAGGGGGCGGCTGACTCTGGGCTGGGGGATTCCTTCTGCCTCTGCTTTTGCTCTGCCATCCCGTGCCAGCGACCTGTCCCCTCAAATACATTTCGTTGCCGGATGCTGAGCATTGCCGAACCCGCAGCACGGGCTGTCGGGGCCCGACTGTGATGTCGGGATCCTCTGCGCCGACATCAGAGAGAGGCGGCGGCTGTGGGGCTGGAATCGCCCCCCCGGGGTCAGAAATCCGTTATACTAAATGTCACCGAGAGGAAAAATATAATTCGTGGTGGGTCTGCGGCAGTTTTATTGCGATCCCCATAATTTTTAACGTTTTTCCTTAAGTCTCGGCTTCTGGAATTATGTGCTTAAGAAAAACAGTAATTTATTTGCTATTTCCCAACCTTCCTGCCAGCAAAAAAATCCTGGAAAGTTGAAGCCGTAGCAGCAGCAACCCCGAAGAAACAAACAAAATGAAACAAGGAAAAGAAGGAGACGACGCGAAAAAACGATTTTTTTCTTAACTTGGGAGGGAAAAACGGAATCGAAGCGGCGGCGGGACTGACCGGCCCGGGGAGGTGGCGGCGTCGGGGACAGCGCGACCGGTCCCGGCAGCTGCACAGTCCCCGCACAGTCCCGACCCGTCCCCGGCCCCCGCCGCCCCCCGCC
>VZRH01007646.1:49368-80736 GCA_013397555.1 Urocynchramus pylzowi
GCTCCCCTCCCAGCCCCGGCCCCACAAGGCGTCGGTCACGCAGAGCCCCGGCCCCGCTTCCCCCGCCCCGCACGGCCCCGGCTGCGTTTCCCCAGCCCCGCACAGCCCCGGCTCCGCAGCCCCGACCCCGCGCGCCCCGGCCGCTCCTACCTTGCAGCTCTCGCAGGTGAGCAGCCCGTAGTGGTACCCGGAGACCTTGTCCCCGCAGACCGGACACAGCTCGTCCAGGTCCTCATCATAGGAATAGTCCATCCCCTCCAGCGGCCCTGCTGCGGGACGAGCCGCGGTCAGCGGGACGGGATGGGACGGGGAAGGGGACGGACGGCGGCCCCAGCCCCGGCGCTGGGTGCGGACCGGGAGTGGGCGCGGTGGAGACCGAGCGGCAGGTGCGGGAGCCGGAGCTCTTTATAGCGCCTGGAAGAGCATCTCCATGTTGGTGCGGGCTCACGGCCANAGCTCTGCGGGAAGGGGCGTGAGACCCTCCTCGCTCCCCCACACCATCTGTGGGGAACAAGTCCCCCAGTCTCTCTGGAGGGTCTGGCCTGAGAGAAGCAGGACCTGCTGAGAACCAGGAGTCTCGGGGCTGGAGCAACATTCACCATGTCTGGGCAAGAGCCTGCTCTGCTCGGTGCACAGCCCTGGACCACCAGCTTTGTGAGAACATACCATCAGCCCCCACTAGCCGCCCCTGCCAGCCCAGGGAGAGCTGCGTGGGGGACACTGGGATGTGCAGCGGCTCCTGAAATCTCCTCTGGGGCCACCACTGAGGAAATGAGTTTGGACCCAGCACTGGCCAGCCGACCAAGAGCACCCACTCCCAATGGTGTCCTGGTCTGTCTGTCAGACAGCAGGCATTGAATCAATGCTTCACAATTAGGGTTTCTTGATGAAATGTTCTGTGATGGCAGCAGAGCAGCACAGGAGCACCCTGGTTCCTGGCATGTCCTGTTTGTCAGGATGTCCCTGGGCCACATGCCTTGGCCTGGGACTTGGCTATGGGGAGCTCGAGGCTCCAGCTCGGAGCTGAGCCCGTCCTGCAGGGCTGACCCACCGAGTCACAGCCTGTCCCAGCACGGTGGGAGCCTGCTGCCAGCACAGCAGCACAGGGCCCGAGGCTCTGCGTGCCTGGAGCCCTGGCACAGCTGAGGACTGAGCTGCTGGCAGTGCCCCGCAAAGGAAAGGCATGGCTNGTGGGCGCGGTGGAGACCGAGCGGCAGGTGCGGGAGCCGGAGCTCTTTATAGCGCCTGGAAGAGCATCTCCATGTTGGTGCGGGCTCACGGCCAGCCCCCCGGGGCTGGGGAACCTCCTCTGGGAGAGCGGGCGGCTCGCGGCGGCAGGGACGGGGCGGGGGCGGAGGGACCNGTGCACAGCCCTGGACCACCAGCTTTGTGAGAACATACCATCAGCCCCCACTAGCCGCCCCTGCCAGCCCAGGGAGAGCTGCGTGGGGGACACTGGGATGTGCAGCGGCTCCTGAAATCTCCTCTGGGGCCACCACTGAGGAAATGAGTTTGGACCCAGCACTGGCCAGCCGACCAAGAGCACCCACTCCCAATGGTGTCCTGGTCTGTCTGTCAGACAGCAGGCATTGAATCAATGCTTCACAATTAGGGTTTCTTGATGAAATGTTCTGTGATGGCAGCAGAGCAGCACAGGAGCACCCTGGTTCCTGGCATGTCCTGTTTGTCAGGATGTCCCTGGGCCACACGCCTTGGCCTGGGACTTGGCTATGGGGAGCTCGAGGCTCCAGCTCGGAGCTGAGCCCGTCCTGCAGGGCTGACCCACCGAGTCACAGCCTGTCCCAGCACGGTGGGAGCCTGCTGCCAGCACAGCAGCACAGGGCCCGAGGCTCTGCGTGCCTGGAGCCCTGGCACAGCTGAGGACTGAGCTGCTGGCAGTGCCCCGCAAAGGAAAGGCATGGCTGATGGCCCCACACGGCTGATCCTGCCAGGCTGACCCTGCATGGATTGTCTTGAAAGGCTCATCCCACAGATCTCATCCCACTCAGCTCACCCCACACACCAGCTGCCCACGGTGCAGCGGGTAGGCAGCGGTGCTGGCAGGGACAGTGGCAAACAGGAAACGGGCTCAGTGGAGCATCACTCCAGAGCCACCAGGAATGGAGCCCGGGCTAAGAATAGCAGCAGGGCAGCCTGCAGTGCGGGTCAGCCGCTGCTCGGCCGGGAAGGAGCGCTCCCACCGCCGGCGGAGCCCCTCGGCCAGGGCCCCCACAGCCGCCACGAGCTCCCGGGGGAGCTGCCAGGCAGCCACGGAGCAGGACCTGCCATCCTGGAAAAGGAGCCTGAGAGGGGCTCTGAGCTGGGAGAACGGAGCAAACATTGCGAGGAACAAAAGCGACTCAGAGCTGAAGGCTGTGGATCCCTGGCAGCACAGGATGGGGACAGGACACGGGCTCAGCCAACCCTACAAGTCAAGGGGTCCCAGATGCCTCCCATGCCCGCTCCAGGGCGTGGAGGCTGCCTGTGCTCCTACGGGCAAGTCCCAACCCTTGGGTGACCGGGGACCCCCAGGCACCACCAGCTGGGCTCCCAGAGCCCCTCAGCAGCCCGATCTGTCACTTCTGAGCAGCAGCTTGGCCGCGGGGCCAAGGCTATGGCGAGGCCTCGCTCTGCTGCCCGTGATCTGCAGAGCCGCCATCCCCACGCCCGCTGAGGGGACGGGACGGGAAGCAGAGGCCCACACACGACTCCTGCTTCCTCGGCAAGCCCTGCCGCGTCCCCAGCTCCGGCCTTGGCTGCCACCATGCCAGGGAATGGCGGCAGTGGCTGGGAGATGGGTGGGATGGGGGACTGGGTTCCCCCCACGGACACGTACTCACCGTGAGGCGGCTGCACGGCTGCTGCGTGTGGGGCCGGCGGGTGGGAGAGCCTCGCTCGGCCACCGGCCAGGAGCTGCGACCCGAGGAGCCTCCGTGGGGTGTGGGTTCCGCTGCCCTGTCCACGGTAGGCTGGGGGATTTATGGGGACCCGCGTCTCTTGGGAAGGTGTTGGGGCTCTGGCTGCGCACACGCCGTCCCGGGCAGGACACCGGCCAATCTCCTCCCCATGGGGGCCAGGCTCAGCCAGGATGGACCCACTTCGGTGCCTTATTGGCTTCTGTAGCCACGTGACCACGCTGAAAAACATCATAATTAAGCTACAAAACGCTGCCCATAAACTAGCATTAGAAAGTGACAGCGAAGATAAGTGGAACCCCTGCAGCAGATAAGGTGCCCCAGGAGGGAGACCCCGCAGGGAGGTGGGGGGCACCAGAGTGCCCCAGCACCCACGGCCACCCTGATTTATGGCCCAGGGCAGGAGGGAGGTGGCCGAGGGCGCGGGGCAGGACACCTCTGGGAGGAACGCGAGCTCACCTCACCCACCCAGCACCGGGATGCAGCCACGGCCTCCTCAGCCCTGAGAGGTCTCCTCTGCAGGGGAGGACGGGAGGAGGCTCCTCCACACTCAGGGCCCCACTCCCAGGTTTCTGGAGCTCACAGAGCCCGCGGCCAGTAGCTCTTCATTTGCCAGAACAGCAGTCACAGAAAGCCAGTGCCCCTGGGCCTAGGCAGCCACGCCTTGGCTGTGTTTTTGCGATGTGTGATTGCCCACGTTTCACTGCCATGTTCAGTCCTACCCACGGGCACTGCGCCGGCAGATCTCGGCTTCCAACTGCCCTGTGCAACACAGGAACTGCAGTGCCAAGGCATGAGAGACCCTTTCATCCTGCCAGAGCGGGGATCTGCTCTCACTGCTGGCCCCGTGCTCCATCCATCCATCACCACGGTGTCTCCCCACATGTTTGCACAGTGTCCTGCTCTCTGCTTCATCCCACAGTGACGACAGTCTTGAGAAGGGGTGGCTGCCTTAAGCCCCACACCAGCCCAGCAAAGGCTGTGCCACAGCTCTGGTCTGGCCAAATAGCTGCTGGTAACCAGGGTGGAACAACAGGACCCACAGTCCTGGGCTCAGGGGAAGCTTTGTCCTCTCTCTGTCTCAGCACAGCCCTGACATGGTGCGACAGTGAGGTGCCCTGCAGTATTCCCATGCAGAGTGAGGGAAGCAGCGAGCCCCGGGTGCTGAGGGGAGAGGAGTGGGAGTGTGGGCTGCACAGCCCTGCTTGTTTTTTCCTTGCTTTGCAGCTGAAGAGAGGAGAAAAACTAATGAAAACAGAGCTCTGGAAGAAGCGCCAGGCCTGGAGTGGCTTCCGCCCCGATCCCCAGCAATTATCAGCCACATGCCAGATGTTCCGATGCGATGCCAATGTCAGAGAAAATAAATCTGTGTCAGGTTCAAGGTCCCTGCCGGGCCGGCACACAGCGGCTCGTGGCTCAGCGCCGCGCGAGGCGGGACAGAGCTGCGGGCCGGCCGCGGCCGCTTCCTCCTGCCAGGCATTGTTCCCCTGGGAAGCCCCGGCCTCACACCGGCCACTTGCTATTTTTGCAGCAAGGTGCTTTCGGGGGTAAATACGTCCCTGCCGGCCTTGGGCACTTTCCTCTGCGCGGGCCCTGGCCAAGGCTGCGGCCTGGCTCCTGCAGCGGGCGCGCGGCCACGGTCAGGGCCAGCGCACGGGCCGCGCTGCAGGCCGGTGAGGCCTGGCTGGTGGCGTGAGGGTGGATTTCTGAGGGTGGATTTGGGAAGGCCACGCTGGAGTGGCTGCACAGGCACCAGGTAGAGCTGGCTCCCAGCAGCCTTAGGGGTTCTTGGGGACAGCAAGGAGGTACAGACAGGTGACATTTTGGAAGCCACAGCATCTGTGAGGGAAGGATGAGGTGGGTCTGGCTTCCAGCAGCACGGGATGGGCTGGTGAGGGGATGTTCAGGGCTGGAGATAGGCCCCAAAGCTGCTGCCCTGAGCAGTGCTGTCCTGGCCATGGGAGCAGCACAGCTCTGTGCCTTGATGGGCACTGGCACATCTGTCACCAAAGCTCCTGCTGGTGGTTTGGAGTCTGCCTGGTCCCATCTCCTTCCCTCATGGCCACGGTGCAGCCGGAGCCTGTGGATCCACACCACCCGCAGCGGGCCACAGCACGCTTTGGCTCCTTGCTGGTGCTTAGCCTTGATGCTCAGCAAAGCATATCTCCTGCTCGGATTTTATCTCCATCCACTCAGCTTATCGGCGCGGGGCAGCCCTCCTGCCTGCGCCACGTTCCCGGAGCGTGCCTGCAGCAGGTGTGGCCAGCACTACTGTTTGCCAAACGCCGCTGCCTGCCCGCAGTCCCTGACTCCGGGGCCCGCGCTGATAATGCGCGTGCGGCGAGGACTTTGGCGCTAGCGTTCCCCATGACATTACCTTGTCCCCCGCATTCTTCCGATGCCACACACGCCTTCGCTCGGGGCGCGGGCGGCCCGGCCATGGCAGCGGGTGCAGATGCTGTGCAGGCAGCACTGGGAAGTGCTGGTGGTCTCCTCCCGGGGGGACTCATTGACATATCAGTCACATAGTTCTGCATAATTGGGACTTGGATGCAGCCTCTCTTTATGTTTCCTCTTGGAAGTTGCCAACAACATGAAGCACTCCTGGGTCAAAATGACAGCCTTTTGTTTACTATTCCTGCTTATGTGCCTCATTTTCTTCAAGGATAAGAGCTCTTTATAGGAATCTTTATTGTGATGAGGTTAGCAGAGAGAAGGATTTCTCTCCAGCTTTCTCTCTCTCTTTCACAGCTGATTAGCAGGGTCGGCCCATGAGGACAGTGATGTGGAGCACAGACCCAGCATTTGCCTCAGGGTCCCCCCCAGCCATGAGGCATCTTCTCCAGCACAGCCCCAACCTGCTGGTCCCTCAGCACCCAGCCCGTGGCACTGCTCCCCTCCTACTCATGGCAGCCTGCAGGGAGGGGATCCACCACTCAATAAAGGTACTGAAAATTCCAAAAGACCCCAGAAGCTTGGACAGGAGCTTACCCAGAGCACACACCTCCCCTCCACGGTCTTACCAGCCCACTCATGGTGACCTATCCTTCATCTGACCTCTGCAGTGGTGACCAACCCCATCGGAAGTGTCCGCACTTGGCAAACAGATGCGAGAGACTTGTGATGGACCACACAATGGAGACCACCAGTCTGCTGCACTCAGAACTCTGGTTTTCAGGTGTGAACTCCAAATGGACTGGGTAACTCCAGTGACTGGGGAAGGGATGAAGAGAGACGTGGGAGCAGTTGGTGACAAGATGGGGAGAGATCACAATAGACATGGGCAGCGCGGACACCAATGGAGAACCTTCCCCAGCTCTGGAAGAGGCCCCACAGGACCATCCCAGCAGCTGGACTGACTGCGCCGCTGCAGGGAGGTGACCCAGCTGACCCCACAGCCCTGTCCCAGCCAGTGCCCATGGGGTGACACACTCCTGGGAACAGCCACTCCTGTCAAGAGGAAAGCAGCTTACCCTTGAAAGTTACTTTGCGAAGGTCAAGAGTGGGACTGTGACAGAGCAGCCTGACAAACACATCTCCCTAAGTCCTTGGGCCCGATAATGTATGTCCCATGCAATGTTGACACTAGTGATCCACCAAAGATCAGGTTAACAAGTTTGACGTTACTGACAGCGTGATTTGTTCGGCGCTGGCTCTGAATTCATAGAGCCGCTGGCCTTCGGTGATAAACTATTGCACGGCGCACACAGGGCTGTGGCAGTTGTCACCCGCCGGAGCACCGAGATGAAAAGGAAGCAGAGCTCTAATCAAAATACAGTGGTCAGTAGGGGTTGAGCTGAAAATTAAAAGGTGCTGGTACTTTTCCCAGTCCAGCCTGGCTTTCCAGGCAGCGCCTCACGCCAGTGCGGGGTGAGGGGACAGGCTGCCTCGTCACCTCTGTGCGGCTCCAGCTTCGTTTGAAGGTGAGGACAAACCCATCACCCCGTGTGCACAGAGCATCCTCTGCCACCTCCCAGGGAGCCCCACACCACTGCTGATCTTCAGGGCCCCCTCACCGGGAATAAATCCCACGTGGCACAGTGCCCTTATCCCAGTTCCCAGCTGCAGCAGCAGCCCCAAGGCCTTCCCCACAGGCACAGCCCATTCCAGAAGCACAGCAGCAGGCAGGGCAGGGCCACAGCCACCACCCAGGGCAGCGCTGGGCTCCCCCACCCTGAGAGAGAGCCACCACCAAAAGGGGAAGGCACAAACAGCCTGGAGACACCAGCAGTGCAGAACATTTCACATTTATTAGTTCATACAGCTAAACACTCACTAAACATGCATTCAACACTTATTGGTCACATTTCCACAGGTAGTCAAGTCCCAGAGCAGAGCAGCGGAGCAGGGGCAGGCCGGGCTGACGCAGAGCCGCCGGCAGAAACATTCATTTGGTCGTGGCGTGGTGAGGGGGCAGCTCCTGGTGCCCGTTCCCCCCCCGGGTGACACGGGGCCAGGCACACCCTCCTGCCCCAGCCCCGGCTCTGAGTGTGCCAACGCTCACCGTGTGTCATGCCGAGGCAACATCCTGCTTCCCTGATTTACACAAGGGATTGTGGGAAAAATGAACGGGAGAAACCATCACTGGGAACATCACCAAGAAGGAGCCAACAGCTGGGACTGACCCTCTTGGAAACATCCCTCAGACCAGCAAGGGGCCGACACAGGCAGCAAACCTGACCCGCTGCTCCCTGGGCTGCCCAGGACGGACACACGAGGAGCTGAGGTCCTGTGAGGCCCCAGGGAGGGACAGGAGCTCAGCCTCAGGCACGGGACACACAGCAGTGACAGGAGCCAGCCCCAGCCCACGGGAAGGGAAACAACTCCAGCAATCACAGCCCCTGTTCCTCGCTGGCAACAGACACTGGCAGTGTTTAGTTTTTCACACAATCCCTTTGAGATGATAAACAGGATGTCACACGAGGTAGTTTAGTTATGGAAATTGAGTCAATAATGTTATCAACTATTACAAGACATTTTATAAATCGAAAGAAAACAATGAATCACAAAAGGCTTTGTTAAGGTTGATCGTCATCTGGTCTCAATTTCTGTTTCTTTTTGCCCTTGGGGGCATTTCTTCCACTGAACCATGTTGCTTCTTTCACAGACTTGTCAGAGGGCAGCTCACAGGAGCTATTTTTAATTTCTTTTTCCAAGGCAAAGACACTGCCTAGATTGGCCTCCCCAGTTCTTTGCGAGGCTGGTTTAAACTCAGATTTGCTGACTCTGGCTGAGAGTGCTGGGAGGGGTTTCAGCCCTTCAAACTTTTGCTGACTCTCAGTGCTGGCCCTGTCTATGGCTGGATGGGGCCATTTGGACACTCATAGCAGCTGTAATCCAACCAGAGTCACACACCAGTGCCCTTCTCAAACTGTCTGACTGTGCCTACAACCACAGTTGTACTGATGAAAATTTAGACTTCATAAGCAACAAACAGTACAGAGCCCTGTGACTGGCTGCCAGGGACACAACAAGAAATTCCTGTTTCCCCTTTTCCATGAACAGTCAAACATTTAACAGCAAAGGCAGAGGGATGAGGGAATGCAGAAATAGAGCCCCACAGACAGAGCTGGTCCCCAGCTGCTGGGTGGTGCAAGGGCCCAGCCTTGAACAGCCCCGTACACCTTTGGGATGCTCTGCCCACAGCACCAGGGCTGAGCCTTCAGCAGGCAAACTTCCCACAGACAAACCCAAAGCTTTTCCCCCAAAATCCCCATATGGGGCTTTGGTCAGCTCTCAGCAGGTCCTCCGGACAAGTAGGGAAAGAAGCAACTGTTGCAACATCAAAACTAGGGTTTCTCTGGGTCACATTTTAAATACTTATCCCTGAGCTTCTGTGCATTGAAACAACACACTGTGAACCCAGAGAAACGCCACAGCTTGATACTGATAGCTATGCACTCCCCTCCCCTCCATTTACACATCATCTACAACTTAAAAATTAGTTTCATACTTTAACTAGTTCCCCAAGTTTCCCCCTTTCTCCTGCCTTTCATGTGGCAGGGATGATTGCCGCTTATTATCCTGAGAAATAACAACATTTTCACAGACACCGAGCTTCAAAGCTTCTAATCAAAACCAAGAAGGAAGAAAGAATGAATGGGAAATAGCACATTCACAGGAGAATCTTTTTTTTTTCTTTTTTTTCCTTTTAAAAAAATGTAGTAAAGATAAAAGAAATTCAAGTGTTTTTTTTATTTTTTTTAAAGTTGGTTTGAAGGACAAGACTTAAACTCCTTTACCTGAAGTGGCTGTGGGTCTGTGCAAAAGCCTGAGGAGCAAGGGCAGATCCTGCTGGCACAGGGGAGGGACAGCAGCAGAGGCACTTGAGCCTTTGCATGAGTGGGGACGGGGCCACCAAGGCCCCCACCAGCAAGTGAGAGCAGCCACACTGAGGGGTCAAGGCTCAGCCCACCTGGCAGGAGCCTGAGCTGAAGGGGAAGAAAACTCACTCACTTTGCAGAAGGTTTTGTCCAGGCCTCGGGGTCTGGCATTCGCCTGGGACGGAGCCCCACGAGCGGGGCCCTCCCGCTGCTCCTCGGCAGCCTCCCCTGAGCACTTCAAATTTATGTCCCAAATCTCTGCTCGGATTAAAAGTAACTCTTCAGCTTTCTATCTGCACAGATGCTTTGAAGGAGAAGAGGGGGTCAGCCCGCCAATCTATCTTTCAAATCGGGGATAAAAATTGACTTGTCATGGCAGAAAATTCTACCAAAGACTATTATTGTTGATAGATTTCTCTATGACAGAAGGTCAGATAAGCAAGAGCAGATAGATACCAAAGATAATGAACTTCCCCCTAGTAGCATTAAGCACAAATAAAATATGAGTCCCTGTAAACTGAATGTTACATGAAGAATGGAACAAAAATTCCAACCTTTCCAGGGTGTCCTTCAAACCAAATTCACAAATACATCTACCTAACGTCTCTACATCTCTAGCTACATTCCTACCTCCTCATAATACCTGAGTTTGCAATGCAACACATTCACATTACCCTGTTTAAAAAATACAAGTCATTAGAGGACTTGGTGCAGAAGATATCAGGAATGACTGTACAGTGATTCCATCTGGTCTGTTTGCTGCTTCCTTACCTGTCAGTTCAGGAAGGATTTTCTACTCCCTATGGCAAATGTGTATTTGGGAACGGATACTGCTGCCAATCAACCTTTGTAAAATTTGCTTTCTACAACAGAAAGTGGAACATTCATGTCTGTTTGTCATCATAACTGAAATTAGGTTTTTGGTTGTTGTTGGTACAGCATTAGTTTTGGGAGGCTATTTTGGAAAACCACAGATTACCCAATAGATTATTTTTGTTGGATAGCTGGCAACAAGATGACTGCTTTTATGTACACTAATTAAAACACTTATTCATCAACAGATTATAATAATTCAGTAACTGTAGAATAAAATCACTCCTATGCAATTTTAACAATTCCTTGAGTGTATAAAACAGCAAGCCAGAAATAACCCGTAATAAAAAGATCATATCAAGCTATTTGGAAATTAAACTCAAAAGCTGAGAAATACATTCTAACTTACAAACAGATACACTAAAATCTTCCCCTGAACACGTGAGGTATTGGCTGTATGCTGAAGGCTTTCCTGAGAATACACACGTGTCTCATTGTACTGTCAGAAAGTAAATGAGATTTATGGAACCACCTTTGGGTGCGAGGCTCCACCGAGCTGAGCCGCTGCTGTGCCCAGCAGCTGGTACCCGTAACGTCCTCTTTAAATAATGAAAAATGAACAGCTATGGACTTTTAGAAGAGGAAAACCGTTGAGCTGGGAGATGCCCAAGAGGGATGCCCGTGGTCGCGGTGTGACCGAGCCACCGGCACTGACCGGGCCGTGCCAAGCCACGGGGCACAGCCCCCCTCGGGCTGCGAGCAGGGAGCACCCGCTGGGCCAGCGAGGGAGGGAAGGACGACTTTGGTGAGTGGGATTTTTCTCCTGCTCACCATCACATTCATGCACAGCAGCTGCAGCCCTGCTGGGCTGTGCTTGCTCTGTGCCACGCAGCTGCCACCAGGGAAAGACAAGAAGGTAGTGACTCGTCCCTCCTACCCTGAAGGAACAAAAGTTGTTTCCACAAGTATTTTTAAATCAGCAATCAAACACTTATCGAGGAGCCACCTTGCTAAGTGAATGCCAGATTTACATCTAAGGAGGCAGGGAAGGAAGTCCAGCCAAGGTGGTTTAGGAGAGTGACAGAGTCTTTGAATATTAATTCCTAATGAAAGAGATGAGATCAAGAGCATCTCATCCAACCTCCCCATCATGAGCAGGAAATCATGAGGTCACTCATGAGAATGCCCAAGCTTAGCTAAACACCAGCACTTAGCAATCGCTCAATCAGCTAATCAGCTGTCATTAAACCAGTTCTCCATCTGGAGCTGTGGAGAGCCTGCCAGATGGAAAATCCAAGCCTTGCAACACCTAGAACATGGCAGGTAACCAAGTACAGCAGTAATGTAGTTTTTCCTGGGATTCCACAAGGAACAGGGCAGTCCTGGCAGGATATAACTATGGAACACCCATTCCCTGAGTCCAGCAGAGAAAGCCATGCCAGAGGACACTGGAGTCCCTCACCCCACTACACAGGCCCCATTTAACACAAGATACATTAACTGCTCCCAAAACGGGGATTGCTGCAATGCAGAAGTCTCAGAAGTCAGGTACCATGTTGGAGGAACACAGGGGCAATCCTGCCTCTTCCCTAAGTAGGTTTTTCCTGCTTTTGTAAACCTAAAATGGATTTTAAGGAAGTGATGATAAAGTCCTTGCCATCCTCTAGCAACAGCAGGACCTTTGTGTAATGCCAGAAGCCTGTTATGAACTGCAGGAACACAAATTCAGAGGAATTGGCAGGAGTTGTGGCAATAGTAAGAGGGCAGCTGGCCAGGAGGGGCTGGGGCAGACCCCACCTGCAGCTCCCCAGACAGGACAGGGCCAGGAAGCCCCTCAGAGCACTGCCATCTCACTGGAAACCTGCATCTGGAAACTGCCAGGGGAAAAGAAACCAACTGCCTAGACAGACTTCTCCACTCCTGCCTTTTTAAAATTGAAGAAAAAGCTTGGCACTTCTCTAGTACCCTCTTCTCCAAAGTCGTCCCTTTGGGATACTAACAGCTCTGTCAACGTTTGCTCTCTATGACAAACGCTTTGGATGCAAATCATGGAAAGAGCAGTGCGTGAACAGCATCTTCTCCTTGAGGTAGTCTTAGTCATCTCGGTCCCCAGCCCCAAATACAAAAGAACTAACCCTAACAAACACTGTAACATTAAACATCTTCACATTCTGTAAACTGCTGGAGAATGCATCTGCTGCATTCTTACAGAACCATGTGCATCGTGTTGAAGATCATACATTCAACTCTGTCGTGAAATAAATATATAGGAAAACGAGTAAAAAAACAAAAACAAACAAAAAAGATTCTTGCTACAAGGGCAGGGAGGCCCACTGCCCTGTCTCCTGCCTGGATGGCGCTTGCCCCTCTCCCGTGGTGAGCCGGGCCGGCCCCAGGCTCAGCGTAAGGCACCGGCCGGGGCCAGCTGCGCTCACTCTTTGCTCACGCTCGTCTTGCAGGAATGTAGAACAGCCTTAAAAAGGAGAGGCAGCTGCTCCAGAGGGACATTCACCATTTTTCCTGGTAAGAAAGAAACCAGAATTAGCAGCCACAACTGAATCAGATTTCAGAGACACCTAAGCCAGCAGCACTGGAGACGGTTTTACCTTGAACCTTCCACAGAAACAGTTAATCATCCTACAACTACATTAGACGTTTGATATGCATTTGGACACAATATGATTTATTTACTGAATAGAAAGCAAAATAAATGGGCAAAGTCAGATCAAAATGATTTCTCCACAATGGAGAAGTATTTATAGAAAGTGGGAAAGGCTAAATCCCACCTCACCTCAAACCCCCTTGTTGATCTCCGTGAGTAAATTACGAGAGCTACTCTGAGATTATTATCTAATTCATTATGACGGAGTAGGATGAAGCATACGGAGCCTTGACACAGGGAGGCAAGCATCTCCCTTTGCCATAACATTCAAGAATAGTTTTAGTAACACTAGGCCTTGGAGATCTAATTAGCAACACAACTGCAGCTGAGAATTCACCTGCGGATTTCCGAGGTCCAGATGAGGACGCCTGGGGGTTACACTGCTCTGGTTGAACTCTGCTGATCACTTTCTGCTCAGTTCAGGGATCTCCCTAATTCTGATGAAATAACTACTCAAACCAGGATTACATCCTTTTGAGACAAAATTCTCCCCCAGCTGGGAGTGAAAGAAGAATAAGGGGAGACTGAACAATGTACTTAAAGGATGTCAGGTTGGAGCAAGGCACCTTTTCCCCAAGTGGGACTAACCCTGTGCCCACCAGCATCACCAGGACACCTTGCCAAGAGCCCCTCAGACTGGATGAGCTCAGGGCAACGGGATGGGCTTAAAGATGGGCAGAAGCTCTGATAGGAAATGGTCCCACACAAACATCCTCGACCAAAGCCCACAAGCATTTCACTGCAGTAAGTTAATTATCTTTCAGAAGCAAATGTCACTGCTTGCTCGCAGCAGGAGAAGCCCTCAGAAGTTACCTGCAATGTAGCGTATCTCTGGCAAGCACATCATCAAATCCGGGAAGCGGTTTGGCTGGTGGGGGTATTTGTACTCTGTGAAGTCCTGGCAAACGTACCAGTACCGCTTATTCAGCTGCTCCAGCTGGGAGGCGTTGGTCAGACCCCTGATATCTGGAAAGGAATACAATTAGAGCAATGAAAACATGACAAAAGCATCTCAGAAGAGCAGCAGCCTCGCACTTACTGCCACTTCTTCATGACAGACTGATTTCTGTCACTCTGATCTGGGTCCCAGCTTTGTAGACTGGCTTCCAGCACCGAGTTCTAATATTAAAATTCTCATCTCCTCTCCTGCTGTGCCTGCATCACGGATGTGTCTTTATGTGTGTGTCTGGATCCAGGATTTCCCTTCACAAAAGGCTGGGAAGAGAACAGCTAATGTCCCACACTGCTCACCTGCAGCTCAATGAATACTCTTGGAGAGAACAGCCCCAGCAACCTGAAATCACTGCCTGGCACAACACAGCCAGGTGTCAGAGTTTGTTCCTCAGAGCAGATCAGTGCAACACCTCCTCAGACATTGGTTTTAGCTCTACCATCTTGGCTGAGGACAGCACTCAGCTCTATAAAATATATCATCACATTTCTCCCCATCTGCTTATGAATTATGTCACGGGAGCTTTATAAACTTGTCAAGTTCTTGTTTTTAAATTTAGTTTTGCCAGTGTCACAGGCAACACACACAAAGGAAAAAGGGACAGGCAGGAAGTCCCACTGGCAGCGTGAGCAGCAGCACTGGCGGGTCCTGGGAGGATCCAGCACAGCAGCGAGGAAGCTGCGGAGCAGGCTCGGAGCTGGGAGACCATCTGACGGAAGAGGCATTGATCTACTGCCCAAAAGCTGACTTTTAAAAATAAGTCTCAGGTATTTCACATAAAAAATTGCAAACTTCAACTAAAAATAAAAGAAGACAGGAAGTTAATGAAAATACATTTTGGAAAACAATGGAGACAGCTCGAGAAGTGCATTATCCAGTGTCAGGAAACTGCCCAGGGAAGCAAACCGGAACCTCAGCCCGGCACAGATTGAAGTGTCAGCATTATCTCCCTCTGGAAATGAGCGGGGGAGGAGGGAGCCCGCAGCACATTTTTACAGACTGCAACTATCTTTCACAGTACAAAAGACTTTGGGGACATTTATTTCCAAAATTACAGCCGAACACTATTCACTGAGCACTTGTCTCTGCATGGATTTTGAAATGCCCAGGGTCTTGGAGGAGCCTGAACTGCCAGCTTTAATATGCTGCTTAATCAACAGGAGGAGACAGCCCTTTCCTAGGCTGAATTCATGGCCTGCGTGTAAATGCTTCATTCGTGGTTACCTTTCACTGTGAAGAGTGAGATTTAGGTATAGAACCTAAAAAGTAGGAACCCAGCTAAGAAACCTAAGGATATATCTTGAAGGTAAATATTTTAATGAGTCTGAAAAACTCTAAAAAGAGAGGACCCAGTCTTACAAATTCACCCTTTGAGGCATAAAAACGAACAAGTGGGGCTGGTGGCTCCTCTTGGCCTCACCTTGGTTCAGGAAGTTGATGGCTTTCATGCAGGCGTACTCCTCGTTGCTGACCTTCAGCTGGTTGAACTTGCGAAAGAGGTAGATCAACCGCTCCATCACCTCCATCCCCTCTTCACTGAACCTGGAGGACAGAGATCACATCAGCACACACAGCACACGGCCTGGACAGTCAGGGCATGAAGCTCATTAAAGTAACTTTAGAGATTTTAACACCTTGCAAGAGAATAAAAAAAAAAAAGTCATCAAAACTGCCTGAAGTCTGCTGGCACCAAAAATAAGGAAGAAAATGTCTCAGTTACAAATACAGAGTCATAGAACCATGGAATGATTTGGGTGGGTATTACCTCAAAGCTCATCCAATTCCCATTCCCCTGCCAAGGGCAGGGACACCTTCCACTGGAGACCATGTTACTCAGAGCCCCTCAGATGGGGAGTCCACAGTCTACAGACATTTGTAGGGGAAAAACCTCTCTTGGTGATTCAGTTCACCACCAGCCTGTTCTGACAGCAGAGAAGGTTTCACAGAGCCAGGATTCTGCAGTGAAGCCAATGACAGAGATGGGCAGCACTGATGCACAGGGAACACCCCAAAACCTCCTGGAAAATTGCCTGATGGGAGATTTTGTGGGTGCAGAATAAGGTCCTCCTGCTAAAGAGGGTGCCACACTTCATCAGGAGAAATACCCCACATGTGCACCATGAAAAAGCCATAGGGAAGGACCAGGCTGGAGCAGAGTGGGAGGGTGTGGAAGGCTGTGGGTGTCTGCAGGCATCTCCAGACCATCCCACGCCTGCCCAGGGCCAGAACAGCCTCTTGGGAACACATCTCACAGCAACAGCCCCAGCTTCAAAGCAGGCACATATTGCAGAAGCGCTCAGAAGTGGGACAGAAGTGTTTCGGGAAGCTTCAGCGTGCTCTGGCATTGTGCAGCACAAAGAATAAGAGCACAGCCAGCAAGCCATCTCTGAATAGAACAGAAATAGAACCTTTTTCACTGAATAATACCTTATTTTGGCATGTGTGTTTGTTTACTTCAAAGTTATTTGTAAAATGCATGGTGGGGTTTGACCTCTGCAAAGTGAAAACAAGCTGTCTGAACTCCAGGTCAGTTCTTCAAGAAAGTAATATTGTAAGTGATGAAAGCCTTGTCGGCTAATCTAAAGTTGTACAAGTTTTCTTGCTCTCCAGTTGACATAAAAAATCTTGCAGGTGCAAGATTGCAAAGCTCAAGAAGTTAATGAGCACAAAGACCACTCAGTCATCTGTGGGGTTTAATTGTTTTTAGAGCATGCACATTTTTACCAGCCACTCATCACTTCATAAATCCAGGAGAGCTCTTCTCTCATTCCTGCAGTTGAACTGTCTTACTTTTCTGCACATACTTTCCTCCCCCTTTCAAACAAAGCTGTTCTGTTTTTCACAGCCCTATTTCTTCTCGAGGACTGACTCCTCCACACACTTTTCCTCACAGTTTACACCAGGCAAGTTTCTGGCTGGGAGTTGTCAGCATCAGCTGGGGAGGAGGGGGAAGGGAAGCGCTATCAGGAGTGCTGGGGGAGGTCAGGAGTCTATTCATTTCATATTCATCTTCAGAAAAACAGCACAATAAAAGAAAACATTTGATCTAGCAGGCAAACAGAACATTTAGCCAGTTGTTAGAAGCAATTAAAACAAAGGGGCTGGGGAGCTCATTCTATGCCTTTGTTTGTCACCTATGCTTTAGCACTGCTCTTGTCACTTTGTTAAGAGCAGAAATTAACCCTGAAGTGCCAGACCATCCCTGCTCAGTGAGATTTCTCCAACCAGGTGTGAGCTCTAATGAAGTTCCCTTTGCAGTCATTCCTGATCAATGCCAGAGGAGCTGGGGGCTCTTTGAGAATGCCCACAAATGGCACACCTCTCCAAAAGGGCCCCGCTCAAATCCAAAGGAATCAGCTATTCCACGAGTGCTTTGGACAGGGAGACTGATACCCACGAGCTATCCCACTGCTGCTGGAGACAGTCAAGCCATGGCTGAAGGACCATGAAGACCAGTGGGAGGGAGCCACGCAGCTCCAGTCCCCTCATCTGTGCAGCTTCCCGCTAAATGGCTTTTTGGGTGTGCATTCTCCCAGGTTACTAATGACAATTAATGACACTTGAAAAGCTAAATCACAAGAGGAGACTGCAGAAGCATTCCTCTCCCAAGAACACCTATTTTCATCCATGTGCACAGATCTTCTCTGAAGGACCTTCAAGGCAACCAGCTCTGAATTGCCGGTTTCTGCAGGGCGAGGATTCCTCCTTTGTCTCGTTGTCTTACCTCTCGCTTGTATTTATCACAAACTCAAAATGAAACAAACACTTCTCTTGTGAGGCTCTGACCAGGACAGCAGGAACAAAAGGACAGCTGAATGCAAGAACAAGTGTCATTGTGGTTTTCTATGACCCTCAGTGCTCCTCGCAGGAGCTGCACCAGATGCACGATGAATGGCTGTGCAGAGCAGCGCCGCAGAGCAACCTGTCCCAGGAAATGAGACACCTGGGGCCAGCTCCCCACTCCCCACCGTGGGCTCAGCCAGCCAGTGCCTCTGCTTGTCACAACAGACGCACAAAGGAGCCCCCAAAAACCATGAGACACTGCAATGGCCGAGGACCACAGCAATGTTTTAAATCTCTGTGCATCGGACATCCCCTGGTGACCCCGGCAGCATCGTGAGCCCAGCAAGGGCAGAGAGCAAAGGGCAGGTGTTTAAAGGGAGGATGGGCAGCAGTTTCTCTAAATCCTACCTGTTCTGCCACAGTGGGGTGAGACTGGGACTCTACCACCAAAAGAAGAATCTGTCTGACACCAAGACTACAAAATAAAATATCCAAACTAAAAAACAACACCCTGACCAACATGATAAATGAAAGGCAGGTTCCTCAGAGCATCAGATAGTCTGTACCATGGAAAAAACAAGAGCTAAGTTGCAACATCTTTAAATTTATCTAATCAAAACAATGAAATAGCAATTAATAATGAACACTTTGATAATACAGACAACCAGCTATGCGAACAACCTTTCCACTGGCCCAAAGGGTTTTTCAATAAGGCTGTCTTTCCTGTGTGTCAGGGTTTCCCAAAAGTGTTGGGTTAGTTTTATCCTCCTCATAAAACAGTGGCTTGTAGGGCTCTGTTGGAGGACAACAGCATTGCTACGTGGAATTCAAACAGCCCCACACATCACCATGCCCTTCCCTGCAGGAGGAAGTTGTGATTCAGCACTGACTAACCATGATGTGCTTTCTAAGCCTGGAACAACTGTTCCCTAAAAAATAAGAGGAAAACAGCCACAGGTAAAGTGACCTGTCCCAGGAGGTGTCAGAGGACACCTGTCTGTTGGGCTCCCATGGCTCCTCATCCCCAGATCTCACTGACTCACTCTGAGCTCAGCCCCTCTCACCTGTGCAGCTCGTCATCAGAGGGAGAGTACTTGGAGGTGACATCCGCAAGGTCACCAAAGATCTGCTTGCTGTAAACAGTCAGCGAGGAGAGCAGGATCAGCTCCTGCCACGTGGAGCTGAGCAGGCAGGTATAGTCCTTGATGGAGAGCTCACAGAAGAACGGCAGCTTCTTGATCCAAGCAATCTGCCTGAAAAGCAATTCATCCGCCAGACGACACAGCAACGCAAACAGCTCTGCCTGAGTCACTTTATACCTGCAGGCACAGTCAGTACAGAGGCAGAAAAAACATTAAAAACGTTGAATGACGTCATCTGACGGGGAACTTGGAAACGAGGCAAATGCCAAAGGAATTGAGTGTCACCTGGTGACTGGAGCCACGATGGCCAGCACCCACCCTGCCCGGGCAGGGGCTGAGGGGAGTCCTCACGGCCCCTGGAGCCACCCAGCTGGCCAGCAGCCAGCCTGGCCCNCGAGGGCGTCCCTGCGTGACACGCACCCGTCCTCGATGAGCATGGGGGTGCCGAGCGGCTCCAGGTCCTCGGCGCACAGCAGCTGGCTGACCAGGCCGTGCGACTGCGGCTCCAGGCTGCGCGGCGGCGCCGCCACCAGCGCCGAGTGCGCCGAGTAGCTAAAAAGGTGCGGCAGGTACTGGTAGTGCGTGGACACCGGCGTGCCCAGGTACTGATCCCTGAGTGCAGCGAACCCGTTCAGCTCCACGGACCTACTGGAAAAGGAAAAGCTCTTCAATATCCCCCAAAACTCCACCTGATTCATTTCAGTGTCGCGTCCAGCCCCACCATATTAACAGAAACAGGGAAAGCAAACAGAATGGAAATGCCTTTGAGCTCAGACCCTGTCCTGGAAAGAGCCGGCTGTGCACTGGCTGCACACCCAGCACTGGTTCCAGTGATGGAGATCTGGGAGCTGCTGCTGAGCTGCCATTCAGGGAGCAAAGCAGAAACCCAAAACCCACCTGTGCCCAGCCTTTCCACCCCGGCCTCCTTACAGGGCCAGAATTTAGGACTGTACATCAAGTACTCACACAGACAGTGAACACAAACAAGGCCAAGCTTAAGCTGCAACTGAAAGCAGATGGGATCAGGTCTGAGATTCTTGCAGTGTTTGCAATCAAAGGCTGCATCAGGAGATTTGCACTCACAGCAGCCAACTTTAACATAACACCACCAATTACTAACATAAATGGTTTTATTTTCAAAATCTGAGCACAGTGCAGAGAAAGAGCTTATGCAGAATGAGCAATGAAAGGTGATCAAGTTCTCAAGATCAGCAGAAAACACAATATAAGGTGAGGTATATTTTAAATATAATTATAACTCAAGATTGTCTTCCTTTGCTCACAAACATCTCATTTCCCAGTTCAATTCTTTTCAACCCGGTGCCTGTTTGTCTTGGAACACAATCAGAGAGGTAAGAACCTGCTGCATGACCAGTTTACACAAAGATGCACCCACATGTTTTCCCTACACTGACCCCAAGTATCACTCAGGGAAAGAAATCCAAGATTCCTGTAACAAACACCAAATTCTTCCAGGGGTCATTCCCACCTTGAAGATGGAGTAGAAACAGGTGAAGGCTGGTTGCTCTCAGAAACTCCATTTCCAGGGGAACTATGGTCACTGTCTCCGTTGTTGCTCCATGACATGTTTGCCTCTCCCTCAAATTCTTGCCCAGACATAATTCTCTCAATCTCTTCCTCTGATATCTGTCAAATACAGGACACAATGGTTACTTTGGCTGGGAACAGAAAAGCAGAGCCTCTGTTTGCAAACACCTTGTTTGGGCTCATCCAACAGGGCTGACCCCCCCACCCCCCCTGCAGGCACCACATCCTTCCTCTGCATTTAACCACACACATGGAAAATTCTATTTACAGGTGATCGTGGTGACCTCCAGCTCCAGCAGCACTGTTCAAGTGAGGGTAGCACAGCAGACAGGAACTGACACATGAAAAGATGATGTCAGATGGACATGGCAACGAGCTCTAAATCAGCCACTGTCACACCATGAAAAACCTGGGAGTAATTGAGGCCAGTGCATTGGGAAGATCACTCAGGACTGGCAGAGGGAATGGCAAACAGGAGGTGGGGCAGGCTCTGGTTTGATAAAGCAATCAAGAGAGGCAAGGTGACACATATAAAATCAGTCAGGAAAACATTTGCAGGGAGACAGAGTTCCCTATTTTCCTCCAGATAAGAACCAGGTGGCACCCAAAATAGCAATTGAGCATCTAATATTTAAGTTCTAGAGAGTAACATATACAAAGATAAAATAGAGTAAAATAATTTTTAAATTGAGTTCACTATAATATAAAGTTTCAAGGAAGTGCTGGGCATGCTCCTGGAGGAATGTTCCACCTCTAATGGGGAAATGTAACAAAAATTTAGAGGCATCTTTTTTTTTTTTTAAATTCTGTGTATATCCCTTAATGCAAACAGCAGGAAACAGGTCTGTGTGGTTCCAGGCAGGCTGTGTCTGACACTGCCCAGCAGGGCACAGCGGTGCTTGCTCGGCTCCTCACGCTTTGGGCTGGGCTGAGGGCTCCTTCCCAGGCACTCACACCCACAGAAACTGCTGTCAGTGTTATTTCTATTTTGCTAAAATAAACAGTAAAGTTTTAAAAGACCCCTCTTGCAGGAGCAAGCTGGAAATGGCCATCATTCCTCGGGCGTGCGGCACAAGCTGCTGCGCTGAATTCCCTCGCGCTTTACAAGGCATCTCTGGACAAGCTGGGCCATCAATCAGAGAGACATTTACTGGTGCCCTGCTTGCCACAACTGAAGGGGCTGCAGCAGGCAGATGAGATTTACTGGGAGTCATGGAGGGACAGACGTCCTTGTGGGGCTGACAAAGGACAGGGTGCAGCGAGCCTGTCCGTGTGTCCAGGCAGCGCCCAGCTCTCTTTACCAATCTACAGCTCCTGACGTGCTTCTGACAGAGCCAGAGCCCTGCCACGCCAGCAGGAGGCAGGGCCGGGGTGATGGAGGCTCCAGCAAGGCAGCCCCAGCCCAGGCTGAGCTGCTGCTGTGGGCTGAGCCCAGCCCAGCCAAGGGCAGGAGGCCAAAAGCTGGAGGGAAGCTGGAGGGACAGGCACACGAGCTCACCTGGACAGGTCCGATGCTTTTGTTTCTGCCTCCTGGCATGCCATCCTCCCTGATTGCTGGAAGATACAGCAAAACCTTAGTGAGGAACACTACTGCAGAGGATTCCCAAAGTACATAAGTAGATACCTATTTATGTTGAAACAAGTTTTTATACCTTAAAAGACTCATTTTTTTCGTTAAAGAAGGTTACAGAGAAACCTCCAGTGCTTGAGCAGCACACACCATGGTTCTCACCCCAAAAGGCACAGACACAGATCAATGGATCTACAAGCATTACTCAAGGATTTTAGTTTCTTCATGTGCTCCTTGAGTGACAGGTAATGAAGCAATAGCAATCCTTTATCACAATTAATTTCAGCATAATTTGAGAAGTGGCACACAGTAAGGAACCCTATCTGACCCCTGGAAATAACCCAGTGAATGCCCAGGACTGCTGGAAAATAAGATGTGGAGGCCAGCATGTCCAACTCCACCACCCACAGCCCTGTGAAGCACCACAGACCAGAGCCAAGCAGAGGGACACCAGCAGGGCTGCCACCAACACAGACACAAACACTGCTGGCTGCTAACCCTGCTGTCACTTCACAGGGTCACATCTCCTACAGGCCCCACAGAAAACAGAGGGGAGATGTCTGACCCTGCTGGCTGCTTGCAAAGCCACTGTTTAAAACTCAAGTTACCACCCCAAGCTGCACAGCTGCATTTCAGGGGCCTCATTTCTCAGCTTTTTTAAGGCTCTTTAATCAATTTCCAGGGAGCTGCAGTGAAACCCAGCTAAGGGGATAAACCTGGAGCAGTTTCTGTACCCTGCTCCTCCCTCTGCAGGGGCCAGTGGCAGCCCTGCTCCCCGTGTGCCCCCCTCCCCTCCCCTCCCAGGCTGGTCCCCGTTTATCAGGGCCCGATCTCTTTCCCACCACGACCTGGCCAGGCTTGGCAGGAGGCTCTGCCCAGCTGCACGGTGACCTTGCTGCTGCACGGCCTCACCCCTTGGCACAGGGGCTGCAGAGGCCCTCCCAGAGCAGAAAATGACACTAAATCGGAGCAAAAATTTCTGTCCCACAAAAGCCACGCTGCTGCTTGGTTTGAGACAGCCTCAGCTCAAATCCTCCTCGTGTGCCTCGAGGCTGCTCCTGCAGCTCAGGGAGTGCCTCAGCAGGGCAGAGGAGAGGGCCACGGGACCTGAGCTGTGGCTTCCCAACCCCAACCACTGATCCAAGCAATGCACAGCACTGGATGTTTATTTCCCATTCAAGTGCTTTATAAAAAAATCAGTTTCTCACTTAAAAAAAGAAAAAAAAAATCTGCCATAGTTAGCTGTTATCCCCTTTAGGTTTTTTTAACTTACTGGAACTACAGGAATTCTGGGGGAATTTTTCTCATTTTCCAAGATATTTTACCACTAATTGATTTAGAAGCTTGCCTTCAGCTCATTCCATTATGAGCCCTGGGCATAAATTGTCTTGGTCTTTTGATTTCAAAGCATAATTTTAGCAGAAAATAGCTTACACCTGCAACAAAACGTAGGAATGTTTTTGCCGGTGGTCCATCAAAAAGGCCTCAAGAGACTCGAATGATTCCCAAATACAGATGGACTCTGGAATATCATCCTGGTCCTGGCTGGGCTGCATGACAGCCAGTCTCCTCAGACCTGGTCTTCCTACCAATGCTAAGCTCTGCACCTTATCTGAATTTAAAAATTATTTTATTTAGACCTAATATTGAAGGGATTTTCCAACCCAACAATAACTTGGGCACCAGGGCAGGAAGAGAAAGCTCCAGAACCGAACACCAAGGACCTTCAGGGCTGCCTGCGGCCTTGCTGGCTTTGGCAGAGACACCAGTGGGGAGTGAAATTCATGTGGTTGTTGGGAGAAGGAAGAAAAAGGAAGGGAAAAGGGGAAAAGGAAGGGAAAAGGGGAAAAGGAAGGGAAAAGGGGAAAAGGAAGGGAAAAGGGGAAAAGGAAGGGAAAAGGGGAAAAGGAAGGGAGGGCGTGCGGCCGGCAGGTGGCGCTGTGTCCCTGCAGGTGAGCGTCACCCCCAGGTGAGGGACGCGAACTGTCCCCAGAGCCGGAGCACAGCCCCGAGACCCCCCCAGAGCCCCCCCACCCACAGACCCAGAGCACAGCCCCAAGACCCCCCACAGCCGGAGCACAGCCCCGAGACCCCCCAGAGCCCCCCCACCCACAGACCCAGAGCACAGCCCCGAGACCCCCCAGACCCAGAGCACAGCCCCTGACCACAGCTCTCCCATCTCGGCCCTGGTGCATTTTCCAAGGAAGATCCCGGTGGGTTTGCAGTGAATTTATGAAGTTTCAGTGCCTCTGACAGGCAGCTTTCGCTGCGACGGCCCAGATGCCAGCAACAGCCACATCTAAAACCATGTGGTGACACTGGGGTGTGGCAAATGGGATGGTCACTGCACTGTCAGGGCAGCACAGCCAGCTCCCACTTGTGCCATCAAACCAAGGAATCCCTGCTTCTAACAGGTAACAGCAATTCCAGAGGTTAAACACATGAAAGACTGGAGTGAGGAGTAGAGGCGTGACACTGTGCTTGATTAGCACAGCCTGTTCTTTATTACTAATTTCTGAGTTACTTCAGACTGTCCATCCTGAAGGTGATACCACAGCATTCACCTCTGCACACGTGGGGATCAGGGGAGGCTGTCTCTTACCCAGACCACAGCTGTTCCAACCACAGCAGGTAGTCAGGGAAAACCCTCCCACCTGACCTGTGGGCAGCAGCTGCTGGTCTAAGCACCCACGACAGCAAACAGGTAAGATCTCTTGAATTCTAAAAGCCTGTTTAAGTGCTTTAATTTTTGCCTCGTTAGTAGATTGAAGCATGGAAATAGTGACCCCTTTGCTCAGTGTAAATACAAATATTCTCAAAATATTTAAACATGTTTTCAATTCATACAGATTGTTCCTCCATACAGGAATGAAGTAACTCAGAACTTAGTATCTGTGCATAATTTAAAAAATCATTTTTAATGAGCCAAACCATGCACGATTTTGCTGCAGTTGGGTTTTGTTTTTTTTTTTTTTGCAGGGAGCTCTGGAGGCAGAATTGCAGTACAAGATGGCTGCTGAGGAAGGGGCAGCCCCAGGTGGCCCTGTCCCCGCTCCGTGTGGCCCCGTGGTGGCGCCGTGGCCGTTACCTTTGCGGTTCATGCCCATCTGGAGGCACTTGAGCAGCCGGCAGTACTGGCACCTGTTGCGCTGCTTGCGGGACATGACGCAGTTCTTGTCGCGGCTGCAGCGGTACACGCGCTTGTTGCAGATGCTCCTCTTGAAGAAGCCCTTGCAGCCCTCGCAGGAGATGATGCCATAGTGCAGCCCCGTGGCCCTGTCCCCGCAGATCAGGCAGGTTCGCTGATCCACCCGCTCATCTGCAAGGCAAGAGGGAAGCTCTGGGCAGACCCTGGCCTTTCGTCGGTCGGTGGGTCAGACTGAGGGGCAGCCACAGCGAGCTCCTGAGGCTCCATCCCGCAGGGCAGCTCCATCCTTCCCTTCCCCCTGCCAGGCAGGACCCCTGGGCTCCCCCCTGCAGCCTCCACGGACCTTCCTGCTGTTCTTAGCAGAGAGGGACAGAAACTCCAATGGGGAAAAGAGGGCTCTGAAAGGTCCCAGCTCAACTGCACAGAGCAGGGTGTGCAAATACAGAAACCTGGCAGACACCAGTGACTGTGAAATCCTGTCACAGCTCACAGGGTCCAGGGGCACAAACCAGCCTCACTGCCCTCCTGAGCCACCGCCCAGAACCCAAGAGGGCATCGTCACAGAAACCACCGCACAGCTGAGCCACAGTGATGTGATTTTACTGATCCCTTTCCAAATCTTTGAAAAGCCTTTGGATGACTAAAAATGTAAATTTCAGGGCTCTCCGCAACAGGAGCTGTCACATTAAATTCAGTATTTTAAGACTCTAACACTGCCTGAGGGAGAGAGCAGAGATGATGCTCAGCTCGGTGAGATGTCCAGGCAGGGATGTCAAGCAGAAAGGAAGAAGTACATGATGGTGAAGAGACCCAGGTAGTGCACCCAGAATCTCATCACCCCCTACTGCATAGGGAGGCCTAAACCTCGCTTCAAGCAAGTCAGCTATGCTTAAAATAATGCCAGCAAGTTGCACCAGCAGCTCTTCCTGCAGCAGATGTTTCACAGCTCAACAGTTTAACCCCCTGCACACCAGGCCAAGCTGCCCCCAGCCCCCATCTCGTGTTTTAACCCACTAAAATCCCAACAGTTGCAAACAGATCTGCACTACAAAGGTGGGAGCCATTCAAATCCATTCAGGGACACACAGATCTGCAGTATTCCAGTATTCTTCCAAATGTCAAACAGGCACTATCCAGATGACCCTGGCTGAGCCAGGCACCAAGAAGAGAAAGGAACCACTCAGCTGCTTCTCACTCCATCACACCCTTCCAGGGATGCTGGCTAAAGCAGGCTGTCTCTGGTGCTCCTTGGCCTGAAGGCAGGACAGTGCCATTGCCCACAGGGGCAGAAACACCCACGGCCCAGGCAGGACCCAGGAGGTGGCACGGGTTCTCTGCGGCTGCCTGGGGACAGAGCAGGGCACGGCAGCTTCCCGTGCCCACCATCCACACCGGGAGCCAACGGGGAGCTCAGACTGGGCAGACACAGCTGCACAAACCCACACCCACTGCTCCTGCCTGGACACAGGCCTTCAAAAACCCCAGCCTCTGGACGGCGCTGGCTTGTGAAGATGAGCTGAGTCAAACTCGCTCCAGCACAGCACCAAGCTGACTTTCCTCATTCAGATTTGACCAGGGAGTTTTCTGAGACAAAGGTGTTTATCCACAGGATGGATTTTTGGAGCAGCAGGAGCTAAGAATCACAGTGAAGTCTTCTCCAGCCTCAATAAAGCCCAAGCAAGCTGACAAACCAGGGTGTAGCTTCTTACTACTGCAGCACATGTGAATGCAAGAGAAATGAATGAGCCAAATGTACTGGGACCAGAAATTAAACCAGTTCTCAGCTACACAAGCCAAGTAAAAATCTAAACCAGCTGCTCCTACTCACAAGCAGCTTTCTCCAGAGCTTAAACCCAGCAGAAACCAGAACCAATCTGTGTTAATCTCTAAAAGGTTTGCCATGCATAGCATGCACATTTGCACTGTTCTGCAAATCTCACTGTTATAAAACATTAAAATGAAGGGATGAACAAAGGAAACACAGACTTTGAGTGAAGAAACATTCCTGATTTGCACCAAAACATTCCCAGTTTCACCTGGCAGACCACCTCAGGTGTGCTGCACCCAAAGGAACGTGGGTACAATCAGGAGCAGGGCTATCTGAGCACCTCTGAGGGGAGGCAGCTAAACATGACTTTGTAGCCACCAAGTGCATAATCTCCACCTTCAGCAATCTGATAAAGGCGGGGTGGGGGCCGGGGATTAGCCAGGACAGAGGAGTCCTCTATCTGCAGGGTTTAGCTCAGCCCCAGCCCTCCCCCTGCCCGCAGAGCGGTGCCATAAATCCCGGGGTCAGCCGCGGCGGCTCCAGCCGGCCACAGGCAGGACACCGGGCCAGCCCCCGGGGCTCCCTCTCAGCCAGCAGCCCCGGCTGGCCATGTCAATGAGGGCTCATTTCCAGGCACAGCTTTTTTTGTTGTGGGAAGAATAGGGCCGTCACCCAGCCAGTGTGGGAAGCCCGGATGATTGAAGCGAGGAGGAATCAGAAGCCTTCCCTCGCCATCCGCGTCCCCCAGCCCAAGGGGGAGATGGTGAGAATGGCCCCTGGCCACAGGACCTGCACACACCTCCAGCAGAAACTGCTCCTTGGGTTTCCAGGGTAAAACTGGACACAGCAGCCACACACCGGGAACAAAGACAGACCCCAGGGATCGCAGAGGTGTCCGTGCTCCCCACAAACAAAACTGGGAGATGAAAAATGATGGCCTACAGAAAGTCTTAGAGATTTAGATCTTTAAAAAAATCTTGCAGGGGCCACGGCCAGGCCCACGCTGCTGCCCTGTGCCCACGGCTTTGCCGCTCCTGACCTCTGCCAGATTTCACCCCATGCAATGCAGCGCCTGGTGTGGGTGAAGGATGGGAGAGATGGGGCAGAACCACAGGGAACTTCACAGAAATGGTAAAGCACAAGCAAGTCCAAAGCAGTTTTGCACTGAGGGTGCCCTGGACTCCTTGAAAGTTCACTAGAATATCAAAACAGATAACAAGAATAGCAATTTTTAAGTGAATAAGCCTTCTCTCCTCCCTGTCTCTGTCACCTCTCATCTCACTGATTCCTCTGGTTTCAAACGCTACACCAGACAACACAGGTTAGGACACAAAGCAATTGGTAAGAAATTTTTTTCAAATACCTATTTTATTTCAGAGAGAGAGCTGAGGAAACTTCCCCCTACCCCCCTCCCCAATTTTCCTGATGGGTCTTACATTTACCAAACTCATACACGGGATATTCTGGCTTTGTTCTCCCAACCCATTGTAGCAGGGGCCACTAAATCAAACAGTTGCTGCTACGACAAAAGCACTCACAAAAATCTCAACCTCATCTTGAACCCTGAAGATTTTTATGGCTACTCCCTCGCTAGCCCCTCCCCGAAGCCACATTAAAGGATGTATTGTTTTCAGAGGTCATGGTAGGTTTCATACCACATACAATGTAAATTCTCCAAGAATATGATGATGTTACACAAGAATCACAGAAGATGGAGTAAAAGAGAGAAAAAAAACCTCTCATCATCTACGTTTTATAAGACAAACAGTAAAAGCAATACATTATATTTTTCAAAAAAATGCCTTTTGCCCTCAGCAAAATGAGCAGTCTTGATAATTTTTTAAAGAAAATTCCTGTGAATTTTCAAAAGGAAATATCTTACAATCCTGCTGAAACACATCGCAAAGACCTGAACAGAAAGCACTATAGCACGTGAATGAGATTCCAAAATACACAGCAGATAAACTGAAGCATGGGGACACAGACCCAGCACACCCCTGTCACCGCTCCCACCCGTGCCAGTCCTGTGCACGAACACCCGAGCAGTCCCTGCCGGGAGCGGGGGAGTGGCACTGCCGCATTCCAGGAGGGGACCTGGCTGCAGGTCCCCAGCCTGCCAGGGCCCACACCCACCCCTGGAGACCCGACTGAAAACTCTACAGCAACTACAGGTCCCTGTGAGATTTACCTTGGAAACCTGGCAGCCTGTTGGTGCAGCCAGCTCGGGGGGTTTTCCATAGTGGTGCTTTACGATGGAAGAGAAACAAAGACTTTATTTCCAAAAGTGAGGCCAACAGTGAAGGCACAACCCCTCACCCAAACCCCAGAGCAAACGGTGCTAGGATTTGGCCTGGCTGGAAAGCAAGAGGGAGAATGAAGAAAGCTGCTGCAGGCAAAACTTCCCATTTATACAGGGAAGAGAATTTACAGCTAAGAAAATCTTTTACAGCTGAAAAAAATTAGAGGCAACACTCAGCACTGCAATCATTAATATATTTAACCTCTTTTCAGCTGTGTGCCAGCTATTTGCTTCTTGATTAAGTGACCCTATCGCAGCCCCCTGCAGCACCCTTTAGCTGGGTTTAAATCTCAAGCTGCTAAATACCAGCTGTTTGGGGAGGGGGGCGGAGGGCGAGATCTCACACATGTGTTACTTAAATCCCAACCGCATCTCTCTCCTCTCGCCTCTGGTGACGCCTCCAACACAAACCAACGTGTTGGGGTTTCTTTTTCCCTTCATTTTCCCTAACGATGTTTTTCATTGTCAATTTCTAGTTTCAAGAAAGCCACCCTGTGAAATTCAAGCCCCAGAACTGGAGGAACTCCCCCCTCACTATGGAGCGCTGCATTGTCCAAACAAGCCCACCCCCAAACCAGGCGCCTTTGCTTCAGGGGCCTTTTTTTTTTTTTTTTTAGCTTATAATCGATGAACACAGGGATTAAATTTTCGGTGCGTTGGCCCCTGCTCGGGACGGCAGCGAGCTCGGCCGGGCGCACAAAGGGCCGGGCGTCCCGCTCCTGCTCGCCATCCACCCCGCAGATGGGGGTCCCAGCCCCACGCTGGAGGCGGGCGAAGGCACCGCGTCCTGCCTGGCCAGCCCGGCTCAAAGAGCAGATTGTGCTGCCCCGGATCAGGCCGGCCGCGCTGAAAGCTGAATAGAATTAACCCTCTGTGAACTAAAACAAAAACATTTGTGTGCCCAGCTGGGAGAAAGGTTAATTTAAATGGACAAGCCTCCTGTAAAAAAAAAAAAAAAATATAGAGGAGGGGAAAGAAAGAGGAAGCCTGCAACCTTATTCTCTGTACTGTAAAAAGATGTTCCACTCACAGACAGTCTCATTTTAAAAAGCAGCAATGAGTACTGGAAAGAAAAGAGGGGAAACGCTGCACTAGAGGAATGGCCAGTGCATCTCGCTCTGGTCTCCCTTTCCAGCAATGAAATCCCTAACTCACAGTCTTATTCCACCCTGATTCCGTTTCTGCCCAAGCAGAGTTCAATCAAAAAAAAACCCCATTAAAACACCCAGAAATCATCAGCTGCTCGTTTTCGGCTCGGTATAAATCAAGAGCGTGCAGCTGATGAAACCCATCACCCTTCCCCTGCCTGGGACACATCTCCATTTGCATATCAAAAACTCATCTGTTAAATGCAACTTCTCCCGAGCAGGGGAGCCCCGGCCCCGCCGCCGCCTCACCCCGACCCCAGCCCCGCGCCCCACGGACCGCCCGTCCCGGCGGGCAGGAGGACACGGGGCGCTGCGGGACCCCCGCCCCGCTCCATTGTGCGGGACGGGGAGAGGACGGATCCTTCACTCCAGCCAGTTGTTGCACAAAGAGTTTGGAACAAAAGCCCGCACACCAAAATGTGCCCGGTGGCCGGGACCGCAGCTGGGGACACGCACGAGGGTCGCGGTCGCGCTGCCCACGCTCACAGACCGACTCCGAGAGCAGTCGCTCTCTCAAGTGATCAACTTTCGCTGATCCAATTTTAGCAAAATAAAGCTCCGTGCGCGGTCCCTGCCCTGGCTCCGGCGCGGCAGCATGCTCTGAATTAACGACTGGGTTAACTGGTTTGGGTTTTTAATTGGTACATTACAGAGCGGTAAGACGAAGCCCAGAGTTACCTGCCCTAAAACCTCTCCTCTTGGCCCTATTGAAGCTGTCTAGATGTGCAACCACTGAGAAGGATGCTGAATTAAGAAAATCTGAAACTAACCCCACCCCCAGCAGTCCGGGCTGCGGGAGCAGGGCCCGGGCACTACTGAAACAGCGACTTCTCCAACGTGCGTTACCGAACACGCAATGCTCTCTCCTGAAATACTTCATCCTTACTCCGAAGGTGAGCTTTACCGCTGCCTTCAGTCACAGAGGGGAAAAAAGGCTGCAGATACCGGGGGGGCAGCGCCGGTCCCGGGAGAGCGGGCGGGCGCTACCGAGCGCCTCCGTGACCCCGATACTATCCATAATTAACGATACTAAAAAAAGCTCCTCCAGATGGTTGGAGAGATTAGGAAGTTTAAAATCTAAACAAATTAAGCCACAAAACAAACTAATGCCCTTCTATTTTTTTTTTTTAATTGCATAATCCTGCTCGCAGCCCAGGGCTACGCTGCCCGGCCCCCGCGCCCCGGGAGCCGAGAAAAGGCAGCAAGAGGGGAAAGCCCTCACGGCTGCTCTCCCGGCGGTCCCGGGGCCCCGCACGCCGCGGCCCGAGCCCCGCACGCCGCACCCCGCGGGCGCCGG
>VZRH01007646.1:86737-98841 GCA_013397555.1 Urocynchramus pylzowi
CGCACCCAGCGGTCCCGGACCCCCCCGCGGTCTCACCCGGCTGGGCCCGGGCCGCCCCGGCCGCAGCGCGGAGCGAGCACGGCACCGACGCGGGCCCGAGCCGCCCGCAGCAGCCTCCCCTCCCCGGGGCCGCACTCGAGGGTCCCGCTGGATGGCACTTCGGGCTTAATCCTCCTGCAATTAGCTGTTCTGTCAGCAGGAGCAGCTATTTAAAATGTGCCTTTCTGCTCACAATCATCTTTAAGAATTCAATTTAACTTGTTGAAGTTTGTAATCCTATTTGCCTTTTTTTACAAGAAAAGGAAAAGCTGACCTGAAATGTCCTTCCAAAATTTACAAAAATGGGAACAAAATTATGGAGGAACTATCTGGTGTACCCTGAGGAACCCTCAGACTTCCCCTTTGTAACCAGCCAAGAATACATCCATGCAGAAAACGGCATATTCCACTGAAAAAACCACATCACCCAATTGATGACAACAGCACAGGCCAACAGCACAGGAGAAATCCCCATATTCAAAAAATCCTTGTGGCTCCTCTAGAATTTTAATAATTGTAAGTTTCTGCTCTTTTAAATGTGAGGAAAATGTCCCCATGAGCTACACAGGTTGTCCTGGCTGCAAGGTCAAATCTCCATGTGTCCAGCAGGTTGTGTGATTTCAGCTCAAGGCTGCAGAGCAGAATAGTGCTGGGGAAGTTCTTTGTATCCTGTTCAGTGCTTTGGAGCAGCCTGGAAATCTGGGGCATTTCTGCACTGCTCCCCCCTCCGACTAATATTGGTTCCAATTCTGAATGGGGCAAGAGCTGAATCCTGAAAAAAACATATGTTACCTCCTGCCTTCCTCCTGCTAAACCTGACCCTCATGCTTTCCTTCTAGTAAACTGGATAATTTATGCATCACCTGTACCAGCAGCTCCCAGGCCCAGATACCACCCACCCCAGTTAGCACGAGGTTCCAAATTAAGATGTACGTGACTGCAAAGAGCCAATTTTATTAGACAAACACTAGGGGGAAAAAAAATCTTCCATCCTCCTCTCATTTGTGAAGCTACACAGGGCAAAGTATTCCCATGCCTATTCCTGACAGGGAGCGAGGCTGCCCCAGCACAGGGGCTGCTGCTTTGGGTGTAAAGACTGAATCAAACATGCAGTATTTAAGACAATTAGGTTTTCAAAGAAACTACACTAAACATTTCTTTCATGTGTAATCAAATTATGTTAAAGCAAACCTCATAATTTAAACCATTCCATTGGTCAGCTCCTATTTGTTTTCCCTGCACCCTCATTTTTGCTCCAGATCTGTCACATTACATTAACACCTTTCCTACTCACTGCCTACAGAAATAACAGCCTTCGACATGCCTGCACAATCCATTTGTCCTGCTCTAATTACTTTTTGACATAGCCTCTTCTGCTGTTATCTTGCCTTTTCTGACCTCTGTCTATATTATATATTATATCTATATAAAGCCATTTAAAACAATCTTTACACTCGGTATCTACTGGGATGTGTCTTGTATGATACTGCTGGAGTATCAGGCAGCGCCATTTTGTAAATCAAATATTTAAATCTGTGGTAATACGATAATGTACTTGAGGAGGAAAGCTACAGCATAGTGGTAACAGCTACAACTGGCTGCTCATGACACGAGCCCCCAGGACTGCAGCACATTTTCAGGATGAAATTTCTACAGTCATAAAACTGTTCTACATAAGGAAGCTGCTCACAAACAAAAAGGGTTTTCTGTGTACTGAGGAATTTCCCTTGATTTCACAAACGGGGAGGAAAGCAGGAGAAACTGAGAAAAGTGGTCATCCTGCACAAGAGAACCCAAACAACCTCCAGACAAACTGAGCAGACAGGAAGAGGATCAGGCAGGGTGCACCAACAATGCAACCCATGACAAATCACACTCTTCTTCAAACCCAGAGAAGAAACCATGAGTCTCTAATCCCAATATCCCTCTGTTTTCATCAAGCCCATTCAAAAACTGTGCCCTCATTTTCTTTTGTGGTGATTCACAGAAGATGAGCCTCTAATTACCAGCTACTTCCCCAGCTGAAGCAGCAGAGGATCTGCTCTGTGCCAAGTGTCTGCTTTGGAGTCAAGAACTTTTCCACGTGGTGGAACTAATTTTTTGGATATCAAGTTGATCCCGACGTATGTATGTCTCACTATACAGTCTAACTACATCTTTACATGCTATTTTCCACATGATCCAGCCTCGCGCTCACTTAATTGGTATCTAGTCAATATTTTACTCACATTTGAAGAGATTCCTCAAACCTACATTTGCTCTGGTTCATTTACAGGGTAATTATCCAGCTCACACCAAGTCTGGCCTTCTAGATCCAACCAGTGCAGACACAGGCACAGCTCTGCTGGGGAAGCACAGCTCTACACTTTGTCTTCCAGATGACAGCACTATAAAACCAACGGGGGACAAAACCAGAGCCAATTAAAATACATTAAACGCAATGCAACAATTCTATGATTTGTCATAGAGATTTTATTCCTTTGAATTCCTCTGACTGTGTCCTCAGGACATTAAATCCCACGAATGCTGTGGAAAGCTCTTCCCACAACACTTCCCTGTGCTCATTTTTATTTTCCCCTTTCCTGTCAGCAGCCCTGACCACAAACCTCGGCCTCATTAAGCCATCTAAACAGAGGAGGGACCCGTGGCTGCACGACCAGAGCAGTCTGCTGGAAAAGCAGGAGTGTGGGACGATGCTGGGCTGGAGCACAGTGGTGGAAAGGTTTTTCAGCCGTGGTTTTCCACAGGACACCCAACAGCAGGAGCGGGTCATGCCCACGGGAACAGCTGAAACACTGAGGATCTAGGGGACCAAAAGCAACAGACACCAGATGTGGAACCAAGGCCACAGAGATTCCTAAATTTCATGTCCTGTGTGTGAAGAGGCCCCAAGCTCCTCCGTCCAGAGGCACAGAGCAGCATCTCCTCCAGCCGGCTCCGGAGCAGCTGCCAGTGGAAGCTGGGGCCTTAACTCCTTGTGCAGGAACCTCGTGCCCGGAGCAGGCCCGTGCTAGGACCGCGATTAGTCCTCAACAGAGGCCTCTGAATTGCCTGCCCGAGGAATCCACCTCTCCCCGCCACCGCCCGGGGACGCGGCCCCGAATTAGGGGGGTTGATTTCCCCTCATTAAGCCTGTCCTGAGCTGCTCTCTGCGGGAACCAGCCTCGCCACGGCGCAGAGACACGCTGGAGCGCCAGAGCCCCAGCACGGCCTGCTCTGCCTGCCTTGGGAGTGGGAAAATGGCAGCCTAGCTAAAGCAAACAGATTCTCCCCTGCTCTCGGGGCTGAGGAGCGGGTGCAGCCGAGGCCCTGCTCACAGCACCTCTGTGTGTGCAGGACAGACAGACAGACAGACAGGCAGGCAGAGCTGCCCTGCTCTCTGCGGCCTCGCTGCCTGCCGACCACGGCCATAAATCCTCCCCAGCGCGGCACAGCGGGTTTAGCCCGAGGGATCCTCCGCGAGGAGAGGTGCTGCAAGAAATGTGAGAGGGTTTGAGAGGAAACATGTAAGATTCAGATTTGAAATTAAAATTATCTGCCCCAACAACAGCGCCTGGATTTCTGCATTAAATTTTTGACATTCCAATGGCATGATACGTTCAAGTTGCTCACCCAAGATAATCCCACGCGTTTTTTTAGGAGTTAAAAATTAAAATCTGCATTAGGGTTTTTATCATACATCTTGGAAACAAGGCAAACAGAAAACTCCCAGTGCTCACCACCAGGCATCTTATCAGCAGAACTACGGGGCTCTTTGTGCTGTGTTGTGATGACTTTGCAGCACACGTACTCCCGAAAACAGCCCCTGCTACTCACAGGAGACACCCTGGATGCTCAGACCCGCAGATCTCTCACCATGAGGTGCCACATCGTGTGTCACAACAGCCCAAACCACACAGAGCGAGTTCCTACGCCGGATTTAGCAAACTGCACTTGCACTACGTCTACAGGAGCAAATGTAAAATGTTAGATAAGGGCCACACCGGGGTTACACACACTCAGTACTTGGTTAAATCAGGAATTAGACCTATGAGTTCTAGAGATATGAATGTCACTTAACAAAACAGAACATAAATACCCACAGGGCAGCAACCCTCTTCTTTAAAGGAAAAGACATCCAGCTTTTCCTGTGTGAGTCTTGCCAAAGACTCATTACACTATTGCTTGTTATTTGTAACAAAACATAAACATTTTCCTTATGCCCTGAGACAGCACAGAGGAACCCATACACCCTCACCTCAATACACGCTATAGTGCAGGATACAAAGCACTCTGATCTAGTCTCACCCACCCACTAAATTGCCCCAAAGTTTGCTTGCACATATTCTCTGCAAGTCCAGTGAGAAGCTGCTTTCTGCACTGGCAATACAGCGAGCAGGGTGACAGTCTAACATGGTGTCCTGCTGAGATCCAAGAATAGCAATGCCTTAAAAGGCAGCGATGTTGAGATCACAAGGAAAAGAGAATTAGGGCACAGCTGTGGAGTTCTGTAGGCTAAAACATAGACTCAATATGTCAGAGAAAATTAAATCACAGAGCTACATGTAATTTCTAGTCTCATTTGGAACTTTGCTGTAGCTGTGCAGAATTTGTGCTCGGGTGATACATGTGAGTCTCCGTGTTTCTGCACACAGAAATAAAGCATGAAATTAATTTAAAAAGAAAAAACAAAGGAGTTGAATGCCGCAGTAACACAAACAGCTACGTTTGGAAGGATGTGTACATGCTCCTGCAGCTCACAGACAGTTCTGTGGGCAGCTCTGGAGGCCAGACAGCTAAGCCCCAGACCAGCCTGTGACACAGCCTCACCTGCAGCACAAAACAAAGGTAAACTGATCTGACAGATCTGGAAAATGCCTCTTTCCCTCTAGTTGTCAGACAAGTGAAAGGGACCCTTCCTCAAAACTGAAGGTACAAAAAGTGATAACAAACTTTAGCATAGGCTTTTCCCCTTGAAGATGTTACATTTCTCAGAACAGTATGTAGATATAAATTGGCCTGTATTTCTTTATGCTTGAAGCCCAGCACCAGCTTCTCCTCTGAAAGCATTCAATATCCAACAGAATACAGTCCATTATCCTCTGCCAATATCTACTATCTCAATCTGTGTCCAACTAATGAATTTTCGGGATGTCAGGGCCCGTGCCTGCCAGGGCACGAGCTGTGCCTTGAGCCAGGAGCTTGGTGCCCTCCCCAGTGCCTTCCCCCCAGCTCCAGAGGAGCCTCTGGAAGGCACTGTGGCAGAGACCAGCACAGAGGGGTTTGATGGCAGGACTGTGGATTCCATGGGAGTCCCTGGATGAAAAGCTGACCTTCAGGCAGAGCAGGGGGGGCTCTCCCGGCCCAACCTGGACCCATGGAGCAGCTGAGCAGTGCCTCGCCCCACAGGAGACCAGGCTTTACCTGACCAGCAGACCAAAATTGCCTCTTTAAAAGGCTCTGAAGGCCAGGGACAGATAAGAGAGAAGACAGAGGAGATAAAGCAGCTGGCAACAAGGGAGCAAGACTGATTGGGATGAGGTGTAGATAGCCAGGCTTTCCTAAATCCCTGGTACTTGAGCACTACTGTGGTACAGAACAGCAAGTAAACAGAGGTTGGAAGCTGCATGTAATTACAACTGTGTTTAGCTAAGTGTATTTCCTGTGGAGCTCACAGAGCACGGCTGCACTCAAAGCTCGTGTGTTGGTATCACCCATCCTTTGTCCCTAAAGAGGTAAATTATACCTCTGATTAGTATATAAAGTTCAATAGCTGCTAATGGCTATGCTTGAGCTGCAGACAGAGCTGTGGACTGACATCTCCGGGAGTCAATTCCTATGAAGGATTAGTACATTAAGAGATTTTACAAAGGGGGAGAGTTCAGCAGCCAAGAGACAGGGAGAAGTGAAAACAAGCCAGGAGGGATGTGCAGGGGCAGCCTGGTGAGGGCTGGCTGGGGGACCAGGCTCGGTGGGACGGGGCCGTGTCTGCTGAGGGGCAGCCCTGCCCTAGCAATGGAGCAGATGATCGTTAAGGTCCGCTCCAAGCCAAGCTGCTCCGTGATTCTGTGACCCAACTCCTGCTGGAGTTCCAGAGCTGTGTGCACGTGGCAGTGCTCGGGAGAAGGAGGAACGCACCGTGATAGCCATCACACGGGAAGGAGATCCCGCAGGAGAGCGGACGAGCAGGAGGGATGAGTGAGCAGGAGGGATGTGCGAGCAGGAGGGATGAGTGAGCAGGAGGGATGAGTGAGCAGGAGGGATGTGTGAGCAGGAGGGATGAGTGAGCAGGAGGGATGTGTGAGCGGGAGGGATGTGCGAGCAGGAGGGATGTGCGAGCAGGAGGGATGAGTGAGCGGGAGGGATGAGTGAGCAGGAGGGATGTGCGAGCAGGAGGGATGAGTGAGCAGGAGGGATGAGTGAGCAGGAGGGATGTGTGAGCAGGAGGGATGAGTGAGCAGGAGGGATGTGTGAGCAGGAGGGATGTGCGAGCAGGAGGGATGTGCGAGCAGGAGGGATGAGTGAGCGGGAGGGATGTGCGAGCAGGAGGGATGTGTGGATGCAGCCCGCAGCGATGGAGGAGAGCGAGCTCTCCTGGAAACTGCCGGTCCCAGGAAGGGTTAACGGGGCAGCTCCCGAGCACAGGCGCTGCACGCAGGGGCACACGTGCACACCACGATCTAATTAACAGAGAAAATGCCAAATGCTGCAGATGAATTGCCTTTTCCGAGCAGAACTACGTATTACCTACTTTAAGCACAGCCCGGTTCATACATATGCAATGTTCTTCACAAACACCGCACGTGGTGCGGGAAACAATACCGTAAATGAGGATGCAAAAGGAGGTCACCGATCCTCCTGGAATATCTTCGGGAGAGCGGAGGCAGCCCGCACCGCACGCCACCCGGCCGGCCGCAGCCCCGCGGCCGCTCGCCCTGACCCAGTTTCCCGCAGCATTTCTGCATAGCGACAGAGGTCCGAGCAGGACAAGTGTCACCTCCCAGCCCACGGGATTCTCCGCTTCCTACCGCTTCCACTGGATGTGCCAGCCTTTACACGCCGGCACACACACGGCATTGCGTATAAGTGACAGCAAACACAGGAAGAGAAGGAATTAGAACAACAACAAAAAAAATATTCTCGTTCACAGAATATTCCTCGGAAGTAGATACAGGGCTGTGAGAGTGGCTACGTGAATATCCACCCCATGGATCCTCCTCGGGAGAAGCCTGGCAGCCCCATTCTGGCCAAAGCTCCTTTAAAGGGACTTTGCTCGTTTCTGGCTGGTCTGAGCATTCCTTTTGCCCTGAACCATTCCTGCCCTTTCACTTGCACCAAAAGGAATCCTATTTATTGAGCCACCCAGAAGATTACAATTCCTTCATTACCCCCAGCCAAAGCTCTGATGCTGTGAGGAAATGCATTTTCCCACCCCAAGCCCCGCACCCCTCACGTACTGTCCTATTTCCTACTCCCTCAGTNCCAGCCCAAGCTCTGATGCTGTGAGGAAATGCATTTTCCCACCCCAAGCCCCGCACCCCTCACGTACTGTCCTATTTCCTACTCCCTCAGTCCCTATGGAATTACAGTGTATTGACTGCAGATATACTGGCAGTTCTGATGTCATCTCCAGGCTTTTTCTTTTTAATTTTTTTTTCTAGGTGAAGCATCTTTATTCCCTCTGTTCTGAAATTTTGTGCTGAAACTATAACAAGCCAAAAATCTCTTCAATGGGAAATTTCACAAACGGAGGATTATGACTTCAGCTCCAGAATAAGCAGCAGGAGCAGATGGAACTCTTCAGAAACAATGATTCCATTTTCATGCAAATTTCCTTAGTAGTTAAAAAAAGACGACGAAGAAAAAAAACCACCAAGATATCAGAATGGTCTCTAAATGGAAGATTTTTGAATGATGCTAAAAGCAAAGGGCTGGTAGCTCTCCAGAGTCCCAAGCATTTTAGCGGCAGCCAGGGTGAAAAAAAACCGTGACAAACTAAACCCAGACTCCATCCCCACTCAGAGTCAGGATAAGGGAAAGGGAAAATGGAGTGCATGTGTATTTTAGTTTTTATGATTTTCAACATCCTCGGCTTTGTGCTAATGCACACTTCAGAGCTAATTCTTATGCTCTTTAGGAGCACAGACTTCATTCATGAAGCAGCATGACAAAAATTCTTTATCCACTTGATGACTACAGAAGGTGACAGGCACCGAGAAGCAGCCAGCCACGGGGACCCTGTCAGAGTGCTAACCTGCAGCGCTGCTCCTCGAGGACAGCGCTCCCCTGATTGCAGGAACACAGGCATGCATATTTCATAGCCCAGGAGTGGAAACTGAGCCAATTCTTTTGTTATTAATACTGGCAGCATACCCTAAAAAACAAATAATGCACAGAGTTAGCAGACCCTGTTTCTGGCTCTTCTACTGACTTCTTACTCAGTTTTGGTCTTGTGCCTTAATTTCCCCCTTGTGTTTATTCTCCAAGCAGAGAATTCGAGCTGCTCCCTCACTCTCAGCGTGGTGAGGACAACTGGCCTTGCCCAGCAGAGCGTGCCTGTGCCACCCTGTAGTGCCAGCCACTGTCCTGTGGTGCAGACAGCACACATGCTCTTGGTAATAAATGCAACACTTCAGAAGGCCCCGGAGCTGCACTTTCACAGGCCACTCTTCTACGCCGAGGTTTCAAAGCCGGGAGGAAACGACTCTCCCAGAGGAGCAGGAATGCAGCAGCCCAGAGCTGTCTGTGGGGGGAATGTGCAGCCAGGCTCTCCTGAGCAGAGCTGCAGCCACCAGGACAGCCCCTTCAGATCAGCCCCTCCAAACCCACACGTCCCTCCTGCCACAGCTGCTTCCTGATGCTGCTCCTGATGTTTTCCAGTGAGGCTTCCTAAGTGCCTATCAATTCTATCAAACAATTTCTGTCTCAGTTTCACATTGATTTTTAAAATTAATTTTATCCTTCCTTTTTCATGCAAAAGGGATACAAATTTGGCTTCAAATAAGGCTGCCAAGAGTAGAGGCCTCTGAGCCATGTGTTCAATACCAAGAATACTTCTGTTTAATCCCATTCTACCTACACTTATCCCTTTCATCATGTCACTGGACAAATCTTTTCACTTTGAATTTGCTCTCAAGCTGAATCTCTTTCCTTCCTCATCAAGTTAGATGGATTTAAGCAACGACAGCTACCAAAAGGACAGAGCACATACAAAATAACTCCAAAAATGGGCTCAACAAGGTTTATTTTCAATCTCTTCACTTGCTTACTTCTTAGCAGAAGGATGTAAAGAAACAATTTCCTCACTTAATCCCTCCTTGACCCAAATTAACTTTTTCCAAACTATTTTCTCAAATAATTTCTTTACAGTCTTGCCTGAATGAACTTGACAATAGGCATATCTCAATCTCCCAAGGAAAGGAAGAGAACAGCAATGGGGAGGGATAAGAAGATAACTTAGCTGGTCTGACCAGCACAGTGCTGCACATTGGGGTGGTGGAAGAGGGGAGGTGCAGATTAACACTCTGGATTTCCTTTTATTTCTCAATAAAGATGACCCAGGAGGGCAAAAAGACATGTATCCTTTAAGCCCCCACTTCTTCACTTGCTGGTCTTTGCAGTATGAAGAGAAATAGACCCATCTGCCCTGGGTCTGGCCTGTCTGGATCAGCACATTGGATCTGACCAAACTCATGGGAAGTCTTACTCCCTCCCTCCCTTGTCTTGTCACAGCCCTTCTCCAGGACAGGAGCTGCCAGAAAGACTCGAGGATGACTGGGGGAGGCACGAGGGAGCGCCGGCATTGCCCGTCCTTTAGTGCCTCAACGGATCTCCATCGCCTTTTCATTTTGACTTGGGTAAATTCCAAGCAGCAAAATGTAACACAAAGTTGATGACAGTACTGTAAAATGGCTGAAAGGCTGAAAACTGGGTCAAGCCCCATCTCCTGCCCCCAGCCCCATCACCACTGACAGGGTCCTGCAGGGCTGGCTCCGGCTTGGAGGAACAGCCACGGCACAGCGGCCTCGGCTGCAGTGCCCTTGCCTGGGGAACTTGCTCTCCACGGCTGCTCCAGCAGCTCACTTCCCAATGGGAAATGATGTTTTCCATGGATTTAGTGAAACACAGTACTAATTTAGCAATTGCCACGTTCATCCTACTGAGCAGGACTGAGTGTTTTGAGAATGAGAGCAAAATAATTAGGACGAGACTCAAAATATTCAAGCGACTCCAACATTTGAAGATCACCTCTGATGTGGGGACAGAAGAAGGCATGTGGCTCTGCTTATACACAGTGCCAAAACCCTGTTCCCTTTTCCAAACCTTAACATTTCATATTTGAGGACTTCTACAGTATTTCTGCTAATCTTAAAATGGGTTCCATAGCTGTTCAGATACCTTGTAAAGTCCATATTACCCTCAAAAACAATCTTAGGGATTAATTTTTCTTTTTCATAATTATGATCAAAGATACCATGTGTTTTTCAGTCAGAAGCCCACTCTCACCTCAGCAAGCACCAAAATACATATTTTAACAACTGCATCAACTATGTTTCAGGAGTGTTACTAAATGACTCAAGAAATGAAAGACAATCCTCAAAAGAAGAGGCAGATAGGAAGCTGTCTGGGAGCTGGAGAAGTTACTACAAAGGTGATTGCGGGCAGAATGGACAGCAGATAAGAGTTATCTCCTTCACACTCATGCCAGGGAGGTGGGAACCTCTTCATCCACATCAATAGCAGCTGCGTGACAGTGATACGAGCCTGGGTCAACATTAAAGCAGCATGTCAAGCTTTTTTTTTTTCTTTTTCTTTCCAAATTGCTTCCTTTTGGATGAGTTCCATGTAACTGTCATTTGTTTCCTCATTCCATTTTCATTTTCCATTTATGCATTCATCCAGCCCTTGAGGGGGAATTCTACAGAAATCCGTGTCAAGAATGCCCACAAGGGCCCTCTGACCCACCCCTCCCACTCCTCCATGTCCCTGCTAATGACATCATGGCACAGCTGAAAAACTCAACAAACTGGACCAGCAAAGGGCAGGAATTGTCACTGTGGCTCCTTCCCTTCATCCCTCACCTGCAGCTGCCCTGGTGCCCTGTCCCAGGGTGCTGGGGCTGCCAGACCACCAAAGCACGGGAACCCAGAACCAGCAGTGGTTCCTGCAGGGCTTACTGAAAGCATTTTAACAGCAGCAAAACACAGAGAGAGAACAGCCATGCCGTGTTAGAGAATGAGAACCTGTCCTGCGGGACAGGATCGTAGGTCAGAAGGTAGCTCAGGAGTCACCCAGTCCAAACTCCCTCCAAGGAGGGTGTCCAGGGCTTTGGACTCCCCTCTCAAAATGTACTCAGAGCTGAGTAAAAGGTAGTAACTGAAAAAACAAAAACAAAAACAAAACAAAACAAACAAAAAACCTAACAAACAACAAAAAAAAACCAAAACCAAAACAAAAACAGAGGAAAAAAAGACTAAGAAACCTGGAAGAGAATGAGAAGAGAAAATACAACAGAGACATTGATTTCTCCCCACTGCTCAGCCCTGGATTCCCTCTGAAAACACTTGACAGAAACAAAGTTAGTGCACCTTAGTGCAACTCCAGAGACATCCCAGTGCCTTGTTTCACTGTCCTAGCACAGGGAAAGGATGCAGACCAGTTGTGGGAGCAGCTCTGAGTTTTGTCAGTGTCAAACCACTGAAACTAGCAAGGTAGTGCAGTTCATTCATCATCAGGTGGTCTCATTGAGAACCTGCTTTAAAGTGTTTGATTCCGTCCTGCCATAGAAACGGCAACGGTTGTTCTCACCGCGCTGAAGAACGGAAAGGAAACAAACACAAGCGGAAAATCTCCTCGGTGCTGCGTGTGGTTCAGGGCACGCTGCCGAAGGGATCCGGAGGGGCTGTCCGGCCGCTCGGGGGGACAATCCCGAGCTTTTCCAGGCGCCCACAGCGCTCCTTACAGGCGCTGGAGCCGCTCTCTGAAACCTTTTAGGTGCCTCCAAGTGCGAACACGAAGAGGCCCCGCGCTACTGCCCGGCTCTGCCGGTGCCGGCGGCGGGGCCGCGCCGTGACCCAGTTTCCCAG
>VZRH01007646.1:99266-129095 GCA_013397555.1 Urocynchramus pylzowi
GGCCTTTTTTTTTTTTTTTCATATATGTGTATATATATATATCTGTCCGTTAATGTAACGCAGCTGGAGCAGCCGCTCCCCGCCGGTACCGGGGGAGGGGGGAACAGGCAGCAGCTCCCCCTTACCCCCCCTCTCCCCGCTTTATTCCCTCCTCCCCCGAAGAAGAAGGAGAAAGTCGAGCGATTCCGCAGCGCTGGAAGTTGCTCGCGGGTCCGGGTCGGTAACCAGACACGCGTGTCGCCCGAGGGCTGGCGGGGAGGAACTGAGCCAGACGGGGACACAAAGGAGGGGGGCAGCCCCAGACACGCCGTCCCCGCCCCGCGGCGGCAGCGCCCGGCACCGCCGAGACCCGGGCGGGGACGGCGAGCAGGGAGAGGATGCCCCCGGTCCCCCCTTTTGTCTGGCTCCGGTGGCACCTGCGGGGGCGAGCGCTCGGCCGCCCCGCCCGCGGACCCTATCGCGACCGGCGGCGGATTAGCGACAGTTGCGGTCGGAGAGGGGTGAGACAGCCCCGGTCTCGGCGGTTGGGTTCTGTGGCCGTGCAGGGCTCGATTCCATAAGCCTCATGTTAATTAACAAAATCATTAAAAATACAAAAAGAACTGCAATAAAATGAGCCCCGGTGTGCAGTATTCCACCAATTCTTGCTCCATCACACGCGGAATTTTTATTGTAACTTGCTCTAAAAGAAATTTAACGTATTTGCTCCCAGACTGCCGACAGTGATTAGCTGTGCCGATTGCAATGAACTCAGTACAATATCTAAAAGAAATTTAATGTATTTGCTCGCCCAAACCGTCTGCAGTGATTTACTGTGACGATTGCCATGGGCTGTGTATACGATATCTAAAAGAAATTTAACTTATTTTCCCCCAAAATCCTCTGCAGTGGTGCTTGGGCTTCTGTGCATGATAAAAGATGTCCAGCGTACACTAAAAAAATCTGGTATTTTCTAAGAAAATAATTTTCATAAACTTTTCCTATCCCTTCCTCGGCAAAAACAACCCATTATGAAATCTCTAAGTAGAATTCTTCCACAAGTTTAGCAAGTTGAGAAGGGGACGATTTACCCTCCTTGTTTTGTCCAGGAATGCGAGATAGCATATTTTAGAAGTTAATAAGTATTAAAAGCCACGAGGAGCATCAAAAGTGTCTTTCCAAGCGGCGTGCTCGCCGCGGCGCGGAGCAGCCAGCGCAGCGCCTGCAGCTCCACGCAGAGCAGAGGTTATTCACATGGCTGTTCGAGAAACTCCATTCATATCTCTGACTACCTGGATTTGAATAGAAACCAGACAGCAATTCTTTGGTCCCAGCCACTATTCGCCCCGCTGGACAATAGAGATTTGTTAGCACACAGGCACAAGCCCTGGGACACAAAGCTGGAGGCAGCAGAGATAGGGGCTTCACTGCACAGGAAATTACAGCTTTTGATGCACTGTTGGCAGGTCTGTCGGTTCAGAACAGCAACATGCCTGTGCCATGTTTAAGAGCTCCTGACTGCCATTTTTAACCACCTAGAATGTCATAAAAGCTTTATTGTCGCAGTACATAAAATCATGAACTCCATATGGTTACTTTTCAGCTGCCCTGGGTCTGGAAGGCAGAAGCATGATCTGGCTGGAGATTTTAATTTGGGGGGGGCAGGGGGGAGAATTAGAATTTGAGAACAAAAAACCTCAAAGTGTTTATAAAAGCAGAGATTTGTAACCGAGGCAGCTGATATCCAGCCTGAGATGGGGTGGTGTTCTAATGGACTTGGTTTAGAGATGGCTGTAAGGGGACGTGGCTGGGCAGCTTATTTCATCTTAAAAGGTCCAGTAAATTTACTCCATGCAGCTCCAGTACCAGCTGTGGAGAAGAACATTGTTCAGTTGTGTCAACTTGGCAAACACAAAAATAAATAAGAAAAACTAAACCGCTCAGTGTCTGGTACCTCCCATTTCCCCTACTTTCCCCCCAGTCTAGAGTTAAAATGAGAACTGCTCGGAGACTGGGCTTAATCTGCTGATTGGAGCCAATGAGCAGAAATTATCGAGATTAGAAAACCAACCAGCGGGTTTTATTAGCTGAGAAGCCAGCCCCTCGCTGTGCGCGGCGCCGCGGCCGCGCCGGGGCTCGCGGCACTCCTCGCCCAAAGAGCAGGAGCCTTGGGGCTGGTCCTCCTCTCTTTTTGTATTTTTCCATAAATCCTACCTCCCCTACCACCTTAGAGCCAGATGAAATACCCGGTCCAGCGGGCTTTTAGACTGTTAAAATTCTGCCAGGCACACAGTGTCAGCGTGTCTCCAGGTGTGAGCCTCGCTGCAGCACAAGTGGGATGACTTGGCTCTTCTTCACCCAGGAAAAACAATGAAAGTGAGAGTTGTGTATTGCAGTTGGGAAGTGTGTGTGTTTGTTATGAGCTGAAGCCATACAAAGCATCATAAAATGCAGAAACAAATGTTTGCTGCTGTTAAGCATGTTTTTATCAACACAATCCTGGTGAGCTCAGGAAAAGGGGAAGAGTTTTAAAGTAAGGAAGGTCCATCTTCCAGGGAGACACCTGGGAAGAGCAGTGCTAATGCACTGCACCAGCCCACCAGGCAGATGATGGACTTGCTTCCACTGTTCCTTTGAGCAATGAAGGGCAAAAAAAGGCTAGATGACTAAAAGAACACACTTCTAAAAAAGGTGCTTCTTGTACAACTAACAAGCACTCATACATGTGAGGGGCCAGTTCATAGAATTTTCAGCTGCTGTTTCAGAACATTGAAAATATAAATGTGAATGAATGTAAATACTTTTCACAGGAGTCAGTTCTGTCTGAGTAATTATATAACTTCCTTGAATTCTCTTCCTCATGGAGTACAATGGCTTGGGTGTATTACTTCTCAGTAAAACTTAGCTTGATTGTAATCTAGCTCAATTCTTATCACCTATTTTGATTTTTTTTTTTCCTTGCTGGTACTGACAAGCCCAGAAGGACCTACCTAAAATAGGCCTTTAAACAAAAACACTACTATTTTTAATAAATGTTAAGGATATTGATGGCTCTATCTACAACACACTTTTAGATTAAATTCCATGGTATTCTTAAAATGCAGTAACCTTTTCTGTTACCTGTAAGACTTCTAATACTTAATATTCATCCAGATGCCAGTGTTAAAACCTACCCCTTGAAAGTGCTGTCAAAAAGAAAATGTGCTGAAAAGTTAAATTCAGTCCCTGCAATTGGGTCGTAAGATTTTGAGTACCTGTTAAGCACATAGTTCTGAATGGAAACCAGACCATTATAGGTAGGCAAAAAGCACTTCTGCTTAAATGAAACAGCCATAAGGGGAATGTCTAGGCACAACCCGCCCCCAACAACATCCCAGACTCAGCCTGGACATGGCACTAATCCCATCAGGCACATAAGAAAAAGATGCTGATGGCTCTTCTCATGTGGTCAGGGTTTATTTAAACTGCACATAGAAATAACAGATAATTCCAAAGTCAGTTTTCACAACTCCAGTTACAACTATTCCAAGAGAAGGCTTATAAAGCCTGAAGCACTGTCACAACCACTAACAGCCTTGGAAGCTGCAGCAGATGCAGAAGACCAGCGCGTGCATAATCCAACCATTAATAGATGGTATTGCATTACAGGGTTGGTTGCCAATAAAAATGTGTCAGGTATGTTGAGATCTCACAATACACTTGGCAATTTAACAAAAAATGTGGAATCCTAAGAATTTCATTTTATCTTAATAATAGCCAGCAGATGCTGTAATCGTTTCAGACCCACGGTGTTGATTAATAGTGCTCAACAGTTTCAAATGTTAAGAACTCAAAAGATAACAATTGGGTGTTTTGATATAAGGATAACATGGAAGCATGTGTTTCCCTAAGAAGCACCACGGACATACAGATGGATGACATCACCTTTTCAAACAGACTTCAGTCATTCCTGCCCTCCCTGTTCTGCCTGAGAGTAGCTCATACCATCTGCAGCTGCCCTGTACCATAACACAGAGAAATGAACCCCACAGCCAGCAATGACCTGGGTAATACTGCACATTTCTGAGTGCTGAGTGCTGCATCTCAAACCCAGGAACCCTCCTGCATTAGCAGTTCCTTGTGTGGGAATGAATATTGCAGGAAGCCTGGGAATGGGAATTCAGCTTTGGGATCCCGCACAATTTGGGTTTGCAGCGCCTCGCTGCTCAGCCCTGCGGTTAACCCGTGCTTCCCTCGGAAAGGCCAGGCTGTGCGGGATGGGGTGCCCAGCTGCAGGGGCTGGGTGGGCATGGGCAGCACGTGGAGCACGAAGGTGTCCCCTCACGGGCACTGCCCTCAGCTCAGAGCTGCCCCAACACGCCGGGGACAGGGCTGTGTGCTCTGGGGTGGCTCCAGCCCAGGCAGGGTGAGCCCAGCGGTGGCACAGGCACTGCTGATCCACTGCAGGCACACGGGGACGCAGTGAGTCCAGCAAGGCATCAGTCCCCAGAATTCTGTCAATACATGTACTGATTCTCAATTTGGTAACCAAATCAGTTTATAGTTCTCTTGGAAAATACTTTGTCATATGAATATTCAAGGCTTTCCTACTTTGCTTTTTCCAACCTTTGAGCACACATTACTTGAGCGTTAGAGCACATATCCATCCTTCTGTTCCCATGTGCAAGTCCACAGTGCCTCTGTAAATACTGCTACATCTTGAGTCTGGTGTCATGAACAAAAAGGATTCATCTGGTGTAGGAGCAGAAGTGGTCAGGGTTTCACCACGCACTGCAATTCCCAGTCTCCCATGTTTACTTACATTTCCAGCTGCACGCACGCCAGTGCCCTGGAGTGGCAGCAGCTCCATTTACATAACCAGGGCTGGGTACCCCGGGGGCTCTTGCTGGAGCTGAGCCCCCAGTGCAGGCAAGGAGAGAGCTCTCACCTCTCTGAGAACGCTGCTCCTCCCTGGGGGAGGCTGGGGAGCCCACCAGGGCAGCCATGGTACAGAGGGTGGTTATGAGATGGACAGAAAGCCCTCCCCTGCAACTGGCTGTGATGAATGGCTCTTCCTACTCACATTTATCTCTTTAGGTAGAGCCTCAAATTCAGACTGTTAGGATGATCAACACGTTTGCAGACAAGGTTCACGTTAAAAAGGTCCTAGTTACAAAACAGAATACATTCAAGTTTGCCATATATTATTTTCTGCTAAAGATTTAAATATCATGTGGCTTTAGCTTTCTTTCTGTTCACTGAATATCAAGGTCAATTAGGAATGATGTCTGGCTAGTACTCTCAGAGCAGATTAGACAGTTGCATCAAAAACTAGGACCATGTATAGGTCATCTGTTACTGTGACCTAGATTTCTGAGAATCTGTTCAATTTGTTTTATTGAAAATGTGATCCTTTCTCAGTTCTGTTTCTCATAGCAAACCTTTCTGTAATAGCAGAAAATAGCTTTATTAGATACTTAGAGACATTGCTTACTACTTCTGCTAAGACACAAAGAAAATCAAATCCATGCAGCAGACCTGTGCCTGTCATCCATTTAATTTTAAAATAACTTAAGGTTCTGAAAGGCTTATGCCTCATAATCTAAAGCATTTGGTCCACATGCCAAATACTAAGCAGTCTGAAATACATAATAGCTTAGCTCCAGCTTTGTTTGCCCTATTTAGTTCATTTTTTTCCTTCAGTAACCAGTGTGTAGATGCAATATTTTTGCAGTCTACTTTGGAAAAGAAGGAAGTACTGAAATATTTGAGCAAGGCTGTTTTGTTTGTACCTGGGTGAGCTTTGTGGTGCCCTGGGAGGAGAGCTAGTGTGGATTGCCCAGATCCAGACATCCCTCCCAACCCCGCCTGATTACTGAGGATAAGGATGGTGCTGCCTGAATCCTGACACTTTACAGTACATCCACCTATGCTTGCTGGGTTGTCATTCTGAAACCACATAAAAGCAGTTTTCCATTTGGAACGTTTTAGCCAAATTTCCTCTCCTCTCACAGCTCTTAATTGTTCCGGTAGAAAGCAATTACTAGAACAGAGACCATGCAAACTAAGTACTGGCGAGAGGGAAGATAAGAAGGTGTATCTTCAAATATTAGAAAGCATTTTCTAAACACCAGTGAGTTCAGTGTAAAAGAAAACTATAAAAATATTGAAGTGACTGCAGAACTCGCAATCCGAAGACCACCAACCAAATTTGAGCATTACTGTCGTCATCAGTCTCTGTGGCTTTATCGTGCTGGGGTACAAAGCACATCTGGGACACTTGTGCTCTCATCACACCCCAGGACAGAAGGTCACAGGATCAAACATCAGGAGAAAGGGCACCAAAAAAGAAAATATGCCAATAGGTTGAGATTCACAAATGAACATGTGCGGTACATCCCTCCCTCCCTCATACATTGATCTTCGGAAATCTGTTCCCATTTTTTCAAAATTCTAAAGCCAGTTCTATCAACTCATCTGAATTTTATACTACTTTCATATTCAAACTTCTGTGTGCATCTCACAGCACACTGGGACCAATTTATTTTATAGGCAAGATAAAACCCTGCAATATTTGGTGACGTTATCCAAAGATCATTCTTCTAAATGAACAGAAGTACATTTTCTCCTTTTTGTTTCACATGATGGCTGCATTTAAATAGGCTAAATGTATAATTCAGAGAAGAATGGCTGAGTCCTGCCCACCTGGGGGTCATATCCACATCCATCCAATATTTAAAAGCACGCAAAAGCAAAGAAATTAAATATATAAGAGGCGGGGGAGGAAGTCTTTCTTCCAACGGAATATTTGCCTGGTAACCAGATAGAAGAGACTGCCTCTTTTTTTACCCCCAAATCACAGTTAGTTGTTCTACAAGTCTTTGAAGACACTTCTATTTTAAATGTTAACACCTGAAGGAACAGTTCAAGATGTGCTGCTCTGACTGAGCCACGCACAGTGGGAGGAAAGTCTCACAGAAACACAGCTGAAGCTCTGAAGCCAACACTGCACGTTCAGACCACCTGTAAACAAGGCTGAATGAATTTGGTGTGAGAATGGGAAAAAAGAGTAAGGAAACACAGTGGAAGTCCATCCATGGTGTGGATGGGACCGTGCTTAGGGTGTGATGTTTCCCTGTCAGTCCAGAGCACATCCATCCAGGCCTCGTGGTACCTGCTGGAGCTGACTCGGAGTGACCACGGCCAGAAGATGGGAGCAGGACCTTGCAGAGGTTCAGTGGGATCAGGGCACTTGTTCTGTGTGGCACCCGCTCAGCTCATGAGGAGGACACTCCTCATGGAAAGAATAACACGCTTCCAGCTAAGCCAGATGTTGGCAAGGGAGAAGAAATCTCATAACCTTTGCGAGGAGGATGGGGAGAAAGCCACGTAAGGATTCATTTTCCTGCTCATTACAATGTCATCATAATGTCATTTTCTTTGCTTCAGTTATATACAGTTACTGGAAGTAAAATCTTTATTGCAGTGAGTGTATTGTGAAATGGAGACTTACAAGGTGGCAGCATAAACCTGACCCAGAGATGCCACACCACCAAAACTGAGCCAAAAAGTGAGATTTTATAGGTATTTCTTTTGAGAGGAACTTCCAATCTTGAAGTTTATCAGAGGAGAATTGCTGGATTATAAAGAAGAAAACCAGGAACTAATTATCTTCAAAGGGACAGTTATCAACGAATCACGAGGAGACATTATGATTATGAAAAGCAAATCCTCCATTTGATCCCTCTCCATCCATACTGCTTCCCAAGCAGATAACCTAAGCTTTACCCATATGGAATTGCTAATATTCCAAAGAGGGAATCAAATATACAAGTCCCAATTAGCATATTTTTTAAACTCTGTGTTTTATAGTGTTGTGTATGATCAGTGTGTGAACAGGGACACATGGCAGCAGTTCCACAGGGCTCGTGTCCCTGGTCTGAAGTCACAGGAAGCCATCTCAACAAAACAGACCTCAGATTTTTCTCCCGATTACTCTGAACCATATTTTCCCCACGCTTGCCCATTACAAGTGCAGGTTCTGGGCATGTCTTCAGTATCTCACACAGGATAACTAAATTGCTGTGAAACACATGCAGGGGCAGGCGTCGTGCTGGGGGAGCCCGCCCAATGCACTGCCCCACCAAAGCCAAGGAGACCTTCACTCCAAACCTGGGATTCTCTGACATTATCCAGCTACATTATCCAACCAGAAACAATGACAAGGGAACCTCACTGGACTCGTGGGACCAGCAGGAGAGCCAGTGGTGCTTCCTGCCCTCCCTGCCCTGGCAAAGACTGGCAAGTCCAGCTCCTTCCAACCTCAGCACAACAAGGCAATTCTCTGCAACACAGGAACTAATTTTTGTGAAAACTGTCAGACTGATGATGCTGCCAGCAATTTCTAAAAAGCTAAAAGGAGGAAAACAATCTCAGTAACAGAATCATCTGCAGTTAGGATCATCTCTCTCCTTCCCGAAACAGGCACAGGAACTATGCCTGAATTCACAGCTAATGGGAAATCTTTTGATCTTCACAGACACAAAGCTGCCAGCCAAGAAGAGCAGTCAGCACAGGGGGACCTTCTGAAGAGGCACTTATCCTAAATTCCCCACCACAATAAATGTAACACATCCTGGGTCTGGAGCAGCGCAGTCCTCAGTGATGAAGACCTGAGAGCATGTTTAATGCAGCAGAAAAGACAATGTTATTTATATCTCACAAAGCTGCTTACCCAGCGTTGGATGTGCCCGGCCATCAGGAATTCCATGCAGGAATCCATCAGGAGGACACCTGAGATTCCTCTCCATTCAAAGTGATGGATCTAACACAGCCAATCATCTTCATGGCAACAAATGTTATCTTAAAAGACAGGGGATAAAAGTTCACAGGGAAGCTGTGTAAATTCATGAAAAGAAAAATGCATTCCTGGTGACTGAACGCACAGAAGTCTGTCTCCAGAAGTCTGTGTGTGTTGAAAAATGTCTGGAAGACAGGAGATTATTAGCAGGAAATATGCAAGCTTCTCCTCCTTGTATCGTTCTCCAAACATCCATTAGCCACTGGTTTGATTTTATTTTAAGAGTCAGAACTGCGTTATTGATTACAGCCAACAGCTGCAATTCAGTAGTGGTCCCAGACATCCAAAGTAGTTTTTTCCCAACAAAAACAATTTCTGAAGTTCTGTGAAATGAGATGACGACACCATTACTGAGACACCCTGGGCTGAGGTAATTTTGTTCCAGTCCAGGTACAAACAGTTCATAAAAGGAGTTCCCTCCAAACCCATCCCTCTTGTCTGCTCACAACAACATCCCTGCCACCACCCTTGGGGTGCTGGGAAGCTCTTACAGTGCTGGAGAAGCTCCTGATCCCTCCCCAGCCTGCCTGGGTAGGACTGTGCCCAGTCCTTGGGGAAGTGTGGTGTGGGGGCAGGCAGGGCTGGAGACATCACGTGCTGATCCCTTCACCTTGCACAGAACAGGAGAGGAGACAGGACAGCGAGCTGGGCTCTAATCCAGGCGATCACTCCTGTCTAAGTAGGTCAGCAGGGAAGCCCCTGCCCATGGCTGTGTCTGCCAGCCCCCCCAGCAAGCAAATTTGACAACTATTTCCTTTAGGAGGTCACAGGAGATGGAGAGTTTGATTCTGAGAGCTTGTGTGTTTGTTCTAGAAACATAAAACAAGTTTCACTAAAAAAATACATCTATTTCACAGTTTTGATAGCTCAGAAAGAGTTTGGTGAAGCACCTAAAAAACCACAGGGCATCACATTACTCAGTCTGGGATGTCAGATTGCAAGAACATTCAGTAGCTCATTCATAAATGCCTTATTTTAAAATATTTGGAAAAAATAATCATAACCAAAATAATTTTACTTTACTTTTCAGTTGAAATCACTTGCTGAGTCTTAGCCTAGCATTTTTCAAGTATGAGTGTCTAATTTTCTTGCAAAATTACATCCCAACTCGTCAAAAAAGCTTTCCACTCTTTCATATGCTCTTGAAAGACAAGTTGGTGCCTTGAGTTTCTGAAGACTCAAACCATTTTTCCCTGCTAACACCCACTGCCAAGGTTCTGCTTCCCTGCTGTGAAGCCAGACCCATTCCCAAGCCCAGGGCAGGGTTGCTGTGCTCTGAGTGGCTCAGTTGTGCAGGTAAAGATGTTAAGAGACAGGACAGAACTCCTGAACCTTCACTGGTTTACCTCAGAGAACCTTATTTTCCTGGTGACAGTCTTTAATTGCTCTCCACTGAAAACTTTCAGAAACCTGCTCAGCTCAGTGATGTCTTCAGGGCAGCCTGTGCCAGAACTGGCTAAAGCATCCATCCTTTTAGCAGTTTCAGGAGAACTAAATGCAGATGCACCAGCCTGTGCTGCTGTTCAATATTTCATTGTTTGCACAGTAGTAGGAGTCAGATTGTGCACACACATGCAGTTAATTATCTCCATGGCAAGTACTGCTTCATGGGCCCAGCCTTTTATCCTCACACATGGTCTGGATTCCTTGCTCTCAAACATGGAACTTTGCATTCAGCTGTACCAAAGCATTCACTTACACTTGATTTATCTAGAGATCCAAATCTGTGTCACTCTTCTGTCTAAAAACCTCAAACCTGCTAATATGGGATACTGTGTTTTTCCCAGGCCTCAAGCCATGCTTTAGGATGTGGCCAAGTCATTCTAAGGCTGCGCCAACTGGATCAAGTTCCCACTTGGAATTGCATTTAGACCTCCCCGTTTGTCACTTGTTAATCCTTTTAACATTTGCCACAGCAAATTTGTATCATACCAGTTTAAATTGTCATTTGGTATTAAGTCAAACACCTTACAAAAGTCTAGGGTATGTTGCATCCACAAGCAAGCTTGTCAACTTAGAATGAGATCAAAAGAACTTGATAAGTGCTCCCTAAATCGCTGGAAACTGGTACTAACAGCATTTCTCCCAGGTCCCACAAGAGCTCTGCCTCTCTTTTTTTCTAGGATCATCATCACAGCACTGGGTTCTAAAAGGGCAAATGGAACAGACTGGTAACTTTGTCCCCCAATTTTATGTAGCCCCCAGACTTATCAAGTAGAAGTCCCAAGGAATTTTTGGACAGTTAAAAATAACCTTCTCCAGTGCTCACTGTAGAAGACTGCTGAATCTGAAGTGTTTGGCCACGGCATTGCTGGTTAAACACTCACCCGAATTTCAGTGAACAGCAATAACTAAAATTACCAGCAGCAATTCCATGCTCTTGTCTCCCCAAGGAGTATTTGCGTGCTTACCCCACTGAAGTCATTTACCTTAACAAAGAAAACCCATTTTTATAATACAATTAAAGCTTGTTCCAGGACTAAGCAAATGTGCTTGCACATGGCATTTCTGTGGATGTTCCAGGGAGGCAGGAAGACTCTGTCATGTGCTGAGGACAATCCTGGCCCCAGTTTCCTTCACTGGGGTCACACACCTCCCTCATGAGAGTCACAGCTACAGCACAGGGGGTGGGAGGAAAAGGGAAGCTGTTTTACTACCAGATGCATATGTAAAATTTATTTAGTGATACTTTAGGGCGGTGCTGTTGGGATTCCTGCCCTGCTAAATAAAAGCCTTATTGTGAGGAACTAGTAGAATGATTGGATTAGGGTGTAAGAATTGTTCAGGCACCATAAATGCAAAGAGCACAAGAAACATGCACCAAATTAACTCAATCCTGGACAGTTACCTCTCACAAACAGATTAACCACTGTGTTTCAGGGTTTGTATGCAAATTTTGAAGAAACCATTTTCTTCATACAGAAACCCATTCTTCACTGTAATTTGAAAGAAACCCCCGTGTACTCCAAATGTTCAATACTTCCATTCATAGAAAAGGTCTTGTTCAGCAATCACTGCCTCCTGACTGGTGGCCTTACAGGGATCCCACTTTACAAGGTGTTCCATGCAGAGAACAGAGCTGGGCTTGCAGGGACCCCTGTCAGCATCTGGGGAGGGTCCACTTCATGCTTTTTCACAACAAAAAATAATAACTGAGGAATAACAAAGAGAGGTGGCAGCTGTCAGGTCTAGTTTCAGCTCTTCCTAGGTGAAAGAAGTCTGAGAGAAAGGAAGGTATGCTGAAGGTTCAGTGCAGACCAAAACTTTTGGAGTGTGCCTTGCACATATTGGCCATTACAGTTTCCAGAGAGCTATTTTATAATTTCGGAGTCTGTCCAAAAAATCTGAAGGAGAGCTTTGAACTTTGCAAAGGGGAAGGAGTGTGCAGCCAGGATATAGAAATAACATGTACAGTTTAACTTACAGTAGAAATTCAGGCTCTGAAACTGTGAAACAAGAAGATGAAAGTTCCTACCTCAAAGGTCTTTGGAGGAATAAAGGAGGAAGAAGTAGCGAATTGAGAAAAAAGCCTCTCTCACAATGTCATTTAAATATAAACACACTGTTTTGGTTTGTTAAAACCATAATTTCATGCTTGACTTGAACTGAGTTTCCTTGATTTATGTTATACCTACCACATGTAGTCACCCTTCACACTGGGACACTCCTGAGGCTTAACACTCCAGGCTGAGCACTGCTTGTGATTAATTCAAATTGTCTTTGTTCTTTTCACCAGCTCCTACTCCAAATGATGGCAAGAAAAAGGTGAGACTAATTTTTGGAGAATTCTTTTGATTTTCAGTATCAGCTGATGTTAATGACACCATTAAAATCAATCAGTTTAAGTGCAGGCTACAAACTGTATTCCTGAGCAAGATTGCTTCAAGTACTTTATTAGACAATACACTCACTGGTAAATTACATGTATCAGCTCAGGATATTCAGAGAGAAACTGTTAGATCCCTACAACAAGAGAAAATACTCTGAATTTAAAGCAAGTTTCCAGCATTTAAGCAGTAAATTATCCCCACTGACTCTGTATGCTCCACTGTACTCACAGGAAAGTTATTTCAGATACAGCAGCTGATTTACTTTTTAACAAACAAACTGCAAGTAAGTCATCCCTCTGGAACCATGTAAGCCAGATGGAAAAGGTGGAGATAATTAGATGCAATATAGAGATTTAAAGAGTCTAAACCCCTTTTCCTCTTTTAGAAGAAAGAAGAGCGGGGACAGGAGCTGTGGAAATACAGACATTATGTACTCCACTAAGCAGATCCCCTTCTCTCACTTCTGTTGTTTTAGCACTATGGGTGAGCCCCCACCCCCAGTTTTTTTCCAAGTGAACTTTATAAAGAAAAGTGAATCATTATAAACATCCTTAGTGCTCCTATTGAGAACGTGCATATCCACAAGAGAAGAGGCTTTTCCACAACTGCAACTCCGATATATTCAAAGCTGGTTTAAGAACTACGAAGTGAGCTCAGCATCCATAACCAGTGTTACACTTCTGCAATTCATTAGTCCTCGAGGTTCCAGCCCGTAATTAAAATACTTTGCAGTTTAAGGCTTTACAATAAAGAATGTGCAGTCCTCAGCAGTGTTTCCACTGCCAGTCTATGGAAAACATATGCATGGAAAATGTGTACAGTGCATGTGCACAGCCATCTTTGGATAGCTTCAGTGAACATTCAACGCTGTCGGTGAGTTTGAGAACTAGAAAAAACCATCGACCGTTGACTGTACCTTGAGGTTTATCACAAACCCTCTGTTAAATGGAAAGCCTGAACCTTCAGAGATTTCACATGTGGTTGCCATTAGCAGGTCATGATTTACAGATTATATTAAGAGCTACAGAGGTTGAGTTTTTCCAGTTCTACTTTCTCTAAAAGTGAATTGGTGTATAAGAAATGCTTGTTTTCTCTTAAAAAAAAAAAAAAAGAATTAAAGCTTTATACTAGCACAGAATTTCTGCAGAACAGAGTATAAGAGATCAATGGAAGGTTTTGTATGGGCAGCACAAAAGCAAGAACGTATCCACACCATATGGGGCACTTGGAAACAAATCTGAGCATGGTATATATTCAAAATAGCAAAATATAGGCCAGATCAGGAGGAAAACCTTTCCATTTGGGCTGGCAACTTGAGCTTTGCTGGAAGAAGCTTTGGAATGTCAGTTCATTTGCTCCCAGGAACCTGCAGTGGATTTCAGCAGCTGCTCACCGGGCGAGGAGCGGCTCCCTCCCGGCAGGTCCAGCTGCTGCCACGGCTCAGGCTGTGGCCCTGCACCAGGCAAGCAAGGAAGAGCCTTGCTTCCCAAGGCACAGAAACCAAGGGCTCGGGCACCTCAGTGCTACCCACATGGAGCCTTCTCCAGCCCAGCTGGCTGAGCAGGCTCTGGCAGCAGGTGCCTTCACAAGGGTGCAGGCACGTGTTCTGCCTGCACAGGGACTGCAAAATCCTTGAAATAAGAAAAGACCCAAAGCACCTGCCAGGGAATTTTGTCTTGGGCTGCTCTGGAGTGACAACACCATCGCCGTGGCGTGGCATCTTCAGCATCTAATGGCTGCAATCAACATTCATTGCTGTCGGTGGGTTTTCATTTCTATCAACTCACTGATCAATGAATGCAAACTGCGGACCAGCCAGCCAAGGAGCAGCCAGCCAAGGAGCAGCCAGCCAAGGAGCAGCCACTCAGATGGCCAGGGTGGCCTGTCCGGCAGGAAAAGCAACACTTTTGCCAAAAAAATGATGCATCCAAGTTCTGCCTCCCAAAAGCGTGTAAGGCGGGTCTAGGGCTGTGCCATTGTCCCACCAAAGAAGTTCAGGATGACACATCATCCAGCTCCTTCATGAGCAAATCTGAATGCTAATTAAGGAATGCACAGGGATTTTTAAAGGAGCAGAACAGCTGAGGAACTGGTGCAGTTTTAATAAAAGTGACACCCAGTTGGTAAATCTATCAGTGAGGCATAAACCTACAGCTTTACCAGGTTATAGGAAATTAAACTTCCTCCTAAGCAAGCCAAGCTATGGAACAGCACTGGTCCTCCAAAGTGACCACTGGGATGAAAAGGGAGCGAACTGTGGGGCTTTGGATTGACAGGGGTGAGAACGGGAGGAAGCAAAGCAGAGAACAGTGATTTAAGGTACTGCTGCAGACAACATTCTTCAGAGCTGTGGTGGGCAGGACCAGCTTCAGTTACACTGGAAAGGTGAGGAGCTGGAGCTGACTGCCTGGGGCAGGCAGGGACCTTCCTGCTCTGCGGCTGTGCAGGGAGGAGCAGACACATCTCTGCATGGCAGACAAACTGACGCTGCCCTGAGACACAGGAGCAGCCTCTCCAGCTGCCCTCCACGTATTTCTACATGACTGGCATGACATACCTGTTCCAGAAATGCCTGTCTCTGGACAGTGCAGTGCAGCAAAGGGAGGAGGCTCCTGTGGCACTCAGCAGGGATGGTGGATCTCACTGCTCAGCAGGGCTGTCAGTCAATTCCCTGGGCAGTAAAGGGTCCAAGCACTTCCCTTACGCCTTGTTTGCTCCTCCAGTTGCTGACAGGATTATCCTGAAGGAGCCTGTTCAGACATGCTGTGCTGCTATCCCACAGGAACCATGTCCCTCTGTACAGCTCAAGTCAGAACAACTCACCAAGGACTTCTAAACGCCGGTTTGGTGAATATTCAAAATATATCTGCTTGCTCTCTTCAAAGACTTAAACTTGTTCAATTTTACACAGGAACAGCTCCACCAAGTTCAACAGCTACACACTAAGCAGACAGGACTTTGAAAAAGTGGAATTTTAGGAAAAATCTTCCTTCTCCCTGGGTCTGATAAGAAAGAGCCCTATTCAGTCACCCACAGCGAGCCCGGGTAAGTGTGGTGGCTTGGTACAGGGAATTTACCACAGCAGTGTAGCAGGGAACAGCCCAAAAGCATGCCTGCCAAATTGTTTTAACATTATGAAAACAAGACAAATGACTCATTTTTATGCAGTTTGACATTCTGCCTTTGAAATCTCAAAATTTTCAGCATGCTTGGCAGACTCATTCGGAAGTGAGAGTGCACAATTTGGATTTTTTCCAGAGACATCTTACATGATGTACAAGAAAGTGCTTTTGTGTTATTTTAAACAGACATTTCAGCCAACTGGTTTTCCTCATGTATACCTGCATGAAAGTAGAAAATACAGAAGTCCTGACAGAGGTGTTCATCTTTACTGGGAGGACATGTGAAAATAATTCACTGCAATTACTCTGAGTAAGACATTTCAGACAAACAGGGAAAATTACAGTAAAGGGGCCATTACTCCAGTTTGCCAATGCACAACAAGCTAAAGGCTTGAGCACACATTCCACACCTCTCAAATGCTCTGGATGCACAAATAAGCTTCAAATTTGGGTTCCTACTTGGCTGTAAAAAATCCTCCAGATTTTTTTTTTGCTTTAATTTTGGTAAGGAGACAGCAAGGGAAGAAACTAAGGAAAGACAGGCATGTTCAGAATGTTTTTAAATCCATGCTTGGGAAGCTTCAGATGTTTGTGTCAGCAACTGTTTGCTGCCTCCCAGAGGCACCACCCCGCAGATCTGCCTGCCCCAGGGCACATCAGGGTGACACTGAGCACCAACACACTCAGTGCTGCCACTACAGCCATGGGACAGCTGGGGCTGGGGACGTTTGGGAGCTGCCCAGCAGGAATTGCCAGGGCTCATCCATCCACTGCAGAGGCCAGGGAGGGCTGGGTCATCGTGGTGACTGACCAGCGTGGCCACCAGCGCTGAGCGGCTGATCGAGAGACAGCAGACATCAAAAGAACTCGAGGAGCTCGGTTTATTTAGTTTATCAAAAGTTTATATAAATATCTTCATAGGGAACAGACAAGCATTTTTCAGTTTAGCAAAAGATAACAGACATGAAAGCTGTAGCTAGACAAACGCACACTGGCAGTAACATACCGTTATTTAAGGGGGGAAAGAGGGTCAGTCAGCTCATGTTGGACAGCCCTGCCCTTTTTCTGCAGATACATTCTGCTGGGAGAATACTATGGAAAATTTAGTTATGTTTTAAAACTTGTCAATGCACAAGAATAAATATGAGCTGTATCAGGCCACAAAGGTTCAACAGAATATTAGCCAATATATCATCATGAACTATATATGTCTCTAGATAACAAATTATTCTGCATATGAATGTGAAATTATCTGTTTCCATATAAAAGTGATAAACTGCAAGAAAACATAGCTAGATACCAACAAAGATGTGTTTTATTAATCAAAAGGCAAATAGCTGCACACATGTTCACAACTGGGAGCCTACCATGCATGCACTCCACAGGGCTCTTCTCACTGTAAAGGAAGGAACCAGATTTTCACTCCCACCACACAGGAACCACAGCTCTCCAATAAAAGTAAGTGCAAGTCCACCAGCACAAAGGCACGTGGAAAGGACCATGTCCTGGCTCTGGGAGGCTTTTAGCAGTTGTGAACATCTGAGCATTACTTTGAAATGAGCTGCAGTTAAAAGTCTGCCACATTTGAAAAATCCACGGAGTTCCCAAACAATGAGATGAAAAGTTGCTCTCAATGAGGGGTTCTCAGCCCTGTTAAGGACACGGTTCCCCAGTCCCACCAGTCTGACAAGGGCCTGTTGCCATCTAGTGGATTCCCATCGACTGGTCCCTCCACAAAGCAAATGCCACTAGATGGAGTGTTAAGAAGGAATTCTGAATTCCTGCTTTTCTAGGTGTCCAGCAGCTCAGATTTTCAAAGTCTCAACAAGTTACAGGCCCAGAATTACCCTGAAATTGAGGAGGATTGCACCAACTGCTCTCAGTTTCATGAGACATTTCAGGCTATAGATTTTCAAGTGTTATAATGAAACACTACAGAAAAATACTCCCATGTCAACATAATTTACATCACCTCAGGGGTTTCTATCACTCATGCAGGTATCTCCTTCACTGAGATATCTCTGGTGGCAACAGATCTTACACAGCCTGCATTCTGCTGGTGTAAATAGTGATGTACAGACCTGGTCTGTGCTACTTTAGTGAGAAATACCTCATCAGCTCTCAGCTATGGCAATCCCCACTTCCATGAACAAGTACCAGCTGTAAAACTTCTCCAAGTCTCTACCATGGAGTATCAATTCACGTCTCTGGATTATCTCAGAACAAGAAATTCTACCTTGTCACACATGGCAAGAAAAGGGGTACTTACTGCCCACGGAGTTCACAGGGAGGACAGGAGAGGAGGAACTCATCTGCTCCACATCTGCAGCTAATGGGAAAGTGAAAATGAGAAAGATGTGATGTGCATGTTACTGAGAAGGTTTTACTTTGAAAACTTTCATTTACACTGAAATTGAATACGCATGTCTTCAGTCACCCGAGGAAGCTGCTTTGAGGAGCAGGTAATTTTAACAGCATCACCTTCCCCCTTTCAAGGTATTACTGTCATACACATTATCTGTAGATCGACTTTTCTCAGCAGTCATATTAGTAATTTGTAACTTTGTGATGGTTTGAGACTATCAATTCAGAGCAACTTCCAGCACAAAGAAAGTCTAAATTACCTCAGGTTTAAACTGTATGCAGAGCATTACTGTGGAATGAAAGGACATGATGATCTCCCATCTGTGGCCAGTGAACCTTCAAAAGATTCCTGATCAGAAGAGAGATCCTCTTCCAAAGGCTGGCAAGCTGCTGGAATTTGATCTGGAGCAGCATCAGAAACAAGTGTCTTTAAGCACAAGACACTCCAAAGCTTTATTTTCTAGCAGCTGAAAGAAGAAACAGAACTTCCTGCCTCTGTCTGCCAATGAAAACCCTCAAAGTGAGAACGTGATCAAAAACAAATGCCAGATTGCCCTCTGTGTTTTGGAAAGGATCCACCTTTCCAGGACTCAAACCAGGAGAAAACCATCTTGCACTAACAGGGTCAGTTTTAACCCAAGATTAGGTAAAGCCCATCTTTGGGCTTGGTCTTGCTCAAAAGACCACAGCCCCTCTCAGCACATCACCACCAACACCCAAGTCAAGCAGCTCAGTCTCCATCTCCATGATTTTGATGCTGGTAGGTCCCACATAATTATATATTCTGTAACTCTTGTTTAGCTCTAAGACCCAATAAATGCACACTACAAGTTTGCATTCCTAACCACAGAACACAGCCCCAGAAGCACAACTGCAGCCCACAGCCAGGCTTTGCTGCCAGCCCAAATCCTGCCTTTCACATTCTTGCAATTCCCATTTCTCGGGCAGCAGGCAGTTCCCTGAGGACCACTGTTTACACTGAAAGTGCAAAGTTCTGCTCTAATTAGGCAAACCACAAACAAAAGTAAACACTTCAGCAGACCATTTTTACAGAACGTGAGAGCAGACACTGCACCACACTAACTAAATCCTGCTGCCATACTTTCATACCACCCCGAGCCTCCTCGGTGTAGCTACTCAGAGCAGCAGCTTTAGTTCATCACGTTAAACACCAGCCATAGCTGAGAACAGCAACAAACACAATTACAGATTTATTCAGCAATGCCCTGGCTTGTTCCTGTCCTACTTCCCACTGAATTACCAAGGCATTTACTGCCTAGAGCATCTACACATTAATTTATCATCTTGCTTGCTCCTGCTGCAGTGCTCAGAAAGCTGCATGTGACATGCTGGCTGCAGACCTCCCAACAGGCTCTGGATTACACTGCACAGGTCTCTGATGTGCTCAGAGAAGAAAAAATATTTTGCATCTTCCTATTTGCCACCTTAATACTATAGTCTCCCTAATTTAGGAACTAGCAAGCCATATACTACACATGTTTTTTTAATTAAAAAAAATATATATATTCCTCATATGTAGTACAGCCATTTCAGGTTCCTGGAAGGAGCTTTGTACTTTTGCCTACTGAAAGCTACACATGCTTTCACATACATCCAGATTAAGCCAAGCAGTAAGTGCAGGGTGAAGTTCCTGTGACTGTTTTGAGAGTGGTGCAGGGTGAGCACGGAGCACAAGTGGCTCTCAGGAGGGCTGAGGGAGCAGCCCAGCAGATGGTCACTGCCAGGGTACCTGCTGCTCTGGCACACAGAGGTCACTGCCAGATGGCACAGGGCAGGCACTCGAGAAGCTGCTGCGAGGGCAAAGCCACTTAGGGCAGTAAGCTACACCTGCCAACATCTGGAATAGTTTATCAAGTATCATTCAAAGAGCAGCTAAATAATGCATGTGCCTTCTGAAGAGAGCTTTCTGAGTGGGGAGTGTTTAAAGAGAGGCAGCGCAAATTCTCCGAGTCCTGAAATTTTAGATTGTTCGCTGTAATGCCACGTTACAGGCTGCAAACAACAAAGCATAACTATTTCCCAGCCATACTTGGAAATTCCAGTTCATGCTTGAAATTATGTGTTTTAATGACTATTTGTAATGTGTTCACAGAGCAGACACCACCCAGCTGCTCAAGTTTGATGTCAGAATTCCTTCCATGTCCTGCCCTGTGCTGCCAGGAACCCGGCGATCCCACGGCCCGTGCAGGAGCATGGCACAAATGCAGGAACATGCCACAGCTGTGGCAGCCAAGAGCAGCAACACATCAACATTCCTGGTCTTCTGCTACTGCTGGCAGATGGTATTTATAACATACTAATCTCAAAATCACACTTTGATTTTTTTCTAAGTACATAGAAGCACAACTGCTTATTCTACACCTGGCCTTGAATAGATGGGTTTTAAAATTTCTCTGTGTAAAAACACAGCTGTTTATGAAACATGGCAATGCTGGTTTGCTCTCTTACCCATAACCCCCCACCCTTCCCTCCAGCCCTTTTTATCTTCATAATTATATGTAATCCAATAAATTCCTAAAAACAATTCATCTAAGGGAGAGGAGATATGGACTAACAGCCAGACTAAGATTTTGGAAAGTGGTTTGCTCTAAAAGATGAAAAGGACAGAAGGCTGCTCAGCTATGAAGAGCTGCTGCTGCCAATACCAGTATTTACCTCCTGACCTCTCCTCTGCCCACTCACTGAACAGTGCCAATTGTTTTCCTGTATTATATACTGTTTACAAGCCCTAAGTGGTATGAAAGGAATTAATAATTCAGCTCAAGAAGCTGATGACCTTTATTGGGGTATCCCTACTTGCTGAGCAGGAATCAGAGCAAAAAGCTCCCTTGAAACCACAGGGTTTCTTTTTAAGAGTTTTTCACTTTACAACCTAATTTCCCACCATAACATAAATCAATAATTTCTCCTGTTTTAAGCAACAATGCTACCTATTCTCAACCCCTCGATTTCTAACTTCTCTTGTATCAAGCCAGGCCTTGTTCTTTGGCTTTTACAATGGTCTGGTAAGCACACTGGCAAGGCCAGCATGGAGAGCTTTGCAGGATCAGGAACATTTGGGAACACCAGCAAAAAGAGATTATGCCATTTTGAACTTCTCTTGACCTTTGCCTGTCCTTATCCCTGTTCGTGCTGATTGAAAGGGTATATGGGCTACTCCTGGGAATGAACTTAGCCTGAACCTGTGACTCAGTGCTGGACCTTGAGGATGAGTTGTGGTGCCCCCTCCCCAGTATGGAGGAGCTCAGCGGGTGGCACAGTGCGGGTGGCACAGGGTACCCCGAGCAGGCGGGGATTCCCGAGGTGGGGAGGAGCAGGAGGTGCTGACTCAGCGAGTCCCACCACGTCCCCCTGCCCAGGATCAGCACACACCTGGATCCATGAGGCACAGCCCAGGGCTGCTCGTGGGCTGCAGGCAGGAGATGTGCGTGGGACAGGAGGCTCCAGAGGTGACTCTGCCATGTCCCACACAAGGCACCAAGAGCTTCTGTCAACCTCGTGGCCATCAGCTGTCCCAAGCCCAGCCTGCCTCGGTTGTGGGGCTCTGCAGGGCCCTCTCTCTGAGCTGCTCCCCAGCCAGCACCATTCCATGGCCTTATCCAGGTGCAGGACTTGATGGTTGTGTCTGTTTAATTTTGACATTTCAATCAGCCTTTTCCTTCAGGTTGCTGAGGTCCTTCTGAACAGCAGCTGTGCCCTCCAGAGTATCAACCTGGTGTCATCTGCAAGCCTGAGCAGTTTGTCCATCCCACCATCCAGTTGATGGGATGAAATTGCTCAATATTGTTGGCCCCAACACTGATTCCCAAGGACAGTCACAGTATAATGGCCACCAGTGAGTGCTGGAACTCCACTGCCACCCTTTGAACAAAACAGCCCAGGTTTGCACCAAACTGCCTGCTAGGATGACATGGCAGACTGCATCAGGAGCCCTGCCTCATGCTAAAGCTAATGACAAACGACTCTCTCCTCATCCATGGATCTAGTCATTTAATCACAGAAGGAATGAGGTTGCTCAGGCATGATCTCTCCCCTTGCTAAACCCACAGTGAATGTTCCCAATTACCTTCCTGTCCTTCAAGTGCCTGGAAATGCCTTTTGGGAGGATTTGCTCCATACCCTTCCCACTGAGGGGCTGAGACAAGGCTGACCAGCCTGCAGCTCCCCAGAGCAGCTACTACTACTCAGCAGAGTTGAGCTAAAGGTGATTCATTATCCCTTATCAGCTAAATTTTACTATACAGAGACATTCCTCCCCTTTCCCCTACATTGGGTAGAGCTTGTCTCACCTCAGCGCTGAAAACACACACTGTTTGCAGAGAGGAGTGAGAAATAAGGTCATCTCGTGATAAATATTTTTACTTATTTTCATTTACATGGAACACAATCCCAGTTCCTGCTTACCAACAAAACTGAAAGGAAATCTACACAGAGCTGAATCTTCCATGTACCTGCACTGTATTCCTCAATACACTCTCTACAAACATTGTTATTTTAAATGCCTGTTTACATTCCAGTAAAATTCTGTCAGCGTGCTATCTGATTTATTGATGCCATCAAAAGTCACAGGATTCCTGACGTGCCTCCTGAGGCACAACAATCAAAGCAGAAAGGAGATGCATGTTGCTGTGGTATCAGCTCTACCACATACCTTATGGGCTGGGTTTCCAGAAGCCTCTGTGATTTCTGGGACAGAGCACAGTGCTCTTGAGGAAAGCTGCTGCTTCCTGAGAGGTTCAGCAGCTCTGCTCCTGAAAAATGGGGTGCTGTGGAGGAGGTGGCCCCAGAGCCAGCTCGTGGTAACAGCAAGACTCAGGGCAGCTCTCAGGCAGCTCATTCCTCTAAAGGGGACTCATACACATTTGGCATCTTATTTCAGACTTTCAGGCTACCAAAAGGGAAAACACAGTCAAGCACCAACGCTTTTTAGAAAAATTAGGATGATGAAGAAAGAAGCCTGTCCTAGAAGAAGGTGATCATGTCTCTGTTTCACACCCAGTGCCTCAGCATGCAGCACCCCGGCCCACAAGCACACTGCCTTTGTCCCTGGGCATGAGATTTTTGCATCTTCTCTACCTGGAGGACGTTTTGGTTTATTAGGGTACTGCCTACGAGGCAGCCCAGCCTACTCCAATATTGAAAGATCAATTGCATAATCAGCCTGTAAATCTGGGGAAATTCTTTATTGACTTTTTGATCACTGATAAAGTGTTGGCTAACATAAGGCATACCACTTCAGCAAAATCCAACTAGAATTACCTACATTAAAAAATCCAGAACTGACTGATATTATTACACAAGAGATGCTATTTTTTTGAAGAGTTAACATCAACGCCGATTAATACTGATCTCCTGGTAAATAACAGCGTGTTATGATATACAGAATATGGCAGAAATCATGTTGCAAATTAGGCAGCATACCCAGAGGCAAGTTGTTCTAGACCCCAAGCAGTGCACGGGGTTAGAGCCACCCCTGTAACTGGACACCTGTCAGTGTGGGAGCACACATGGGTGTGGCTCTCATCTCTGTGAGGCCACCTGGACCTGGCTGAGCCTGCAAGAACTGACCAGTCCTTGAGACTTCAGGTTTTCCTTCCATTATTGATTGGAGCATCTTGCTCATGAAATTCAGTGATCAGAGCCCCAGGAGCCCTTCCCTCTCACCCCACCAGCAGCAGCATCCCGGGTTTTGTTGGAGTGAAAGGCTCACATTAGGCATTTGGCCTCCCAGGGACAGGGATTACAAACGGGCAGGAATCAAGGGAAATTCGATTCTTTCTCCCCACCTACCTCTCTGCCTACTGTCTCCCATGTTTGCAAACCGTATTAGCTCCTGCTGCTTGCAATTCCAGAAACACTTCCCTTTCTCCTTGGGGCTCATGCCAGCCACATCTGCCTATTGCTGTAATCTCATTTTGCAGCATGCCACATCTCTTAGTAGCTTTTAATTGTGGTAGCACATCTAAGCATCTTAGAAAGCACATCAGAAACTGCCTGACAGACAGAAAAATGCTGTTCAGAATAGAAGCATCCTTCCTGAAGTTTGGATATGTGTAAATATTTGTCTCCACTTGTACTAGAAAATTACCTTAAATGCAGAAAAATATCAACATTTTTAAAGAGAAGGCTCCTAATCTTTTCAAAGAAAAATTAATTTTGGATTGAATTTGGTATACACTGCTGCTCTGAAGAACAATCTAAATCTTAACTGACTTTTAATCTAACTTAATTAATATAGCAGTTCATGTTTTGCTGATTTCCATGAAAAGACTGTGCACAGTTTTGTCTTTTTTAAAATCTATGTTGGAAAACATATGATTACAAGCTTTACAATTTTAAAATAATTGTTACATACATTGCTACAGGAAATCTATTTGTATTCTTCCTTTTGGTGCTCCACAGATGGTGGTGTTCTGCTTGGGCAGTGGTGGGTAAGGCTGATCCCCCTGCACCCCAACCATGGCCACGCCTGGAACATCTCACTCTCCTCAGGAAAAATCATCCCAGCGTGATCTGCTGTCTGCTGGGCTGAAGGAGATGAGAAAGGCTGAGGCACTGCCATTTATTTTGCCATGATTATGGCATTTCTTATGTAGCAACTATTGCAGAGGTTTTCGTAGGAAAAAAAAAAAAGCTATAAACAGGTCTCTTGTTCCAATTTATAGCATCTTACTAGAATATTTTGTAGTATTTCTTATTTGAATTTCAAATTATTATTTGAACTCCTACTTGAATTCAAATAATCCCTATCCTACAATAAAATATCCTACAGATGCTGACAACTACAGTTTACTAATTAATGGGCAATCTATACCTACTTCTTTTAGCATAACCCAAAGACAGAAATAAGAGGTCAAACACCAGAGGTGCATTTTTTCCCCAGTACCAGTTTGCAATAGAAGGTGTTTTCAAACTTATGCTGTTTCATGAAAAAAAAGAGCAAAATTTTAAAATTCTGATCTTCTAGATAAAAACATGCTGCTGCTGGACCTGCCACTTCAGAACATGGAGGTTTGGGAACAGGAAACAAACCCTTCACCTATCAGCTATGGAAAAGAGGTAAATAAAAAAAAAATCTAAGAGGAAAACAACTCAACATTACTGAAAACAAAACCTTGAGTGCAGGCTGGAGCTGGTGATGCAGCACAGCCCGTGGTGTGCACAGATTGCCTTTTACAAAAGCTGGGTGTAAGTTACCACTTGTGAGTAAGGACCAACACAGCCCTTCCTTCTGTCCACATGAAGGGACATTTCTGGCAGGGCCGGCGATCCCTGCTTCCCACATCGTGTGATTGATTACACTCTCCCCCTTAGAAGAGTTGATTGGTTTCCTGGTGCCAGGAAAATGATTGATGAATATTTCAGGCCATGGGCCTCTCTTCCTGCTGGGTGTCCTTTTCACATGTCTCCAATGGGCCTGGGGATTTTTTTTCAAGACTAGGAAGTGTCATTTTTATGGATATCATCCTGTGATAGGGACAGTTCACTGAGCAGAGGCCTTATGTAAATCCCAGTGAAATACTAAAGGTCAGCTCAAGTGGTGAGGTGATGGACCCAACTGGCAGTGCCAGGTAAGCAGGAGAACAGAACTGGGCAAAGAAAAGCTTCACAAAGCAGCAGCAAGCAGGAGGCACCGAGCAGCCAACCCTGGGCTTGGCACAGCAGCAGACTGGTACCCAAGACTGGCACCTTGCCTCAGCTCCCTTCAGTTTTGTACACCACCACAAGTACAGTAAATTTGCAGGTAAGAATAGCCCCTGCTTGTGACCCACAGAAAGAGCATTTCCTTAGCACTGCTGATAAAACAGGCAGAGGATAGAGAGTCTCCTGGCAAAAGCACTCACAAGACATCTGAAACAACATACTTAGGAATAATTCCTTGTAAGCATTGCCAAACAACATAAAGCTACAGCTGTGAGACTGAATGAAGAGTTTTTTGGAGGACAAGCTGGTGTTTGGCAGAACTTTCAGAGACTCAGAGTTCTTTTACAAATTTTTACTACAACCACGACAGCCATCATTTAATCACTTGGATTCAGGACCTGAGGGCTCTGCAGCAATTCCCAACCAGAATAAACCCTGCATTGCCAGGAGCCCTGTGCTCATCCACAGCTCAGGGTACAGCACCAGCAGGCTGGTGAGCAGGGCAGGGAGCCCACCACAATGAGCACCTGCAGACACTGCACCCCACACTTCCTGCAGCAACGCTGCCAAGCCTTTATCCAACAAGAGAATTTTGTCCGAGGGACGTGACGGTCCCAGATTATGTTCCCATAAAAATTATTGAAGGTTTCCCCTCAAGTTTCAGCTGGGAGGTATTTCCAGACAAGGACATCACAGCAGTTTGCAGTCAGCCTGCCGTTAGAGCTGTGATAGATTTTTACTGTTCTGTTAAAAAAACTGGGTTTTTTTTAAACAAAGGAAAAAAGGGCTTTAAAAAATTAATCTTTCACACTGACCAGACATTTCTCTAAGTTTAAATTTCACCACCTCTACAAGCCTACAGCTGGGATGATTAGGCAATGGAAGGTAGACATGTAACTTGTGCTCTCTGAAGGACACAGGGTCCACCCTGGGTAAATGAAACCTCCTTATCGAAGTGCTGGGGAGAACTCAGATACCCCAGGCATATACTGCTTTCAAGATAAGTTATTGGCAATCATTTACCAATAAAGAACTTCACTGAAGCCAGCCCCTCCGTGGAGTAGTTCCTCTTTCTAATAAAACCTGTACAGAATCATTTTTATCAACACATCAAATCTGAAGGTCTTCTAATTATGTAATTAGAACTGTAATAATTAAGACCAAAGCTAAAGCTCGAAGGGTCCCCTTGTCCCCCAACTTCCCCTTCTCAATTAACTCTGCACAGTGATAACCACTTTGGCTTAAAGGCTAAAAAAAGGACAGGATCAAAAGGCTGGTTTAATACAGCTGGAGGGAAAGAATGCATTTCAGCTCCCCAGCAGCCATCTGATGAAACCCTGGGCCAATTCCCTATGTAAATGACTTAATTAGAATTACCAGATTACACTGCTGAAGGCTTTATTTAAATAGGCAGTTTATCAACAGGATAAACTGTGCTCCCATTCTCACAGAATGCTGGTGTAAATGCATCTGTTCAAAGCTCTACCACGTAGGAGCTGAACAGTAATTCAATAAACCACTGGCACATTTTCCCCACCAAAAAAAAGAAATACCACAAAGGACTTGCCAGAGGCAGGACAGAAAGATAGCTACTGCTTTCCAACAATCAAGAATTAGTCTCCCAGATGGGAAAGTTCCCTCATTTTCTATAATTCTATATCTTTATGTTGTTTTATAGCAAAGCAGGGAAAAAATCCTCTTGTTGCAGTGTCACATCACACACTGCCTCTGCTCAACATACAGCACTAGTCCCGGGCTCAGCACAAAAAGGCATGCATAAACCCATTTTCCTGATTAATGATCTACAGAAGCCATCAATACCAAATTCCAACTTTATACCAAGAGGTATTTTTCCATCTTTACCATCAAATCAAACAAAGGAGTTAAGTTGTTCCTAAATGACAAGTCTTTCATTTCCCATCACAGAACTAAGAAAATCATGCATAGGATTCTGAACTACTATTATTTACAAAAGCAAGAGACATCCATCCACATTCAACAAGCCAACACTGAGCTGAAATAACACTGTAGCTTCTTGTTTATTCAGAGACATTTGACTTCAGCAGCGTTGCCATTCGACAACTCCATTTGTTTTTCTTCCTAAATCTTCAAAGAAATGTTTATAGCAAGTAAACTAAGACCCAACTATATCAATGAAATAGTCTTTGTTAAGCAAAGGCTTATCTCATCAGATGCAAAGCAACCAAGCATAAAGAACCACTAAAAATGTCAGTAAAGTTTGGGAATGCTGTGGAAAAGGGAAGGGATGCAGGCAAAGGGGTTTTTCTTTGAAAACCTTACATTCTTTGTGCTCTGACAACTTTCCTCTCTTCTCTGGTATGAAGTTTATCCAGATCAGTAATCTGCCCATCTGAAACTCTGATAGTTTTACGGGAACACAAAATTCAAGTTTTCTGTTTAGTTTCCTGATAAATCTGTCTTCCAAGACCACAGTACACAACAAAGCGTCCAAAGTTACTTAAATTCTAGCTAATTTGTTGTGTCCCTATTTTAGCTAAAACATAAAATAATTAAAACTATGTAAAAGCCATCGTGTCTCACTCACAGAGGAAAAAGATGCCAACTGAAGCTATAACAAGACTGATCTTAAATGGGACCCTAATTGAGAAATAATTGCTACTACTGCAGGAAAAATGAATGCCTTAATGAAATTGCTTTAAAAAAAAAAAAAAAACAAAAAAACTGGTTTTATGCATTGCTATTGATTTGCTCAATGACAAAATATGTTTCTTACACAGAAGAGGAAGTACTCAAATTGGCAAGGGAAAACCATCATCTTATATTCTAAGAACGTCAAGTGTCCCCTGGAATAATGAGGCTGCAATTACCTGTAACTGCTGAAATAAAACTACACCCTGCATTTCAAAGTTATCCTGAGGCTTCTCTCACTGAAGGCGCCAATAAACTTGCAGCAGTTTACTCTGGGTTAACACAGAAGCCACGTGCACAGCTTAAGTTCATTAATTATTTTAACATTACCATTTTAACACCAAGAATACAATCTGACTTTTATACCTCTGTTCTTGTACAATTTTCACTGGTTTTGTTAAGATGCTGTTCCTCAAGGTATCAAAAGTACTATGAATCTTTCTTAAGAAAACGAAATATTCAGAGTCTTCATTTGCCATTATCATTTGCAGGTATTTTATAAAACCATGAATTAACAACCCAATCTTTCCTGCTCCTCCCCCAGAGGCTTTAGAAAGACTGAAGGTCAAGCAATGTCTCAACACCGCGCCAGTATTTCACATTTTTGAAGGCAAAGTAGTAAAAGGTTGTTACATCACCCATTCAAAAGACTAACCACAGCCACAGGTACGTCTGTCACAAGAAACAGCTACGCAAGAAACTCTTAAAGCTAATCTGATTAATCAAAAGAGATTTCCCTCAAAATCCCACATCTGTGGGAAACATAGCAAATGCGGACAAAGCATTAATACCGCTGTACTCTTAGGGACACTAAATCAACAGACACTTCACAAATTAAATCAGAAAGTTCCAAAAGTATTAAGGCTATATTAAAGTATTACGAGAGTTATTAGAGTGTTATTAAAGTATCTAAGAGTATTAAGTGTCTTTCATCCAATTGGACATCTAATTAAGCGAGGAGGAATAAAGTGCTTCCAGGGACAACTCGACATGACACACAGGGCGCTTACAGAAATGCCCATCTCTGCGGTTCCCACACTGCCTATCTTTTGGTACCGCCTGTATCTCGAAAACCGAGGATGCTGCCTGATAAAAAGCCTTTTGTCTGAGCAAACCCTTTGTAGAGAACCCGAGTACCGTAAGATGGTAAAATGCAATTGTAAACCATAAAAATTGGCAGGGACATTCAAGTGCAGATGCGGCATCTGCATACGGGAAGTGTAAAAGGGTCCCAAATGGTGCCCATAAACCCCGGGCAGGGACCGGCCCGCAGGGGCTGAGCCAAGACACCCGCGGGGCACCGGGAGCAGCCGCGGGGCACGGCCGGGACACGGCGGGCGGTGCCGGGACCCGCGGGCAG
>VZRH01007646.1:146405-184174 GCA_013397555.1 Urocynchramus pylzowi
TCGCCGCTGCCTTTGCTGCTAACGGAGAGGAGGAACGCGATGTGACACGTCTAACGCTTAGGCCTGGGTTGGCAGCGTAGCTGGAATAATCCCGAACGACCCCCTCCTCGTTAACTTCTCCGTTCCTCGCGTCCCTTCCCGCCCGCGGCGGGCGAGGCTGTCGTTGTTGAGCACGCCGCTGACAGGTAGCGGCGTTCGGCACCGGCAAACGAGCCCGTCGGGATGGGATGTTGCAGGGTTTCAGGGGAGCAGTCTGTGCAGTGCTGGATATCCAAGCTGCCGGTTTGATGGAATCGTCACGGGTTTGTTCTGATTTTAAACTTCCATCGCAGCGGTTCCCTCGTCACCAATTTTTATTTGTTTTTGTACAGAGAGGTGTCTTGGACAATGGGTGACATGAGATGCCCTTGGGGAGAGAAGCTGGATGGTTGTTGTGTTGTGTCATCCCCTCAAATTTCTTGCCTTATAAAAATGTCCATATCCTGTTAAAACATTCAAGATCAAGAGTGCAGGTTTTCAGCTCTAGATCTAATCTCCCACCACAGAATAGGACCTGTTTTCATCAATGTCTGAGTTGCACGTCTGTCGTTTAATAACCAGACTCCAAGCTTTTACGCTTTAGCTGTGTCTGGGCCAAGTACTTCTAGTCCTCCAACCTGCAAAACGGACCTCTTAATATAAAAAAAAAAAATCTGATTTTGCACGAGCTATCCAAATGCAACCTGTGATTCATGGCATCTTGTCCAAGCTAATGCAAAGCACTGCTGCGGGACCATATGAAGACTAAAATGTGAGTGAGTCTCCCAAAATGTGTGTACTTCCCTCTGCTCCTGTGGGCAGTGGGACTGCTGTGGTGGTAGCAGTCTGCAAATTGTAGAAAATCATCCCGGTATGGGTCTTGCTGTGGGACCTGCAGGTGCAGTTCCTGCCTGGGGTCTGCTCACCCCACCTGACCCTGTGCTGTGGTGGTTGTGCTGTCCCTGGCATGGTGGAGGAATTGCTTCGGGAGCCTGCTGCCCTGCTGGGGATCGTATGTGTAGAGAAAAGAGGCTTCATTTTCAAATCAGATTAATACAGTCTCATTCAAGATGTTTGGGTAAATTGGACCACGATTTATGTTAAATGAAAGAAAGAGTGAGTCACTTCACCAGGAGCAGAGAGCATTATTCTCCAGTCATTCTGGGCTGCCAGAGCAGTACAGACAGTCACGAATGTGATGGCCGGGTCCTTTGCTGCAGGAAATAGAAAAACCATTCACAGAAACTAGACGGAGAGAGAGAATATTTTGTTGTGCTACAAAGGGGAATGTGATAGTTGTTTTGTCTTGAAACGTAGCTACAGTACACCATCAAAATTCAGTTGGCAATCCACATTCCTTATAAACAAGGGAATATTTTATCACAATGATGTCTAGTTGGGCTTTGCTCTACGTATGATACTGCGTTCTGTGCTCTTTTGAGAAAGGCGATCTACAAGTGATAAAGATGCTGAAAGTGCATTCCAGCGGGAGGAACATCAGGCTCATTGTTAATCGTTTCGGTCTCCCTGTTTTATTTTGTGGAGGGAAGTAATAAAAATGGAGTGTAACAATTCAAAACATCGAGAAGCTTCTAACCCGAGTCAGTTCTGCCTTGGAATCGGATGGTGGTGTCCGTGGCCTTGCAGGGAGGGCACAGGTTTGGGGAGGTGGGAGCCGGGGGCTGCAGCTCTCCCGCGGCTGCTGCTCCTGTCACATGATGCTCTGCACAGTGCCCTGCTCGCACTGCAGCTGCCTCGCTGCCGTGTGCCACTCGCATCTCCCCTCTTCTTGCATCACTTTGACTCTGGTTTAGCTCTGTTGGCGTTAAATGGAGTTGTTGATGATCTGCTGCGGCGCAGATGGATAATGGGAATTCATTGGATTATCTGGACACGTTACTTTGTTGGCTTATCTTTTATTCTGCTTGGTGTGCTTTGGGTAAGGAAGGAAGATCTCTGGTGTGAAAGTCTGTTCTGAGGTGGTGTTACTGCCTGAAGAGCTGCAATGGAGCTGATATTAAACAAAAAACCCCCAACACCCCTACTAGTCTCCTAAAGCACAGTACAGCTATTGGATTCTGACCATAAAAACCTGCATGTTGATGTCTTTTTACATAGAACTTTACATAGTTCTCATTTTTTCATAAAAATGACTGATTCCATTGGAGCAATCTTGGAAGAAGGACAACCAGGACCTGTACATGCAGATTTTATAATAATTTTGTTTGGTGTTCTTGCATAAGAACGTTCTGCAGGCTTGGCTTTTATAGCTAAGGTGCACTGTTGAAGCACAAAAGCTCTGTTCAAGATCTGTAGTTTTTAAACAGGCTGGAAACAGAGGTATGGTCTGGAGCATGTGTTGCAGCAAGAGGAGACGGTTCAAAGGAGTGGACCAAGTGGTGTGTGGGAGCTGCACCGAGGGTCAGATGGAGGTCTGGTTCTGTAAAGTATGTAAGGAAGTTGCCAACACAAATATTACCTTGCAGCTTACATGTGCTGAGAGAACGCAGCACAGCCCTGCAGCAGGGATGGAGCAGAGTAACCATCAATCTGGCTCCCTGAGGATGTCAGTCAGGAAAGGAAGTGTGCGGAGCCAGAAAGCCTGGATGGAACTGCAGGTTTAGAGGACTTGTTGTTTGAAGTAGTTTTAATTATTGCTATTAATATAGTGGAACACAGACTAGAAGCTGAGTTTTTAAAATATAATTAAAGCAGAAGTCAGCAGAGGGATTTCTCTGCTGTGAGGCAGAGGCACGGCTCAGGAGCAGTACCTGCTCAGGAAGGTGAATTCCCAGGGTGGTGATGCTCTCCATGCAATTCCCAAGCCTGCTGGCAGCTCCCACCAAACACTGGTTTGGAGGGAAGAAGTGAACCGAAGGGATCAGAGCGCTTTCCCAGGCTTGTCCTGCACTCCCTTTTGTCGGAATACAGTTCCAGTTGGAAGGCAGCCATTGGCACCTTGGCCGAGGATGGGAGCAGGCTGCAGAGTGTGACGCTAGCTGCCCTCCCGATCGGGCACTGGCCTCAGCTGCCTTTTGGGCCAGCCAGTAAATCATTTGGCTCGCTGGAAGGAAGCTTCTCCATCCCATTGCTGTACAATGCAGCTCTGTGTTAGCTGTTTCATTTCAAATTAATGAGTGTACGTAAAAGAGTTAAAACATCAGTTGTAGTCAGAGAAAAGAAAGAAAAATCTTTCTTGTAACTGGGATGCTTTTCAGGAACTTGGCTGCTGGGAAGGCGAGAGGCATGTGCTTTTCCACCCTGCTTTAGGTGATGGCTTAGTTCAAGGGGGCCCAGATTTGGCTCAGTCAACAGTTGTGTTGGCGTCTTGCCATCAAATGTGCATAAAATGGAGCTGACTGCAATTCCCTGCTCACTCTAACATGGAGGGGCAGCCGGAGGGACCCGAGGCTGCTGTGCCGTGCCGTGGCTCGGCTCGGCTCTGGGGGTTACCCTGGGATGTGCAGTCCCTGCAGCACGAGCTGTTGCATTGTGACTGGCTCGGTGCTTTCGAGTCCCTGGGTTGTATTTTGGTGTCTTGTCATAACTAATGCATTTCAGCCCTTGTGCCTGTGCTCCCAAAATCTCTCTCCTTTCTCATAGTGGTTCATGTGCTTTTCCAGATGTAGGAGGTTGGTCTCTCATTTGCAGACTCTTCCTATGATTCTGTGGCTTATGCGCATTGCCACAAAATCGAGATAAAACACAACTGGCATTTTAGCTGCTCCAAGAACATTGTGTGTAAATAAACCACTAAATAGTTCAGCCTGTGAAATGTAAATACACACAGCTCACTGCCACAGCTGATGGTGTTTTTCTGTCTCCCTTCTACCCTCCCACCCCTGCCAAGAGTGGGCCAGCCTGATGGTTTTTTTTCCTCTTGCTCTTTCATACAAAGCAAATGACTGCTAAGTACCATGTAGGTGGTATGCAGGCACCAGACAGATTCATGATTTGAATTTGGATGAAAAGAAATACTTGTGTCCTCTTACACATTGCTTCTGCACCATCTTCTGGAGATTCCTAGACTCTGATGACCCAGAAATTCTTCTTTGGTCTGACTTTGAGCTTGAGCCTGTTTTTAATAGCAAACCAGTGAAGTCAGTAGAAGAGCAGAGGCCCAACTGTGATGACATTTTTAGCCTGTGCCCTTTGTTCATCCTTTGTTCATCACGACACAAAAGGTCGTGACAGAGGGTGAAAGAGGGATCACAGAGGGCGCAGAACAGACAAAGCTGGAACAAATTGTCAGTGGCAGAAACATAAAGAAGAGAAGCGAAAGTTTTGTGTTCCGAAGGCGATTGAAGGCCACGTGCATCCCATGGTGAGATCATGTCTCTTGTGTTCAAAGTGAGTCCGCCCAGAGTGAATTCAGAGGAGTCTGCTGGTGAGGTGTGGCTTTCATGAGCGCAGTGTAGGAGGCAGGAAGGGACTACACGGTTTCCATGGCGCGATGTTAATGAGCACCTCCGCATTTTTCTGAGAGGAAAGATGCCAAAACTGCAGTTCTGGGTACAGACAGGTGTGCTTCTGAGCAATAAAAAGATTTTTAAATATGCGTGAAACATACGAAAAGCCTGATTCTACAGACGAAGCGCTTACTTGAAGTTAAAATAATGGGATTGACAGTGCATGTTGTATTATTTGACTCAGAATGGAGTTGAATTTGTGGTGTTGCCTATTTTCCTACAGGAAGTCATCAAACTGTTCCTGATGAGATTTCACAGGTAATGCAGAGGTGGCAGCTCCCCTTAACTCTGAGATCTTATTGTGAGGCTGTTTGCATATCCTCTCATCTTCTGATGTGCTGAGGAAGAAATTAGACATTCATGTGAGAGTAGTAAACTTTCAGTTTGCAGTAATAAAATTTGTGTAAGTTGTATAACAGTTCTTGTGTAACTGTGAGTGCCTGCTCTCTGCCACTTCCACTGGCCACAGCAGTGTGCAGCTGGGGAATGTGTGTGCGTGGGTTTCTCTTGTTTTCTTATTTATCCCCTGTCTGCTCCTTTCCCTTTTTTAGGAATGCAATTGCATGATCAGGCTTCCTCTTTTTTCTTCTTCTTCAAGCAGCTTTTCAGTCTCTTGTCTAATGTAACCGTTGTTGCTCTAGGAGGAAAGGTCCTGAAGATTATCTAGTGAGTAGTTCTCACAAAATTCAAAAGAAGTTGAAGTAATGTGTTTAGTGCATCTATTAAAGGGAAGGACAGACAAAAGAAAGTTGTTGTGTTGTAGGAAGCATCTGGCCAGCCCCTCAGAATGTGTGGAGCCTCAGGGCAGTGGAAGCTTTCCCTGTTCTGGGGAGAGCTGGATTTATTGGGATGCAAAGGGAAGGATCAATCCAGGTCCATGTGGGACCAGGCTCCCTGTCCCTGTAGGAGCGACTGCTGGTCCTGACTGCTCGTGCACGGGAGTGTGGGTGTGTTCATCCACAGGCTCACTGGGGTTTGTTTCTTTTTATTATTTTTTTAAAGTGACTTCCCTCTTGCCTAATCTTTAGGGGTAGCAGTATTTTTGCAAGTTAACTCTAAAAATATGTACTTTAGTAGGAAAACCAGTTTCTTGGAGAGTTCACAATAGGAGGTGGTTGCTAGACCTAGTTACATTTGCAGGTGATTTTGTCAGCCACGCTGTAATTTGTTACTTCTTATTTAATTTCTCCTTAGTGCCTTTTGAAGTAAACAAACATCCAGGCAGAGAGAACATTATTTGACCAGCCTTATCAGTTAAATACAACAGCTGCTCGTTTCTATTTCTTAAGTTAAGGTTGCTTATCATTGTGGCATTCAGACAAAAGTGTCCCCAAAGCCCAGGCTGTGTCCTTTTCCTTGTGCAGTCCACGTGCATGTGCACAGAGCTGGGACACAAACGCTCGGGTTGTTCCCTGAGGTGGCCCTGGGCATTGCTGTCCCCCGGGACTGAGCCCTGCCAGGAGCTCAGGTGTGGGCTCAGCCTGCTCCCAGATGCCTCCTGCAGCGTCCAACGAGCTGCTGGAATGGAGCTGGATGTGTCTGGAAGAGCTGCAGCTACTGCAGTGCAGACGTGCCCTGAGGTGAACAGTAGTTGGGGTGAGGAATGTCTGTGATTGATTCCAAATTTTACTAAAAACCTTGGATTCATAAAGAAATCTCCCACCCCCCTGCCTACATTTTGTAAAGAAATGGTTTGATGTATAACTGCTCGTTGCCATTCCCTTTGAATTCCTGACTCCAGCAGGCTGTGAGGTTTTCAGTGCCTGTCTGGGGGAATTGCTAATTATTTATTTCAGTGTTGCTTGGGCAGAACCGAGTGGTGTCTTGGGAACTTCAGGGCAGTGGCTCTTGATGGAGAGTTAGGTATTCTGGCAAGAGGAATGAATTTGGTTTCTAATGCATTTTGTGTTGTCTGAGGCTCTGTCAGGACTAGCACTCTGAGCAGATCACATGGAAACACACAGATGGTTTTCCCAAAACGTGCAGTATAGCGTTGAAAGAAAACATGAGACATGAGTGTGCCAGTCTGCAGAAGAAAAGGACAGGCAGATAGGGAGCCAAGGTAGGCATCCTGCTTGGTGAAGGTGAGATTGGCTGGTTTTGGACAGAGCTTTGAGACACCATGGCTCCAGGCTTTGTGTGTGGATGATCAGGAGGTTAGTTTTATCTGTGTGGTAATTTGCAGATAAGGAATAGATACCAGCTGGGCGCCTGGCTTTGTGTCACATCCCCGTTTGGCAGTGATGCTGTGGGAGATGTGTCAGGATGAAAAGTGGAAAGGGAGCTGGTCTCTGACTCAAGGTTTGATAGCTTTAAAATTCTGATAGACTGGAATGTGTTTTCCGCCATTGGTTTCTGTAGAGAGCAGTTCTAGGAACATCTTAGTTTGGGGAAAATCCTATATCGACAAGATAGATGAACAAAGTGTGTTTGCTTTTGGTTTTTGGTTACTACTTGTGCCTCTAAGCAGGGAGTGGGAAGCATTTGAAAGCCAGTCAAGGTTCCAAAACTGAAAAGAAGTGATGGCTTAAAAAAAGGCAGTTGAATTGTACAAGTGCTCTGTCAGGAGGTCAAGATGCCACATCCAGGAAACTGCTCCTGATTCTACCTGTCCTCACTGATATATGAGCCTACAGACCCCTGACATCCTCCTGTGCCCTGTGCCCTCGGGTTACACCATGGCTGCACCTTCAGTGTGTGAGGTTTCATCAGGCAGCTGAATGGCAGCTTGCAGTGGTCCTGGCTATGTAGCATATCTAAGAGGATGTAATGCACTTATTGAACATATCCCTGCTGGACTTGCATTGTCAGCTTCATTTCCCTGACCCAGAGCCTTCCCTCGCGGCTCACGGAGCCTGCCTTGCTTTGCAGGCCTGAATCTCAGGGCAGGGCCAGTGGGGAGTGCATACCATTAACTTCAGCACTCTTTTTCCCTTCCAGCTAAGCCTGGAAAACCTTAGCCAAAAGACAGCAAACCACAGGGAAGTGGAGACGTGTGTGATGTAAGTGACATCTGACTTTAAAAATACTGGCCAGCATCGTGAAACCTCTGTCCCTGTCCCATATCCCTCCTCCTGCTGCCCTTCAGCTCCAGCTTTAACTGCCATCCTCTGGGGTGTCTGTGAAGCTCTGCTACCCTGGGTGCTGCAATGGGATGGATTTGTAAAATCCAGTAATGTATTGCATTAAATAAACCTGGAACTGTGTGTTCTGAGAGCTTGTAGGGAAGAACCTGGCACACCAAGTGTGGGGCTTGGCGAGCATGGGTTTTCTGCCTTGTATGGCCTGAGGAGTTGGCAAAATCTTTGAGAGAATAATAAGTTCTGCTGGAAGCCACCATTTTCTGACTTATTCTAACAGTCTTTTAAACCAGTGTTTCAGTGTCTCCTTCCGCAGACTCTGGAGAGCCTTTTTTAATGTGTTGCTTAAGAAAAATTGTCATGCAAAACAGCCCAACAGTTTCTTTTGCATGAAAGAAAGCAAAAAGCATCAAACAGAGAACAAGAAATTAAGTAGGTGATGTTCCTGGTGTAGTTGAGCTGTCAAAACTGGGAGAACTGTCTGTCTGCAGATGAGCAGGGATCCACGTGATAACTTCTAGTATCAAAGGGAAGGAGAGGTCCCTGTTGTGGATGTGCTCCTGGTTGCTTTTTATTTACATTGTTCATTTGGAGCTGAGCAGTCCCTTAGGAAAGGGCCATGTCAGGAGCTGTATTCCTCCCTTTACTGTGCCCACTTGCTGTTCTAATAATAATTCTCCCTCCTGTCTGTACTGCTGCTGCATTACAACACAGTCCTTAGTGCAGGAGCACCTCCTCCTCTGCCGACCTCCTCCTGATAGTAGCTCTTCCTTTGTACAGCACCAAATACCACCCCCTCCAGAGCATGATAAGCCAAAACCAGTGCATGAGATAACTAATTTCATTTTCCCTCTCTGTCAGCTGGAAAAGCCAGCTTCACTTGTTTTTCCAGCCTTCCGATACCTCTCACATTGGCAGGCTATGGATTTTCTTGTGTATCTTTTATTGATTGCATAAATGGCCTCTTCACAGTGGGTCTGGTGAACTCCTTGCATGCAAGAAGAACTTGGTTTTAAAAAACAACCCAAAGCCTAGTTGGTTTTATTTGCCTGTGCCGGGGCTGGCACAGGTTATGTTGGCAGTGGTTGGGGTTGTTGGGTAGTATAACTTAAGGGTGATGTAAAATAAAATTCACTGCCATGAAATTAAAAGACTGATATCTAGATTGCATGAAACATTGCATTAAGCAAGCTCCTCAATTTTTGCAAATGTGTCTGAAGCTGCTCTGGAGTGCCTGGACTGCCACGGTGGAGTGCAGAACCTACGGGCTCGCTGCAGGATTTAGGTCACCCTTGCTGTGGAGCACACAGGACCTGGGGTATTGTCCCTCTTCCTGAAATTCCTGAATCACCTTCTGGCTACTCCTGACATCTGTTTTTTAGGTCTCACTGTTCACTTCAATCTCATATGTTGGTGCTCTGAGTACTTGGTGTTGTTTGTTTGTGCTGTGTAAATGTGAATGTCCGGAGGTTTCAGGCACAGGCTGGTGCTCACAGCCTTCACTTCCTTCTTGCCAGGCTCATGCCAAAGCTTGTGACACCTGGGTGGTATGTTTTGGACTCTGGCACCCATATTGCAGTTACCTGGCAATATAGAAACACTTTTTACCTTTTTCTGGAGCTCTTCAGCAAGTGGTTTGTGCGATGCCCCCATGGCTTTGCACTGGTGCTCTGGTGGGCTGTCACATGGGTGTGTAAAAACAAATCTATGTGGGCTGCATCTTGTCTGAACTGGGGAATCATGAGACTGCTTGGTTGGCAGGATGGCCCTCTAATTTACCCCAAAAAGCTGGGTGGAAACTGACAGTTTCTCCTGCATTTGTTAGGCATGAAGTATTTGTTCAGGGAAGCATTTCTGAAGCCTCTTTAGTTATTATGAAGGATTTTTTTGTGCCAGTTGCTGAAAGATGCTTCTGGGTGCTTCCTGATGGCTGGAAAGAGTGAGCTTTGCCATTTCCTGGCTTGGACTGGGACATGTAGGTAATTATTTGTGCAAATAGCATCCAAACAGAGCTGCTGCACAAATGGAAACTTGTTGCTTAACAGAAACACACCGGAACTGGTAGAGAAGCTGCTGGAAGTAAAAGCTCTGCATATGCCCAGTTAGAGTTGTGTTTATCTTGCACAAAAATCCTGAGCATGGCAGAGCTGGAGACCTAGCAGCCATTTCCAGAGATGTTTCATTGTTGTTTCTGCTGCAAAATCTGTAGCTCATCTTTGTATGCTCAAAAGGATAATTTGATATCTGTGTATGTTTGGAGTAAGATTTTTAAAAGCCACTCTGCCTCTGTAAGCTTTCGTATTCCCTTACTTACGCAATACTACAATTATCTACATTATATCTTAGTTTTTTGTTCAGGTGATTATTGTACAATATAACATTTTACTCATAGGAAGAATAAAAACAGATCTGCAGGTATGATTGTGGGCAATGCAAGCCATGGAATTAAACAGTTATGAGGATGCAGAGAGGAAGGATGGTAGGGTACTTTTTAGCATTCTGGCTAAATTTGCCTTGTTTTAGCAATAGGAGCCATTGAGCTACAGTTTTCAGCAGTTACAGAAGAAAATGAAATGTAAAGAGAACTGAGGCTGGTCTCTAAATACAGCTGCAGGATAAATACCTCTGCAGAAGGCAAATTTGGAAGGATTTCTTTGTCCAAGTGTGAAACCCAAGTGCTGTTTGTGCTATAGTCCTTTCATTGTCAGTTTTGCATTTGTGGAGACAGTCCTCAGAGTTATTTGATTTTGTGACTATTGTACCACTGTTACTTTTAATTTTGCTCTGTGAACTAGTGCTTTGTGCAATAATTAGTCCCATGCCTTGATTCTCAGCTGTTTTTTCTAATGAGTTTTGAGAAGAGTAACCTGTGGAGAACTGCATGCTCTGTGTTACATCCCCATGGAACTGAACACACATCTCAGTCTGGGTGAGGCCATAGCAGCCGTTGGTTTTTGAGTAATATGGCTGTTTTTATCTTTATAGGACTGAGCTTGCCCTAAAAGAAACCATGTCATCAGGGGGAGCTGAAGATGATATTCCTCAAGCAGAGAGAAAAACGGTGACAGACTTTTGCTACTTATTGGATAAATCTAAGCAGCTCTTCAATGGCTTAAGGTCAGTGGATTTTTGACAGTATTCCTTCAGAAAAGCCTTGGAACTCATGCTGCAGTATGTGATGCTGAAGTTGGTACAGTGAACATTTCAAACCCAAAGCCAGTAAGTTTGTTTAGGAGAGAATAATGCACCCCTGTATGGCTGCTTTTGGACCATGTATGTAAGAATGTTTGTAGGAGCAGAGGTTCCAGTTAATAGTAAACTAGAATTTGGAAATCCCATTAAATTGATGTGATTATTGCTGAAATGGTGTGTTGGAAGGCCACAATTAAGGATTAGGTGTGACTGTGTGCAGTCCACAGCGTGCAAATGCAAACCACTACTGTCTCTGTGGAAAAAGAAAGGAAGAAGGAGGATTTTTCTGGGTGGGAGGAGAGGAGGAGAGGGAATGTCTTTGGGGAAGAAATTTAGGAAACGATAAACAGAAACATCAAAACTATACCCTGTTTGTGTCTGCTGAAACAAGTGCTTAATCTGAACTGTGGAGAAAGGTAAAATCTACATTTATCTACTAAGCAGCTGCAACAACAGCTGGAAAGTCCAACTGGTTTGTCTGCAGGGGAATACACGTGTGGACAGTAATATGGATATCCTGTTTATGTCAATATATGCTGAGTTAAACAGCATGTATCCAAAGCTGCTTTATTTCTAAGCTTTGCTGTAGAGTCTCTTAAGTAACAGGGGTTTGAGCTCATATCTGGTTGGCAGTTCAGCCTCTTACTGGTCTCTGAGTAATGCTGTATGTTTGGGCCCTTATAGCTTGCTGTTAGTCAAACACAGATGGTTAGCAAAGATGCTTTTAATTCCTCCGCCCCCCGCTATTGATAATCCTTACATGTGCTTTAGAAGTTGATTACCAAATCCAAACAAACATTTTGTGCTCCAAAATCTGAATGGCAAATGGGCAGTAGAGACAAGGAGCTCTTGGTGATTGTGTTTGACCCCCCATGAAAGACAGTCTAAAGCAAAAGGACTGAGATCTTGAGACCAGGATTTCAGGACTGTATATGACATTACACTGGCTTTCTGATAGATGTTGCTTGAAATTTTGGCCTGAAATGAACGCAGTTCATGTGTGGCTGTGTGCTGCTCCAGTTTGGGTCAGAGGAGGCAGAGAGCCTCCAGCCATTCTGTGCCTCCTTTGCCATGGAGGGAGGTAGTGCTTGTATCAGATTTCAAGATGAGAGATGGAGTTTCTCAGTGTATCCATGGTACTTTTCCAGAAAGAAACCTTCTTGTCCAGCTAAATGAAAAGAAAATGGAGAATACCTTTGAATGAAGGTATGACAGATAAAAATAGAGATGGGATTAAGCAGCCAGCTCTGCTGTGCAAAAATAGGAATATTGCAGAACAGGAACCTCTGTCCTTACTGTAACCTGGCAGTTACTTCTTACACTTGACCACCATTTCACCTCTAAGACATGTGATTCCTGTGGGCATAATGACAGGATAAAGCAACATTATAATTCTCAGGTATCTGCTCTGTTAGTGCTTGTTCTCTGGAGAGTTCACCTGGAAATGTCTTGGCGAGGGTCCCAATTCTTAGTCCAGTTGCTTCATAATAAATGCATTTGATTCATGCCTGACACCTTCTGTTTTGAAGATGATGATGGCCTTTGCTGCTGTGTTTTATGCTATTCTCTTGCCCCTACCACGTTTCATAGAAAAGAAGTGATGGGGGAGGGAGAGGAGAGCAATGATTTCCTTCCCAAAACCTCCTCTGGGCACTTCAGCTACAGGGAGCTGAGCCTATAGCTGTGTTGGCAGCTGCTTAGCTGTTGCTGCTGCCAAAAATTGCAAGGGCTCAGCCTGCCACGTCTTTGTTTCAGTAGCATTTCCTTCCTCTCTTCCCAATACAGATGCCAAATACAGCATTTGAGGAAAACATATGATGGTCTGCCAAGGTTGCTGCTCGAAAGTGTACTTTGTGCTGGTGCTCCCTCTGATAGCATCTCCTGTGGCCATCTCCTAGGATAACCCAGGGAGGCTGTCTTCCTAGTGTCTCTACCCTGGGCTATAAGTTAGAATAAACTCTTAATGAAATATGTTGCAATGGCTCTCTTCTCCCCTTTCCCCACTCCCACTTGCTTTTTTTCTTGAAGAAGGCTGGGAAGAGGGAGGCTGTAAGGAAGCAGTTTGTCATGGTGTATTGTCACTGGTATATTTTCTTTTAAATGTTAAAAAGTGCTTAAATGTGTTCAGTATCACAAAGAAGCCTGAAACTCCAAGGAATTAAAAGACTTTCAGCAACTGTATTTTAGGGAAGTGATTGTCCCTTTGTACTGGGCACTGGTGAGGTGACTTGTCCTGTTCTGAGCCCCTCATGGCAAGAGAGACACTGAGGGGCTGGAGCAAGTCCAGGGATGGGAACAAAGCTGAGGGAAGGTCTGGAACACCAGGAGCAGCAGAGGGAGCTGGGGGGCTCAGCCTGGAGAAAAGGAGGCTCAGGAGATACCTTCTGGCTCTGTGCCACAGCACTTCTATCCCACTGCTGCTCAGGTTCTGGGAACAGGAGCCTGTAACTACTACGAGCCCATGAACATAAAAGGAAATTGTCTCTTTTTATCACCTGTCAAAACTGTGAATGTATTTAAAGCTTTGAATGTTAAACTTACAGTTATTGTAGCCTTCCTCTTTGAAGCGTGCTGCTGAGTCTCTAGGTCTTTCTCAACATCTTTAATGTCCCTGTGTGACAACTTCCATGTGGCGCTGGCCAAGCACACCTCAGCACCTTTAATTGGGTTTCAGCCAGTATTATTTGGCAGCATGGCTGAAATGAACTCCTGACAGAGAATTAATTATGAGCATGTAAGTAGTGCTGGTCTTTGTGGAGACAAAGAGTACAGCAAGAATTGGATAAAATTCTGGACTGTCTGTGACATTTATGCACCAGCCACACTAGTGCAGCAAGAGAACCAGTCTTCTGTGCCCAGTATGAGAAACCCATCTTTCTAGAACGTCAGAGTTTGTATCTTCACATCCCATTTGGAATGCTCTAAAAGCCAAGAAATTGGAAATGGTTTCCACTTGTTGTAGGCTACTGTACTGTTCTATATCAAATCTCCAGTCCCTCCTCTGCATTTGGATTCGTTTGGTTGCCCCTTTTTCCCTCCTGTAGTGGTGTTCAGCCAGAGCAGTGCTGAGCCAGCAGCCTGGGCTAGGCACACCCCACAGGAAAACCTGTGCCTTTGTCTCTCCTCACTGCTCTGGTGTCCTGTAGATCTGGAAATAGCAAAAAGTCTTGCTGTAACATAGGTCTTGAGCTCTCAAGTTGGGTATATAATTGCTTCTGGGTCATGTATTCCCTGTCTCCTTTGGTGGGAGGAGCTGTGTTAAAAACCCACTCTGCAATCAGCCCAGGCTTTGGGATTCTTTTGGACTATTTCTCACCAAATGATGCACGTCCCCACGTTCTGCTAAAAAACTGCACTAAATGCCCTCTTTTGCTTTTGCATCTGTTTTCTCATGGCAAAATTTCTTGATACATGGGAGCAGCATATGTGATGTTCAGATGCAACCCAGAGCAGTAGAGGGATGGCAGGAAGGGCAGCTCTTGTCTGCAAAAAGCTGTAGTGAAACCACAGTAATGTATTGTCATAAATGAAGTTTTATTACAGCCATGTCAGAATACTATCAAAAGAACAAGTGCTACTGTCTGTTTCCATGGAGATCCTTCCCGTTCCCTGGGGAGCTGAGGAATCCACGGTGTTGTGCAGCTATGCCAGCTGCAATTAGGCAGGCAGGCTGCTGGAGGAAGATCCGTGTGGACAGGCAGCAGTGGCTGCAGCCAGCAGTGCCAAACACACGGGCACTGCCCTGGCAGAGGCTTCTGAAAACACTGCTCATTTCCACACACTCACATCTAGTGCAGCACGGAGAGTCGAGCTGGGCTTTGTGTTTAGGTTCTGTTAGAATGTTTAGGCTTGTGCAGAGGAAGGTGTGGATGGGGAGGTGACAGGTGAGTGTGTTAATTAGCTCACTGAGGAGGGATAGATGCATGAGCATCATCAGCCCATACCTGCACCATAACCCTACCTGCTTAATTCTTGGTTTGGGCAGGTACCAGTGTTTGAGAGAAGGGTGTTTTCTTGGGTTAGGGTTTTTCAAGTCAACTTAATTCAGTCGTTCTAGAAGTTAGTGCCAGGGAACTTTGATTTATATAGTTTTTTAAAAAATTATCCATTTTAGTGTTGTTTTGTAATTGTATTTTTTATATATATACCTTAACATTGAATCTTGTGGATGTGCTAATTAAATTGAAGCTACCTCTTGCTGTGTCAGAGTCTGTGCTGTATCTTGGGTGTGTGTTTGGACAGTGCCTTAGCTTCTTTTGTTTAGCTGAAATGTTTACGTCTGTTACAGCCAGAGAAGGTGGTGAATTGTTCCTTGCAGAAGATGCTTTAAATTTGCATGTGTTTGTATCAAGCTCTATTTGAATGAAGCTGTTGGTACCCTGAAGCACATATTTATATTCCTGTTTACCCCTTGCTACACTAATATACATTGCACGATTTTGAGCAGCCCGTTGCAAGTTTCAAGGGATTCTTTTGTTTTTTAATTTGGTAAAATCCTGCCCAGATTCCTTGGCATCATCATGGAATATCAGCACTAAGTACTGGAATGCTTTTCCAGGCTGGTAAGAGCTGTAGCTGGTAAGGGATTAATTTTACTTGTAGTAGCTGAGCTAGGTCCCTTCAAGCTGTGTGGGAAGTACAGTTGGCTGATGAGCAGAGGAATATTAATTTCCTTTCCTACCTCGGGTGCTGTTAAAGCAATTACAGTGAGCAGAAACAGGCCAGAATGCTGCTCTGAAATGGTGTGTACTGCTCTGCTTCTCTGGCTCCTTCAGAGGACGTGGCAAGGTTTCCTAAAGGTGGTGCTTTGCTTGGTCTCTGCCCTCCAGGCTTGGATGTGGAATGTGCTGCTTTTCTGTCTGCTGAAGGTGGTACATGAACCAGCACAGTGATTTGAGAGCGTTCCTTGTGGAAATCAGTCTTGAATCAAGTAAAAGAGGATTCTTGGAAAGGCTGTTCGATGTCCACTTACAGAGTGTGCACCTCCTTTGAATGAGCTTTGGTGTAGATGTGTAGGGAACGTGTGCTCAGTGGGACTCAGGGGTTTGGTCCCCTCTGTTGCATTTATTTCAAGATTCAGGTCACTCCTGGGAGATGGGAGGAGTGAGGGTTGACAGCACAAACGTTTAAAGCCAAAATCCTTAGGAATACATCATAGTTGTGGGGTGGAAATATAGCACAGCGTGGAAATGGAGGGGGGGAGGAGAGCAGAGCTGAACTGGGTTGACTGACTCACCTTATGGCACTGGAGACTGACAGGAAAAACCAGAAGTTCTCAGGTTGTGTCGTGTCACTAGCTGTGAGTGAGAGGGTGACAAATGTGGTGATGGTGTAACAGAACCCAGTGAGTGTTAACTGAACATCCATATGCTGGCCTGACCTGGTGATAGTGGGGCAGTGGTTTTGCTTGTGATGTCATAGGCTCTGTTTCTGAAACACGGCCATATTAGTTTGAAGAAGATTATTTCCTTAAAGAGTAACAATAAATACTATCAGTCTATATTAACCAATTTCCATTGGGTTAGTCTGCTTGCTCCTGGGTAAGGTTTTTCTGTATTATGATATTGTAAGAGTCCAATTTGTCTTTCTGTGCATATAACCATAAAATTACTTCTCTTTTAGCAAAATTGTAAGATATTTTCAAACCCCTGTTGCATGTAGGAACATGATCATTTCCTATTTGGAGAGATCCCATAACAACAGGTTTTGAGAAACTCTGGCAGTCATGGTTCTTGTAGTTCTGTATGCAGGCAGAATTCTAAAGTGTGTCAATGAATCCTGAACAAAGCACTTCTGACTTTGACACAAACATGCTCCTGTCATGTTGGGCTGACTGGGTTCTGCTTCCTAATTCTGCTTTTGTCACTGTCTCTTGCAGGGATTTACCTCAGTATGGGCAGAAGCAGTGGCAATCCTATTTTGGGCGAACATTTGATGTTTACACCAAACTCTGGAAGTTCCAACAGCAGCACCGGTAAGGAAATGTTGTAGGCAGATGTGTTGTGTGGGTTTAAGTGTAGCTTTAATCTCTGAAATGCCCAGAGCCCCAGCTAAGATTGAGATTTCACTGTGTTGTTCAAGCATGAAGGGAGGGAACAGCAGCTTCCTGCAGTGCTCACAGTCTATTAAATTAAAATATTGCAGAGTGTTCAGTGCGGCTTTTTTAACAAACCCTTTTGCTCTACCTGAGTGTGTGGTGCTTTAATTTCTTAGTGAGGAGGTGATGGATTCTGCAGAGCAGAATCTGGAATGGTGTGAAGTCTCTTGCTGCAGCGTGGGCTCTGATCCTTCACACCTTCCTCTGGCTGCATAGTCTGAGTGTTCTCCTGGGAAGTGGTGACCTTTTGTTGTGTGTATTTTGTGCAACACGCTTATGTCTGGTTCTGGCAAGTTTATGCAAGATAAATGGTCCTTGTTGTGGAGTGTGTGTGCTGTTGGCTCTGTGAGGGGCTGCTGCTGGCAGTGCTGCACCAGTAATGAAAGCTGAATTTGGCCCTGCAGTGGCTCTTTGTCTTGTCTGGTGGGATGTTCTGGGAAATTTGGGAATCCTTTTAATCTTTCTTTTCTCTCTTGCGACATAGACAAGTATTGGACAATCGGTATGGGTTGAAGAGGTGGCAAATTGGGGAAATTGCTTCCAAGATTGGGCAGCTCTATTACCATTATTAGTAAGTAAGCACAGAAGAGGATTCAGTGGGCAATGCAGGGTTAGTGGCAGCTGCATGCCAAATGTCTGGATGCTCAGTCAGGAGGAATCAGTGATTGGGCTGAGTCATGATGCCAGTTTGTGAATGAGGGCCCTGGGGACTGCATGGGGTGCTGCAGGGAAAGGCCCCTGTGAGCCTGGTGCCACATTGCTGGTCACACTGGTACTGCCCAAGGACTTCACTTCTGCCTCCAAAGTGTATTCCACGCACGCTGCATTGGAATGTTGTGCAAAAGTGTGATTTACAAGTTTGGAGCTTAATGTTCCTTTAAGCTGTAGGTGTGGTGCGAGATGGGCAGCTTTGATTGTTATCTGAAATGGGATCCAAGCTCTGACATCTGCCTGCCCACAGCGAGAGTCTGGCTTTCCTACCATGGCACTTGAGGAGGGAGTTCTGCCACGGAGGCAGAGGCTGGCTGAGGGGGCAGGAAGGGAGGGTTTGGTGTGGTTTCCCCCGAGGCAGTGAGCTGATGCCCTTGTTCCCCGCAGCCTGCGCACCTCTGAAACCAGCTATCTCAACGAGGCTTTCTCCTTCTACTCAGCCATCAGGCAGAGGTCCTACTACTCCCAAGTCAACAAAGAAGACAGGTATGCTTGAGTGGAGGCCCTTGTTTTTTCCAAGGCTAGAAAGGTGTGTGGAAGCAGCAAGGAGCTATAAACTATAGCAGCATAACTAGGATAAAATTCATGTTGTTGAAGGGAGTTTCTTTTAAATCTTCTGCCACTATTGAAAAATTCAGGATAAATAAGAGCTTTGATATATGACTAGAAGAATATTCTGTTACCTAGTCTTGGATACAAAGCTATTAGCTCCAAAGTTTAGTCATTTTAAATCCTGAGCAGTATCAGTGCTGGGAGCTAGAATGCTGTGGGTGGAAGATGGGTCAGCTGGGCTGAAGCAGAGGAATCTGTTTGATTCTCATCAGGCCTTTCAGGGGAACAGCAGCTCATACTGCAGTACAGCAAGGTTTGAGCAGCCAGCCATATCTGACTCCCATGCCCCTGTCACGTAAGAAGGCTGTTCCTTTCTTAAATTATTTTTTATGTCCCTGTACTCAATTTTAACTAAACCTCCAAGCAGCCAGGTGGCTATTCATCACCATATGAGTTCAGTCAGAACTCCTAATCTGCAAGTGTTCAGCCCTGCTGTGGTCTTAAACACCTCCTCTCCCTTAGCCCTGCTACCTGCCTCTGTTCTATTTTAATCTCAAATTTGGCTGTGCTGTTTTTGTTGTTGTGTCTAGGCCTGAATTAGTGGTTAAGAAGCTGCGTTACTATGCAAGGTTTATAGTGGTTTGTCTCCTGCTCAACAAGATGGATGTTGTAAAGGACCTTGTAAAGGTATGCTAAAATCAGGATAAAGCTGCTGAGGGGTGGGAGGTTTCTGATCCTTGCTTTTCTAGTCTATCTGACATCCAACACAGGGAATACCTTCTGTGATTCAGACATTTAATAATGACACTTCAGGATCAAAAGGTTTGGTTGCATTGTTTGAACACCAAGTAAAAATATTCCAGTAGCTGCAGCCCAGACAGGGAGGTGCCCTGGAAGTGCAGCAAAGGAACAGCAAGCTGCTCCCCACAGCATATGCTTCCCAGCCCCTCTGACAACCTCGCTTCAAGCAGTTCCTGGGCTTGACAGCTTTGTGTAGGTTGCATTGCTGTGTGTGTCACAGCTCCCTTGAACTGCAGGCTTAGCTTAGCACAGCTAAACCAACCACACCATCCCCTTTCTCAAGGTATTTAAAGCTACTTGCAAGCTGAAATTTGAGTCCTTGGTATCCATAGCTTATGGTAATAACCAGTGACATAGCTGTGAGGGGGATAATTATACTTAACTCCAGATATTCTTTGCATTTGGACCTACGTAAAAGACAATTTGCATTGCCAGAACTCAGTGTAACATTGGCATTCTGTCTGCTGAAAGAGCGCGTTTTGGCTGGCATGTTAGTCAGGAGTGTCTGCATATGTTCTCAAGGAATTTATTTATTTATTATTCTTAAAGGCCAGCACAGCTAACCAAATATAAGGTTACTGACTACCTGTTGAAGTCTGGTTTTAGGACTGACTGTGTCTATCTCTGAACTGTTTACATCAGGAGCTGTCAGATGAAATTGAAGACTACACGCATCGTTTCAATACTGAAGATCAGGTGGAGTGGAACCTGGTTCTTCAGGAAGTGGCAGCATTTATTGAGGTGAGAATACCATCCCCTGTAGTTGTTTCAGAGTTTTCTGTCTTGTTGATGGAAGTGTTGCTGTATCACCACATTTGTGAGGGAAGCAGGTGTTCCAGTGCAGGGACAGTATGCCTGTCCCATGAATCACTGACACGTGTTCACAGGAATATTTAAATATTGCCAGAATGGGTGGCACTATTATCATTCACTCTTCTCCTTTGCTATTCATTTCTACAAAGGGAAGGCAAGCTAAAATAGGCAAACTAAAATTATTATGACTGTAGGAATATGTATTTTATTCTGCATGAATTGTAAGGTTGTTGATGACATTTGACTCCTCAGGTACAGCGAAGCTGAAGCAGAGTCCATGTCATTGGAGGCAGTATGCTTTTCTCTCATTGCTGTACCTTCATGTGCTAGTCCCATGTATTTCCTGCAGTCCCTAAGAACTTTGCTTTTCCAGCTGGGAAGGCTTTACCCTCTAGCCTGCATACAAATATATAAATGCATGTATGGCAAAGTAATTTTAAAAATCTGCCTCATTTGTGAAATGTTTATTGTAAGTGCCGAGACCTGTGGACTTCTCTCTGACTGCAAATCTGTATGCTTTCCTGAATTCTTGATTTATTCTGGTTGCTTTTTTTAGGCAGACCCTGTCATGGTTTTAAATGATGACAACACCATTGTAATCACCTCTAACAGGCTTTCTGAGACGGGAGCTCCGTTGCTGGAGCAGGGGATGATAGTGGGACAGCTTGCTCTTGCAGATGCGCTCATTATTGGGAACTGCAACAACCAGGTAAAGGAAATTCTGGGCACCTGGGTTTGCATCTTTGGAGTCCCCCCCATGACATCCCTTCTGATCATACAACAGAGATTCCAACAGAGGAGAGCACTGAAATATTTTTATTGTGATGGTTGCAGTGGTAGCATGAGGAAGGGGGTTCTCAGAAATAAGAGCTAAAAATGAAATGTTAGATCTGTGGTACAATCCTCTGATTGTTTATACTCAACATGTCAATTAAGTAGACACAATTGGTTTTCATATACTGGATTATTTGTAACAACATTCAAGCATGGGAGACCTCTAAGGTACATCTAAAAAAAACTTGATTTGAGCTTTCCTATGACTCACTCCAGCTTGTTGCAACTTCAGTGGCAACAGGAAAAGGTTTTCAAAAGACATTCTAGGTCCTGTTTTTAGATGATAATAATAGTCAAGTTGTACAAATTTCATTACTTCTCTCTGAGCTCTTTTCAGGTAAGCAAGGGAGTTATATTTAAACTACACTTCATCTATCTTTGTCAGATTTTGTCTGAATTGATAGTACATAGCCATTTCAGCACCTGATTAGTACACATCCCAGAGAAGCATGTAATTTGGAAGCAGGGATCTGCAGTGCAGTGACTTGGCCTGGTAGATCAGTAACAAATAGACTTTGTGTTCTGTGAGCTCTTCTAGAAGTCATTCACAGCTCTTCAGAGATTCAGAGATGACACTGACAGATTCCTCAGAGAGAATGGTCTCTCTGGTGTGCAGTGGAGTCTCTCAGCTGGATAATTCCAGAGAAATTCTGTTTAATGTGTATCTGGCAGAATGAACTGTGGGACTCTCTTGCAGGTCAAGTTCAGTGAGTTAACAATCGACATGTTCCGGATGCTGCAAGCTCTGGAGAGGGAACCCATGAACTTGGCATCACAAATGAACAAACCCGGAATGCAGGTCAGTCCCACTTCAGTAACAAACCTGGCAACACATCTTAGCTGGGCTTTTTGTTTGGTTGATTGCTTTTAAGAAGTGTACTCCTTCAGTATTGTCACTGTGCAGAGCAGGTTAGTAAAGGTGGTGTAACTTCCAGTAGAAATTAGTGAAGAGTAGCTCAAACCCATGGACTCATCAGATTACTAAGTCCTCTGAAAGTTAATTTCCCTTTCGGATAAAGCATCAAGTGTTCTGTCTGGGGCCAAAAGAAAACATGAAATTTTTTCATTTATTTAACTGAGATGAAGTGTGAATTTTGTCACTCATTTCTTGGGTGATACTTGAGAGAGTAAGAAAGATTTAGTTCACAAGTTTCAGTGAGGGATAATACACAGTTCTGGTTTGAATATTGTGCATCTTGTTTTCCTGTGTAGTAGGAAATGCAGAATGGGCAGACCATTTGTGTGGGTAATGTGTTGGAGCATTCTAATAAATAGAAATTTAGAGGATTGTGAAACTGCTTTGGTAATATCTGGTTGTTGGGGTTTTTTCAGTAGTATTTTGTTTCTTTCTTTTAACAGGAGTCAACAGAGAAACCGGCCAGGCGGGAAAACCCCCATAAATACCTACTTTATAAACCAACTTTTAGCCAGCTATATACATTTTTAGCAGCATCATTTAAGGTTTGTGAAATCGGTGAATTTATTTGTAATAAAAAAAAATATCCAGAACTGTTTGTACGACTGAATGAAATGTGGACCTCCACTGATCTGGAGAACAGAAAAATCTTAAGAGTATTCTTTCATTTTATATCATGGCAAGCACAAACCAAAATTGGGTAAGTGCATCAGGGGATTGTTGCTCTCGAGCACTGTGCAGCTACTGAAGTAGCTCTCCAGTCTTGTATCCCATTCAAACTGAAAACAAAGCTTCCCTTGTGCATTGTTTGGGAGTTGGGATCTGTGTGGGTCTTGGCAGCTTTTGGGTTCCATATCTTGGAGAGCCTCAGATCTGGATAGATAGTAAAAGAGTCTGTGTGGAAGCAGATGCCTTCTCAGTGCTGCTTGGAGCTCTGATATCAGCCTAGAGGTTTGTGTGGAGAGAAGTTTAGACATTTCATCAGGTGACACTTTTGGTCTGTTGGAAGGGGTGTCTGTGGTGGGGTGTGCCAATCCATGCAGCAAGAGCAGAGCAGAGGGGAGCCAGAAGCAAGAGTAGCACAATTATAATGACAGTGTGTTTGTGGAGGTGATGATTCAATATTAAAGTAAACTTGTACCTTTCTTCCCTTGCCCCTGGTCCCCTTGTTTGCCTTGCAGGAGCTGCCTGCCAACAGTGTGCTGCTGATTTACCTGTCTGCCACGGGCGTGTTCCCATCAGGTCGTTCGGATAGTGAAGGTACAATAAAGGAATGCTCCCTGTCATGAACAGGGCTTGAATTCTCCTTGTATTCCAGGACAAGTGACCAAGAAACATGTCACAAAGCTCCTTTTAAAAGACAAGTCAATTCGATTCTCCTGTCTGCTTAGTAAGATAGCCTTTATTTTCCACAAACAATAATTAAATCTTTGTGTTTTAATTAGTGTGCATTAGCCTGAGAACTTTTCAAAGGACACATCCAGTTTTTGATGCATCTGAAGTATTAAAAGCCTTCCAATTTTGAAGACCACATGGCTCAGTTGATGCATCAGCACAAAGTTCATAAAATGGCTCAGTGGCACTCTGTGATTCTTTCCAATGCCCAGCACCAGGAGAACGTGTGGCCAGGACGTGGGTGGTGAAAGGACTCAAGCAGCTGCAGGGACTGGTCTATTTGCACGCTCATTAACCTGACAATTCAAGCCCTTCTCATGATTTTTGACAGTTCCCCTCACCTCACCCTCCTGTTCTTTTCAATCTAGCAGAATATTTGGATGCAGCTGCGATGTAAAAGCTGAAAACTGGTTGGCTGAAGTAAACATGGTCCAAAGATCTGTTTATATAATTCCAGAAAAAAAATCAAAATCACTTTTTAACATCCTAAATATTGTAAAAAACCTCATCTGTTTGAGACTTGCATTCCTTTATAAGATGCATGCTTTGTCCTCCCTAATGCATGATTTATAGAGCTCTCAAAATGTTAAAAGGAAAAAAAAAAAAATCCCTGTCAGCTTTGGATGGTGGCAGTGATTTTTTTTAAAAATGCTTTTAACATTTTACTTCTTGCTGCAGCTTGGTGATAGGTCCTAACTGCAGTGTGTCCTCTGAAGCCTGTGGTATGTCCCCCTCTCTGCATGTGTTGTTTCAGCTTAAGACCTTGTGGCAGAGGCATCCAGGCTCAGTCCCCTGAGGAGCTGCACAGCCAGCGTGCAGCTTCACCCAGTGAACCCATCACAGCTGCATTCTTTTAATAAGGTGGTGTGGTCTGCACACAGTTCTGCCTTATTAAAAGGGAGAGCAGCTGCAAGTTGCACTGTGCATCACCTGCAAGCCTGCAAGTGTGCTTGGCAGACCATGTGAGGTGTTTGTAACAGTGCTAAATTAATGTTTGTCCTGTTCCTGATTTTGTATCCCCAAAGCTTCCCTTAAATGGAAAGGTGCCTTGTATCCAAACCTGAAAAAATTGCATTTGGTGGCCAAGTGTGGGTCAGCCAAGTCTGCAAATGTATCACAGAATGAGGAAACCCTAATACTTTATTTTGCTAAAGTTAGTGACATTTCATACCCATACCAATGGCAGAAATATTTCTTGGTATCTTGTGGGATTTGATATTTTTTATAGCCATTGCTTTTGTGTTTGCTCTCCATCAGACATTCAGGGGGTAGCTCAGTTTTGAAAATTTAGCAGAATATTCAGCTTACAGTGAGAACACATGTCCAGGGCGTGTGCATGTGAAAATTGTGAATTCTGGCTTTTGAATCTTGAAATACCTTAGCTACAGATTTGAAATCTGGCTAAAGCTGTTTTGTCCCTTTGTCATTATCTGAGTTCTCTTTTCTCCCCTTTGCGGTGTTAGAACTGCAAATGACAGTAGTATTTCTGGGGTTTTTTTTATTCATTTAGCCTTATATTTTGATCAAATTCTGAATCTGGAATATGCAAACTCATGCACTAATTTTACAAAGATGTTGATTTTCCTGTATCAGACGTGTAATGGGTTTTGGTCTGTTATCTCTATGGTGTAACAAGAGCCAATATTGAGATAATTTACATTAATTTGTGGGTAAATAGTGAATAATTAAATTAGAAGTTATGAAATTGCATTCCTTGCTTCCATTTGATAGATGCTAAAATTTCTAAAAAAGCATAAAAAGGAATATGCAGTTAGCGAAGTCTCCACATTCCTCTCTCCCCTCCCTACAACTGCAGCAGTTCAGGTTCCCTTAGTTTTCTGGGATTTGTTGTTGCTTTCTCCCTGTCATGCAATCACTGAATGTCTGACAGGGTGAGTTGCCCTGCTGATTTCAGCTTCCTTTCCCACGTGAAGGTCCCTACGATTTCGGGGGTGTGCTGACCAACAGCAACCGGGACATCATCAACGGGGATGCCCTCCACAAGCGCAACCAGTCCTACAAGGAGATGCACTGGTGAGTGTGTGCTGCAGCCTGCAAATTCACCAGAGCTGGTCTTCAGTAGAGGAAATTGCATCAATGCCTCTGGAGCTCCAGCTCCTCGGTGCAGGACATCATAATGGGGATTGGCTTGGACACTTAGAAATGAATGTGCAGCTTTGAATGATCATTTAAACACCTCAGCCTTACTTATGTAAGTTAATATAAGTTCTTAATTACTGGCAAACTTCAGATCAGTGGCGGATGACTGCTCAAGAAGTTAAACCTTTCCTGAACTAATAAGAAGTCCCACAGCCCATATTATTGACAAATATAGACCGTAGTGCAGCTGCTCTCTGAGGATGAATCTGGGGACTGGGGCATGGGAAATATGTCTGCTTTTTATCTGGCTGTGGGCAACTGTGTGGCTGAGACACTTGTGCAGTGCCAGAGTTGTGCAGCAGTTGTGGTGCTCTGAGGGGTCCCTTTCTCTTTGCAGCCTTCACCCTGGAGATCTCTACCCTTTCACCAGAAAGCCCCTGTTCATCATCGTGGATTCTTCCAACAGCGTCGCCTACAAGGTAAGGCCCTTGGAGGCAGTTCCTCCTGTGGTAGGATACAGTGCCAACCCCTAGTTAGCTTACACTTTTAACAGGCTATTTTTTTAAACAGTTTGTATTCAGTCTTTCTTTTCTTTTGAGGTTGTGCATGCTAGTCAGGATCTGACCCTATGAATAGGAACAAGAAGGAGAAGCACATGAACAGCCGCTCATTGGAAAGTAATAAATCCTCCTGGAGGGAAAAAAGGTTCAAGATTTCCAAGGTCTCTGGTGGGAGGTTTACTTTTGTTTTATACCAAAGACAAATCTCGGTGTGTGTGCATGGGGGAGGGAGATAACTAATGTGCTTTTCTTTTTTCCAGTCACCCAACATTCAGTTGCTTTTAAGCAACAGAAAGGAGTCAAAGCATTGAGCCTGATCTTAAAAAACACGGGGTGTCTGTGTCTGAAAAGTGTCTGAACCAAGGAAGTAACAAGCCTCAAATTAGCATCCAGTGTTACTGTAGAGTGGTGTTTACTTGGACATTGAGCCTCCTTCCTAGGGTGCTCTGGACTTACAGTAGAATTGCTCCATGCCAAATCACCTCTGGGAATCTGCAGTTCGGGTAATACAGAAGCAGGCATTGCACTCGTGGGGGCCAGTTGAATCTGGAGAGCATTACACATGTATTTCATTCGTGAATGGGGTAATAAGAATGTGCTATATCTGGGGAAAGTGCCACTTCTTCTGTGTTCCTTTTTATAGCTCCATTATGTGCAGTGAGGGAAGGGAGCATGCAGAGCTGCGTTTCGGAGGAGGAACAGGGACGTCTAGTGGCCAGAGGAACTTGTGCCTTGTTCAGTGTCCACAGGCTGTGCTGTTTGTTTTGAAGGCATGTGTTGGCCAAGGAGAGGTACTAAATCAGTGGTCAGTGTGAGTCAGGATAGTTCTGTATTGAGCCGGGGAACTCCTGCCTGACAGCCAGATAATGACCTGGCCTCCCTGTTGGTCTGTTGTAACATAATGTATCTCAGAGGGCTTTTAAAACACAACTTTATTTAAGTTTTCTGCACTGGTTTCAGAACAAATCTGCTTTTTTCTTGAATTCCCTTCCCCATTTAAAGGGCGGGAAACACAATTAGTGATTTACTTGTCTTTCTGAGAAAGTGAGCATTTGGAAGGGAATGCCCTATGCTCTTTCCTGACATTCATTTCAGTATAACATCAGGGGGATTGTTGGGGTTTTTTTTTTCAGGAGAAAAAGGTATGGCTTGTGTTCAGTTTTTGGTTTGGTTTTGGTTTTTGTACCACCTTCCTCTCTAATAGAATTGTTAAAAGATGTCAAATGGATCAGCTCTGTAAGAGAGCGAAGGATTCCAGCTCTGGACAGATTGGGGTTCTGTGTAAAGCTTAGAGAAAAGGACCTGCTTGGTGCAATGGATTTCCACATGAAATTTTGTAGGTCTTGTGAGAATAATGTCAAATGTTTACAGTAGAATTTGCTTTTTGTATTGCATTTAAATTTGATAATTAAGTTTTATTTATATTTTGTGGGCACACAGTAAGCAACTCTGTAACCTCCACTGAATTTCTTTCGCTTGTTCTGCAGTGAGCTGACAGGGGTGTAAAACCCACCAGTCTGTTTAGCACAGCTGGTGGAGAGCATCCAGCTCTGTCTGTGTGGAAGGAGCACAGAAGTGTGAGCTTTGGAAGTATTTCAGGACAGGATTATAGAAGTAGCTGCTAGGAGCACTGACCCAGATCAGAATAGTGTGGGCAAAACTGCGAGGAACCTCAAAAGAAATAGGTTCAGCATTTCAGAAGTGATATTCACCTTCCCCACCTCTTGCCACTGAACCTAGGCAGGCGTGTGAGGGGACTCGTTTAGGTGTCTTGTTTTGTTTTCCAGTGAAGGTTCATGGCAGAGCTCCCAAGGTCAGTGTTTCCAGGCCTTGTACACTCCTGCCTGTGGCTGTGCTGGGGTCCTGGTCCCCAGAGGGCCCTGACAGAGCTGTCCTGTGGCTGTCCCCCGTGGGCTGGGAGGTGGCTGGGGGCTCAAGTGCTGGCACGAACAAAGAGGTTCTGTGCCACCGTGTGAGGAATTGAAGTCAATACTGACTTTTTTCCCCGTGGCTGCTCTGATCATTCCTGATAGGACAGGAGCTATCCTGACATTTAAATGTCACTGCCAGCAGTACCAGCAGGAACAGCAAATGCTCACACATCCTTTTCTGCAGCCCGTTCCTGCTCTCCTGCACGCATCCCCATCCTCTCCCTCTCTCCGGAGGACTTAAATGGTGATGACTGAAAGTAAGTCCTGCCAGGAAGTGACTTGCCAGTTTGTCAAATCAGCAGCACTTGAACAGCTTCCTCCCCTGTATATTTAGCTGAAAGTGGAAGATAACTGCAAATCGAGCATATCTACTGAAAGCCGTGAATTTTTTTTTTAACGCTTCCATTTAAATATAGCTGTCTGTGTGTTCTTGAAGGTTACCACTGCATATGTGGATGAAATAATATTTTTAAATCAATATCTTCCTGTAGCTGTGGTTGTCTAGGATCACAGTGAAATGCAATGTCTTCAAACCAAACCAAACCAAAACCTCCATTCATTGCAGTGGGGATGCAAAGCCTTTGTCAGTGCTGTGGTATAAATAGTCAGCTTAGCAAAGGTTAAATGTGAAGTGACTTCTTTTGGAGATGATGGGCAGTTCTTTCTTGGAAGGAGATGTACATGACATGCATTGTAAAAATCAGCAATACTTCTGTTGGAAACCTTGAACACTGAAGTGTTCAATCAGTCAAATTTGAAACAAAATGGAGTTTATTCTTTTTGGAGTTGTCCATGCCCTGAAGGGTAGGGCATTCCATACCCAGACCTCCTGTCAACATCTGGATTGCAGGGCAGGTTCTCCTGGCTTAACCTCTGCTGGGACAGAGTCCAGAGTGCTCTCAGCCAGTGTCTGAGACCCACAGGTGACCCAGGGGTGCTCTTGGCTGTGGGACTGCAGGGCTGTTCTCGCTGCTGTGTGCCTGCTTTGGTCTGTAACTGAGTGACACACTGTGGAATTAATTAAACTTGTCAGTCTGCTCATGGTACTGAGAATACAAATTACTGCAGAAGGTAAAACCTTGCCAGTGTGTGTACAATTCAAGCCAGCAGTTTCTGGGGTGACTCCTGGAGGTTGAAATGTTTCTTTCACCAATTCCTGGGCTGGCCTGTTGTTACTGTCTGCAGGGGAGTTGTCTTTGTTTCTTCCTTAGGGACCAAACCTTAGTATCCAGCATTATCAGTCTTCCCTGGGCTCCTAATGAGCTAGAATGGTTTCTAGCACTACTCAGCACTCTGTCAGAGATGGAAAATGTTTTGATTAGACTAGATTTCTGTCTCTAGTATTTAGCAGATTTAGATCAAATTAATTCCGTAAAACTAATATAACTGAAATATACTGCCTGGAAGGGAAAATTCATTTGAATTATGCAGATGCCAAAAGGAATTAAAAAAATAACTTTTTGAGGATTCTACACAAGCAAATACTTGTGGTGTTGTATGTCTTACACTTATAAACTGCAGTTTTAAGAATCTGATCTGCAGATGTGTGTGTGGCACTCGTATGCTCTGGAGGTGGGGTTTGAGTCTGGGCTCTGAAAGGATGCAGGCACAATCACATTTTCTATGGCTTTGCAAGCCTTCCGTTTAAGAAAGCTGTTCTGGTGACAGCTCATGAGGTTGTGTGCATGATTTTTGGCTTCTTTCCCTTTGTGATAATTGTTTGCCACCAGACAGATACACAGCAGGACTGTTATCAGGTAAACATTGCTGAAAGTGGACAATGGTGGGGTTTCAGGTTCTGGAGAAATTCTTGTGCAGTTGGACACTTTGGCAGCATTTAAGGTGCTGGTGAAAGGGGCATGAAATGAGTGTTGTAAAATGAGGGTTCAGTACAGCAGATGTTAAGTTTGTGACGTACTTGCTTTAAAGGAAACTTACTGTAAAACTTTTCTCTGGGCCCTCCTGTTTCATCAGACATAGCTCTTCCTGCTAGAAAGAAAAGGGGAAAGAAAAGGTTTTGACTGCACAGTTCAGTTGGTGTTGAGAGAAGATGCTAAACCAAATTGCTTTCACTTTTACTGCCGAACATAATTTTTTTATTTTCAACTAATGTGTTACTACTGAAAGACATATTTCCATGAAATTAGTGCCATCGGTAGCAATGAAATGAGAGAATTGTAATTAATTTAAAATGTAGTTGGTTATATTCCTTCTGTGCTGTGATCTCTGAGTAAGTGAACTTGTCAGGCTCATTGCCAATGCTGAGCTTTGTGAGGGGCATTAGTGTCTTCTGTCATTAATGTGATTTGTACCCTTGACTTGCTGAATATTCAAGGCAAGCAAAGTGACCATCAATACTTCAAAATTCTTATCTGTTACAGAATTTCACAAACTTATTTGGACAACCATTGGTGTGCTTGCTTTCTCCAACAGCATATCCAAAAGCATTACAAGGTATGTGCAGTATTGCATTTCCCAACAAGCTGCAGTTGCATCCTGTATCTGTCCCAAACAGACTGTGGATTCCTCAGGAAAAGACAGCTTTCCACTTCTGTGTAACCCCTGAATCAGGTTACCAGTCCCTGAAGTAGTATGATAACGTTTAGCTAGAGTATGTGGTAAATAATTTGTTCCAATGCTGGTGACATTTCTACAGATGGCTCCAGCAGAGCTGGGAGCAAAGGCTCTCCTGCACGGAGCCTGAGGCGGTGGCCAGCCCAGCGTGGGCGATGGTGGTTGTCACAACTCTGGGCAGCGTTACTGCTCCCAGAAAGGGAGCAGAGTCAGTTAAGGTGTCTTGGTGTTAGTGCACGTCTCCAGCAAGCCTTTATTGCCAGTCTTTGATCAGGTCTGCACGAGAGAAGGTGTAACTAACACACAGGAGTAGCTCCTCTGTGACGGCATTTAGCGGGTGAGCGACTTCGTTGTGTGGCAGGGACAGCGTTTCTGTTTCATGTGCCAAATGTATCCCTTTGTCTATTGATTTATTTTTCCTTTTAGATCAGTCTCAGCGGGGTAGCCTCTTCACACTCTTTCTGAACAATCCGTTAATGGCATTCCTGTTTGTCTCTGGATTATCAAGCATGCGCCGAGGATTGTGGGAGAAGTGTCAGGATTACCTCCGAAAAATCAACCGGGACATTGCCCAGCTGCTGACCCACTCCCGATCCATAGGTACGGCCTGGCCAGGCCCAGCTCAGCTTTCGGGGGGTTGGAGCCTTTCTAAACTGAGCTTTCTTTGCCTTCTGTACAGATCAGTCCTTTCTTCAGTTTTTTGGGGATGAATTTCTTCGCTTGCTTCTCACAAGATTTATCTTCTGTTCGGCTACTATGAGGATGCACAAAATCTTCCGGGTATGCAGGGATGTCTGTGCCTCTGTGGGAGCTCCAGGCCAGGGCCTGTGGAACTGCCCTGGTCGGGTGGGAGGGTCCAGGCTGACCTCAGAAAGGTGACTGATGCTCACATGCTGTCCCTGCAGCTTGCACTGAGGCTGAGCCTTTGTGTCTCTCCAAAGGCACGGAGCCTTTGGCTTGCAGGAGCCTCATCCTGCACATAACACAGCAGGCACACTCCAGTTCAATTATGTCACTCTGGACAGCCTTGTCTGCGAGAAAAATTCCTCTTTATAACTTAAGATTATTTCTACACAACCAAAAAGGTATAGAGCAAGAATATAAGAGGAAGTGGGGAGGAGTGGGTCATTATTTCTGGAATGTGTTCATGTGAATGGGTTTCGAAAGGGCTTTGAAGTGTAAATGAATACACTAAATAGGAAGTTGGTATTTTGCCTCCCTGTTGGTTAAAGCTGTGCCAGCAGAGAAGTCTGCTCTGGATCTACACCATTTTATGTGAGTGTTGGCATATAAACTGCCTGCTCCATTTTAAATACTGCAGGGAAAAAATAGGACTGGAGCATTGAACGGTGCAGTATTCATTTGTGGAACTGCAGATGTCCAGCAGCTCTCTAAGCCTAAGTCAGCTACCTGGGCTGCTCTGATACCAGGGAAAAGAAGTGAGCTGTGCTAGTGGGGAGAGATTTGCCCCCAGTGTCTTAGATATTTGTTTTAGGATGAGATGAATCTCCCACTGGAGATGCTTACATGTCTGTAATTTCAAGAAATGAACTCCAGCCTAGTAGGTAAGTACAGATGTATATATTTTGTCTCTTTTAGTGGTTTTTTTTTTTTTTTTTTTTCTGCAAAGCCTCAGTGAACGCACCAATAACTGAAACTATCTGAGATGAACAGGCATTTGTACTGCCACTGTGACCATCTCTGAGTCAATGGAAAGAGAAAAAACCTAGAATGTTTTCTGTCTCTGTGCCATACTGAATAGATTAGGATGAAATTGGCCTTTTGCAGTCTTCTTCCTAGAGGGTGTGAAAGAAATGGGTTTCTGATTCTCTTTGTTTTCACTGTCATCTAGCAGGAGACTCGAAATTATCCCGAATCTTATCCTCAGCTGCCAAGAGATGAAACGGTGGAGAACCCTCACCTCCAAAAGCACATTTTGGAGCTGGCTTCCATACTGGATGTTAGGAATGTTTTCCTGGAAAACACACTTGATGACTATTAAAAGAAACTGTCTTACTGCAAAGGGGATTCCCTGGCCACAGATTTTGAATGGTGCAGTTTTATAATGTGAAAATCATAAAAGGAAGTACTTGATTTTATTTTTAAATTTAGGACCATTATTTTAAAAAGTAATAATAAACAGCTGTTAGTTGAGCTGTTCCATTCTGTATGGGGTCAATTTTATAAGCAGAAGTTTTCATGTCTTTTAAATGTTAAACTAAAGAATCACTAGAGGTTTATTTCTGGTCTTGTGGCTGTCAACCACATTTCCAACAGCTGATCCTAAGCATAGAAGTATTATTGGTTACCTTTAGCCCACATTTGTGGAAATCCTTTATTTTTATACAATTTTAAGAAATTGGAAAGAAAAAAATCAACAGAAAAAAACCAATATTTTATCCCCAAAGAGTTTGGATTTGAAATGGTAAAGATGGAACCACACAGTGCAAACCAACAATAGCAATAACACAGATTCCTTCATAACAAATATATTTTTTCAGTCTTAGGCAAGTGAGGAGACAAAACTGTGGGCAATTAAGTTGCATTTGGAGCAGTGTTTTGAAGCGAATTTGTAAAGATACTTAATGCTCCCTCTAAGTTTGATGCAGCAGTTTTCTGTATGAACTGTGTACTGCTGGCCAAGGACCTGGTTGGGCAGGTGGCCAGCAGTGAACAAACTGCAAACCCTGAAAGTCAGCCCCCACCTCTCACTGTCATGTGGGGCATCCTGCCACAGGAGGAGGGGGCGTTCTTCTGTTTGAGGTACTTTTAGAAATTCCAGCATTTCCAGCAGGTGTTCCCCCTCCTTTCCGTGTGTGATGGAATGTGTGGCTCCCACAGCATGACCAGTCCCTGACAGGAGCTGGGAGGATGTCCTGTACCAGCCCCTCCTGCCCCTCGTGTGTCTGACCCCGCTGTGCCACAGGAGAGGTGCTGATGTTCCCCTTGCAGTGAAGCCAAGTGGGATCTGCCATAAGCCCCTGGATGTTTTGCATGTCCCCCCATGGCTCAGTCCTGCCCTGGGAGCAGGAGCAGCGAGGGGCTGGAACTGGCAGCACCACCGGCTCCCCGGCCCAGGAGCTCGGCGTGGATGGGTGTCTGCAGGAGGACAGTGGCCTTTGGGAGGGGGCTGGCTGGAGAAGGCTCTTGTGGCTGCTGGGAAGAGGGCTGGCTGGCTCATTTGGGACTGCACTGCCTGCCCTGCAGAGCTAGAGGAGCTCTGGCAGCTCCTGGCAGTGCAGGGTGAGCAAGGATGAGGCAATGGAGATACTTTAAACTATTAAATGGTAAAGCCAATTGTCACTGTTCCGTGGGCTGCTAGAAAAGAAGTGAGAGGACAAGTCCAGTCAGTGCTTTTTGTTTAACCCCAGCCATGCCTCTGTGCTTAGGTGGAAACAGTGCAGAACTTGATGACTGTTGCAGTGCCATGGCAGTTCTGAGTGCAGAGCATCACCCAGGGTGTGATGTGGTCAGCCAGAACAGCTGGTGGATCCATTCTGCTGAGGTAGCACAGTGTGGAACAGCAGGAACAGCTGCAGTGTAGCTGGGGAGTTTGCATGAAGGTTCTTTGTAGCTGGGCTGAAGCTTGCACCATCCATTCTTTATTTCCCAAGTGTACAAAATCCTGTGAATGCTTGTGTTTGTCCTAAGCAGTCGTGAAGCTGGTACACTGAGACCCCCCCTTGGTGCTGCTCTTTGGACTCTGGCAGGACTTCCTTCCCCGGGCTGTGGAGTCTGTTGTGACGAGTGTGTGTTCGTGCGTGTGCATGTGTGTGCTCGGCGTTTGTGTGTGTGTGTACAGTACACATACATCCACTGGCTGGTGTAAATTGTAAATATGTATATATGTATAGGTACTTGTATATGTATTAAAAAGAATGAACCACTATGATGTCTATATACAAAATTTATATATACACACATACGCCATGTTGGGTGGATTCCACAAGGTGCTGCAGATCATTTGTGGTTGTACTAAAGGTTATGGCTCTTCTGCCACTGTACTTTGCTGTTTCCAGGGACTTACCCTTGGACCTTGAAGTAACTGATAACTGATTCCAGGTACAGGAGCCCTTAGTTAGCCAGGGGAATGGGTACCCCTGAGTGTATTACAGTGATGAGATCCATGTATTTACTGTGAAGCTGATCCTGGCCTTTCTGTCTGGTAGGAGGTCCCCAGTTGCTAAAATGTGGGATTGTATGTGGGGGCTAAAGATGCAGGAAGCCTTTAATGCAGCAGCAAGTGAGAGGCAGGTTATCTGTTGCCCTGCCTGCTGTTCTCTACCAGCAGTGTTCAGCTTGCATGGAAACAGGGAATTGAGTTTTCCCCAGCTCACTGCCTTCCAACCAAATGCTTTTGCTTTGCTTTAGCTTTTGCTTTGATGAAGCTATTCCTTTTTTGGTTCCATCTGTGTGGAAAAGAAAAGAGTATGCTGTTTCCAAGCATAGGAGTGATGATGATGATGATTCCACTCGTGTGGGCTGGTGAACCTCTGGGACATTGCTTGTGAACTGACTGGGAAAGCCTTGGTGGTCCTCACCTTTGTTTAGCCAGGCTGAAGTGGGCAGTCCTTGCTTGTGACCTGAGAGGCTTCTACCATTTGCAGCCCTTCGAGGAAGTTTTGTTTGCTTTTTGCCAAGGTAGATCTCATCAGAGAAGAATGCACTTTTTAAAAGAAGAAGCTGGAATGTAGGAGGAGAACGTAGGCCTTGAAAATTAGTTCAGAAGCTTAACTTAGCAGCAATGACTGTCCAAGTCAAAAATTAATTCTTGAGGTTTCTAAATCTCCTCTTACCTGCTGATCTTTGTTAGAAGGTCCAGTGCTGGGACGTTCAAAGATAGATTTCACTCCTGTTGTGTTGGGAGGAGTATGGAATTGTACTGTGGAAGCAGAGGGCTCATACCCTCTGTCTGCTCTAGCTGTAGCTAGGATGAGTGTCTGCTCTTGGATTTTGAGCCAGCCCCTTCTTTCCCACCCAAAGAACTGCATTCAAGATGAAAATGTTGATATTTTCCCCTCCAAGTAAAAGCTTGTCTTGTTTGAACTAAGTCATTCTGAACTTGTGCTACTGTGTGCTCTGTGCTATGGTCGTAGGTACCTCTCGGTGTATGCTTGTGTGTACTGAAGAAAATCTGGTTTCTGTATCTCGCAGTCCTCAGTGTGGAAGCGAAGCAAAGACTGAACCATTTTTAAATGAGAAGAGAACAAATCCTTTCCTTCTCAGGCCTGATGCCTTCCCTCTTGTCTCGCTCTCCCTTTCTCCATGTATCTTTATTGCTTATATTAGCGGAGAAGACTTGCCAGCACCAGGCAATGCCAAATTAAAGGGGTAAATTCTGCATGTAAAACATTGAGAGGACAAGGTGAACTGGACCAGCTGTGTCCTTACAGGACTGCTCCTGCCTGGCTCCCTACTCCCTGCATGTGGTGTGCTCAGATGAATCCTGCTCCCACAGTAGGTTTGTGCTCCTGCTCAAATTGGCTTTGGAACACCTCGCCAAAGTTACTGCTGCTGCCTTTTTTCCCCCCTTGACTTCTCAGAATAACAGTGGTAGGGCAATGCAGGGTTATGAGTCTTTAATGCTCTGGTTTTTAATTCCTCTTGGGATGTGATGTGTCATTTTGCTTTGTGCACCAGCTAAATGGAGCACTAACTTCCACGAGCTGCGCAAACAGGACTTGCTCCCTGGAGTGCTTTCTTGAGAAGTTTCAGGACCTTTCTCTGAGTAGTTCATCAAAATAATGTCTGTCAAGTCATGACTGACTAAACCCCTCAAGACTGTTCCCCAGGGAGATGTGCAGAGATGTCTTTAAAGGATCATAGGAAATAGATGGGGGCAACAGGAAATCTGGCTTCAATTAGTCATCTTCAAAGCTATAATCTGAGTAGCTCTGGTCAGGCTTCTCCCCTAAGGAGGGGATGGAAGGGCTGTTCCATAGCCCACCCCTGGCATGAGTTAGGAAGCACCTCCCCTGCCTCACTGCCTCCCGTGTCCTGTAACCATGCTGTGCTGCAAGTCTGCTCTTCCCAAAGCTAAAAATCTTGGAATCTGTCTGAACAACTGTTTTGTCTTGGGGTTTCTTTTGTAAAAGCTTTACCTGTGTTGGATTCCTCAGTAACTCGGTGGTGCAGCAGCGGCCGAGCCTCACTCAGTCCTGGTGGTGTTGGGAGCTGGTCTGGTGGCTGTGGCTGCTCCTGGGGCTGAGGGAGCTCTGCAGGCAGGAACAGTTACATGAACAAGGGAAAAAAATTAATACAGAGAGCTGAAAACTGATCTGTGTGCCTTGTAAGGCCAGACTGGACAGAGCAGCCGGGGTAAACTCTCCAGAGCAGATGATGACTCCTGAAGGGGCTCTCCTGTGTCTGTAACACCAGACTTTTAGAGCAATACTGTTCTGTGACCAAATGTATTCAGGTGCTTTGAAGATCAATAGAGATCTGCTCACTACAGCAGAGCACACACGTAACTGCTTCAGATTTAGGAGTGACAGTCACTTCTTGTTTTCCTGTCTAAACCATTGCCAAGACTGAGGAGAGTTAGTTCAGGATTTCTGAATCTGACTTTTTTTGGGGTTAAGGACTGTCTGAATTCTGCCCAGAGGCGCGCATAGATGTTTTGTTCCTGGTTTCAGGAACAGACTCCAGCGCAGACCCCAGCACAGCTTGCTGGCCGGCAGGAGCTCCAGAGCAGAATAGATCTTGCCAGCCCAGTCCCTGCGGCTGCTCCTTCCAGAATAAACCCTGCTGGGAGGATCTGCCCCCTTGACTTCACAGATCGCCTTTGGCACGTGTTGATTGTCGTTCTGCCATTGAACTGGTTTGTTGGGAGCAGGATTCTGCCTCATGCAGGCTGAAAAGCACAAGTTGCTTCTGCCCTGGGCCAGGCCCAGCGAGAAGGATGAGGGGAGCGCAGGTGGGAGCGTTCGGGAGCGTTCTGGGAATGCAGAGGGACCGTGCCTCGGGCAGCCCAGCTGCGGAGGTACAGGGAGCGTTTTGCCTCTCTGAGAATCAAATTATTTATTACCAAAAGTAATTTTATAGTGAATTGGTTTAAAGTTATTTTACAGCTGTGTGCCTGTATATCGTATTTTGGTAAAAACGGATATTTTCCTTAAAATATATAGAGATATATAAATAAACTTTTTTTGGAGCAAATGGACTTTTTTGCAAGGGATCTGTAATCGCCAAAGCAGTGTGATGCCAGAAGCGACTCTGCCGTCGTTCGGGGAGGGAAGGAGCGTGTTTGTGTTACTGCTGGACACTGCGGGGAGAGGCAAAGCCGCGATGGAACTGGGCCCTGCCGCTTGTCCGGGTCCGGCCGGCTACCACCGACCAGCGCCAGCCCCGCGTCCTGCTCGTCACCGCCTTTCCAGCCTTTCCAGAGACTTTGGAGCAGATTTCCGTTCGCTTTTGTCCCCGCCGCGCCGGGGCCGCTCCCGCCCGGCGTTCGCGGTTGTGCCGTGTCCGAGCCGTTCGCTGTCCCTGTCCCGGCCGCCGCCCCGGCCCCGCCGGCGGACTGTGCTGTCAATAAACTGTGGTAAACGCTCGTACCGAGGCGCCTGCTCCGCTCCGGGCTGGGACTGCGGGAGGGAGGAGCGGGAGGAGCGGGGCTCAGGGACCGGCTGGGCCGGGAGAGGAGCGTGAGGGCCGGGAGAGGAGCGGCGGGGAGGGCGGAGCCGGGCCGGGGGCGGAGCTCGGCCGGGGGCGGAGCGGCGCTGAGGGC
>VZRH01007646.1:184353-204226 GCA_013397555.1 Urocynchramus pylzowi
GGCCGCGGGGGAGCGGCGGTGGCAGGCCCTCGGTGCCACGGAGCAGAGCAGCCTCCGCGGGCCGGGCCGGGCCGGGCTGAGGGGACCCACCCGTTCCGCGGGCCCCGGCCCCGCCGCCGTTTGGGGCCGTTGGTTTGGGACTTTAACGGATTCTGCTCCGGGAGACCCGATTTTTTAACGTGTTGTAACAGATGCGATGTTAAAAGGCTTTCTGTTACCTTTAAATGATTCACGCCGCTGGGATGTTTTAGTGTGGAACCCATTTCTGTTTGATTTGCAGGTACTGCCAGGCCTTGAGGGTTTCAGTGGCACTAGAAATGCAGTGAACCAGTGGATGAGGCTCAGAATTCAGTCTCAGCATTGGAAGCTTTAGGCAGGAGTGTCAGCGTGTTCAACGCTGGAGGTCGTGGCTTTCCGAAGGACCTGGATATTTCAGGGCTGTAGAGCAGTAAGATGTTTGCCAAATTGAAGAAGAAGATCGCCGAGGAGGCAGCGGTTGCTCCCAGGCCCGGAGGACCCGGCCGCATCCCCAGGTCTGTCAGCAAGGAATCGATCACGTCTGTGGGAGCAGACTCCGGAGACGACTTCGTGAGTTACACCTGGCTTTGAAGTCTTATTTCGCTGACAGTATTTTATATTACGGTTTTGCAAACAACCATTTTAAGTCTAGTGTGTGATTTGAAAACGTGCTGTGGTGTCTTTGTAAGTGTATCTCTTAATGCATAAATGTATCATTAGCTTGAGTGAAATTAAATATTGAAGAGAAAACGTTTGTTAAACACAGTCGTTGCCAGGAGGCTTCCATTCCCACGTAAACATGAGTTACAAAGCTGTTTCAATACAAAACATTGATAAATAGACATAAAACTTGGAATAAATCTGTAATTATGTGTAAGATATGTGTTAGTAAAATGAATTACTGAAGCATAGAATCCTAGAATGGTTTGGGTTGGAGGTGACCTTTAAGCTCATCCACCCCCTCCATGGACAGGGACACCTTCCACTAGACCAGTTTGCTGCAAGTCCTGCCCCACCTGGCCTGGAACACTTGCAGGGACAGGACAGCCACAGCTTCTCTGCCATTAGAAAAGCCAGCTAGATGCTGGCCAGTTTTCATTTTACCTCTTGGCTTCCTGGTACTCTTCCTACCTGAGACATTGTCTATGTCTCTGCTGAAAACGAGTGCAGTGTTGTTGCACTCAAAACTATGTTAGTTCCTCTCTTTCATTATGGAACATTTAAACAAGTGGTGAAGTTCCAGGAGCGTATGGGTTAAATGTGACCCTGGAATGCTCTGGCACCTCTGCCCTGGATGGCTGGCTGTCACATTTTTGAAAGCCTGGATTAAGGCAGTGTCACCCCACTGCTGGAGCCAGCAGGACCCACTGCAGAGCCAGCAGCAAGTCTCTGTTTGGTGTCTGCAGAGTGAGAAAGCTATTTACACAGTTGAGCTTTAAATAATTTTTTTTGAAGCTCAGCTGAAATTTCAGTTGTGTTAAGCAGAAAGTTGGAGCTCCTAATGTTTAAATACATGTTATAGTGGAAATATGTTAGTCTTGTGTTTTTCTGAGGCTTTTTTTTCTTTAGCACTTAGGAAATTCTCATGTAGAAATTCTGTTTGCCGTCTTGAAAGTTTGTAGAACAGAAAACAAATAATGGCAAACAAATAATGAATTGGCAAAACAAAATAATGAAATAATGAAATGGCAAAACAAATAATGAATTTGAGTGGGCTTCAGGAAACCTCCAAGAGTTAGTTGTTTTATCAATGTTCATTTAACTGCTCTTGCTATTGACTTTTGTGGAGCAAAAACCACCAGAGGTCTCATAACTCAGTTATGCAGTGGATTTTGTGTGGACAAATTGCTGCATCAGGGCTTCAGTGAGTTTATCCCACCTGAAAAGCATTGCTGCTTCTCTTTTAATTACTTTGATTTTCACTACTCTCTCTGGCCTTTCCTGGTGCCCGTGCTGTGGAGCCTGATTTCCTCCCCCTCAGTGATTCCATTGCCCCATCTCCTCAGTGACACTTTGGACAAACAATTCCCAGCTCCTTCCCGAGCCTTGTGCTCTGGGGAGCAGGCAGCCTGGCACTGTTAAGCCATTGCTGGTTTTCTCCTTCAGCATTTTTTACACATTCTGCTGTGCTAGTACAATTTTCCCCTCTATGGGGAAAATAAGTGCTATTCCTAGGCAGGAGAGTGGTTATTATCCCAGACTTAATGTATGGCAGGATCAGTTTTTCTGAATTTTGTAAGTTACAGAGTGTTGCTTTTCTCCCAAGGCTTCTGATGGAAGCAGCTCCAGAGAGGATCTTTCATCCCAGTTGTTCAGAAGAAATGAACAAATAAGAAAACTGGAGGTGAAGCTATCTGGTAAGTGCCCTGATACATAACAAAACTTGTTACTTTAGGAAATGTTTTCCTTTGAATTTACATGATTTAATTTATTAGAAATACATGGGGTTAGGGTCTTTTGAAAGAATTTATTTGTAGCAGCCCTGTTGATTGACAACAAGGGAGCATCCGGTATCATTAATTTTTTATGAAGGCAACTGGATCTTTGCTGATTTCAACAATGCATTTATGTGATTCCTTGGAACAGCTGGGATAGCTTTCTGTCCCATATTTCAAACAGCATCTGTCCCCACTTGTGTGTATGGTTTGTTTCTCATGGGGTCTGAGCTTTCTGATGTTGACAGTAACACATCCTTAAAGAAGTGGACTTGGAAATGAAGAAACAGAGAAATCAACACAAAACAGTCCTGAGGCTTTTTTCTTTCTAATTCCTTGTTCTGTAAAGCTGTAGTGAAGCCTGGCACTGCTCTCCATCCCTGTTGTAGGGAGGGGACCAGAGACTGGGCTGAACTGCGTTACACTGCTGCTTCCCAAAGCTCGTGGGAGGCCTTGGAAAATTAGGAAAGGTTACAGCCAGATAAGGATTAGTTTGATTTATTCTGGAGACTTGTTGGGCTTCTGTTCGTTTCAAGAAAATATAGGCTTCAAAAATTATTTCACATTGAATTTGAGAGGCCCAAGTGCTCATCTGCTTGCACAAGGTAAATTTAAAAGTGCTGGCTGGGGCTAAATGCAAGAGAGGGAGGCTCTGGGTATCAGGAGTCTCATGCAGGTAACCAGCCAGGGACTGAATCCTCTTTTCCATCATACAGGAACTTCTCCAGGGTGTGTGTATACTCTGTTTTGGTTTTTATTCCCTCCTGTCAGTTCTGCTGGGCGAGGGTGAGGGCGGTGCTGTGGGACTGCAACAAGGAGCAGATGGATGCAAGGGCCATGAATTAAGCCTTCCTTGCACCCTCCAGTGCCAGACACCTTCCCTGAACAGAGTTAAATATATCACTGTTCTGGGATGAAGTAGAAAGGGAGGGACACTTGTTCATTCTCTGGTTCTGCTCTTGTCTGTGTGACTGGCACCCCTGGGACAGGCCCTTCTGTTTGTGCCAACCCTGTGAACAGTACAGAACTATTTGCTTGTGTTCATTGTTGTGGTCACCCAAGTTTTCCTCAGCAGGAATGATTTTCTGATCGAGAAAATCATCGTCATTTGCCACTCATCTTTTTTTCTTTTCTTTTTTTTTTTTTTCCTTTATTTTTCTTTTTTATTTTGTGTTACCCTAAAAATGTCCTTCCCCAATGTCTGTCCATTCCTGGTCTGTTCTTCTGCCTGCTCACACAAGATTATGCTGATCAGATCCGAAATCTGCAGAAGATAAAAGAGAAGCTTGAAAATGCATTAGAAAAGCATCAGGATTGTACGTATTTTTCTTTTTTTTTTCCTTTTTGTTTTAAGTTGAAAATTGCTGTGGTTGGAAGGAAGGAGGTTTGGTGTACAGGTGTGCTAATGATTTCCTTTCACACTGTGCACCTCTGCGGTGTGAATTAGAACACGAGTTGTTACCTTATTTACAGCACAAAAAGCAGCAGCAGTGTGTTGAATGAAGTTGTTACTATACTCCTTCTGCCAAATCTGAGGCTAACATAAAGGAAAGACCTTTTGGAAACCTGCAGCTTTGTTCTAATCCAGCAAGGAGCAGTATTCCTGTCTGCTGTTAGCTTTGGCTCTTTGCCAGCCTGCAAGCAGCATGAGGGAATGAGTAGCACAGCGCTAGTGCTACAGTCAAGATGGGGCTAATTACTTGCAGAAGAAGCTCTTTAAAGTTATAAATAACTTACAGGAAAGTGAGAAGTAATTTTCAAAGATGATTTTTTAATATAGCTGTTGGTTCTCTGTTGATAGCCTCCATGAGGAAGTTTCAGGAGCAGAATGAAGCTCATCAGGCCAGTCGCGCCAAGATGGCTGAAGGAATGGCTTTGGCCTTGGAAAAAAAGGACAAGGTAAGAGAGCTTGAGCAGGACTTTAGAGTCTCATGACCCTGATGTTTTTAGCAGGTGTTGCTATTAATTAAAATAATTGTTCAGCGCTGTGTGTGAGCGTGCCAGCGCTGAGGGAAGGAGGGAGTGCTGAGCTCAGTGCCAGGAGTGGTGCAGGACTTGTCACTGCTCAGACTGTTCCGACTGGTTTTAACAAGAGCCCACAAAAATTCCTAATGAAAGGTTAACCTTATGCTTGGATAAGATTCAATGGCAGTAGGCCTGCTGTCACATTTATTTTACTTGCATAAAACTTATGTATTCGGGTAGCATGAATGATTCCTCAACCTTTATCTATTCAAGCACTGACTGTTATTGTACTGCTGCTGCTGATTTTTTTAATCATTACCAAAGCTTAGTATCTGCTAACAGTACAAATTCTTCTTTTTCTTTTCTTTTTTTTTTTTTTTTAACCATAATTGCTGTCCTTGAAAGTCTGCAAATAGATTTTGATATCTTTTTTTCTCCTTTCTTTCTTTATTTTTCAGGAGTGGATGGAAAAACTCAGTCAAGTTGAAAAGGTAATTAACCTTGGATGTTTTCCTCAGGGGGTGTAGTGTGGCTCTGTGTGTATTTGCAAACACCATCCTGCTCTATCAGAGCTCAACTCTGTTCAACCCTTTTTATTATTTTGTCTTTGTTCAGTGGGAGAGGCCAATGGTTTGCTTTTTGTTAGTAGCCCAAATGCTTGGGGAGGTCTTTCTGGTTTTATTTTTCAGCATGGAAGTAAAGAAAGATAGGTTGTGATAGGAAAATTGTCCTGTAAGGTGGAACATTGTCCATTTTTAAGAGTTCAATTTAGATGCTCATTGGTGGCATTGTAATGAATTCAGATTTCTTTTTTTTTTTTTAAGTTTGGTAATTTTCACTGTGACATGAATCTGAAAGGATTTCTAGTTCTATATGGAGCACCATTAAGAGCTGTATGGCTGTAAGACAAGATTTCTTTCCCAGAGAGTTTACCTGAACTCCCATTAACTCGACATAAGCATACAGATATCCTTTGATATCCTTTGGTTCTGTTCATTTATCAGGAAAAAAAAATGCTTCAAACACAGTTACAAGAAATGAGGGAGCAGAGTTTGAACCTTTTCCAAAAACGAGATGAAATCGATGAACTGGAGGGCTTTCAGCAGCAGGAAATTGCCAAAGTTAAACACATGGTAAGAATATTTTAAACCTTTTATTTCCTAAAATTTTTATTAGGCTATTAAGTTAGTGGTAGCCCAGCATTCATTTTTTTCAGCCTTTATGCTTGTACACAGATTTGGTTAGTGTCAAATTCCTAACAGCGGGTCCTGAACACGACATTGAGTAGTTTATTATCTCGCTTAATTCAGCCCACAAATTAGTAAAAGAGGCATGTTTCAGTGAAAAGGTTTATCAGTGTTACTGGTCACCTGTAATGCCAAAGATAATCTTCTGATATTCAGCTTTTGAAAAAGGAAGAATCTCTGAGCAGAGCGGAGCAGGAGCTGGAGGCGCGTGCCCAGGAGCTGGCCCAGGCCAGAGCGGAGCTGCGGGAGGCGAGGGCCGAGTCCTCGGGCCTCAGGAGGGACCTCCAGGACTCGCAGCAGCAGCTCCTGGGGCTGGAGGCTCGCAGGTATGCAGCCTCTGAGAGGGTTTCCGAGGAGCAGCGGGTGTGTTTCCCCTGTATTTTTACTTCATGCTCACTTCTGTCTCTTTGGAAGAGTTTATATATGTAGTGAGTTGACTGAATTTTTGCCTCTGCTATGGCCATGGGGATGTAAATGCCAAGCCAATGATAGTAATACTTTTTTGTAAATTATTTCCTTTTTTCATAGTTTGAATGCTTAACTGTCACTTTTTTTTGGAAAATGTATAATCAAGCAGTGATTGATGGTGGCTGGTTTTGGGACAAGAAAATTTTGTTGATGTCCATTTTCATAAGCAGCAGAATTATCTGCTAAAGATTATTTTTCTGGAATGGTGATGGTGGCTGGTTTTGGGACAAGAAAATTTTGTTGATGTCCATTTTCATAAGCAGCAGAATTATCTGCTAAAGATTATTTTTCTGGAATGGTATGTCACTTGTTTTTATTCTCTTTTTGTGAAGAGATGAACTAATGACAGCTGAGACAAATGCAGAAAATAAGATCACTGCTTTGGAGTTAAGAGAACAGGAGCTACAAACTGTCATTCAGCAGCTTTCTGTAGACTTGCAAAATGTAAGTTTGAGCCAAGTGAGATTTGATTCAAAGAGCTCCATGTCTGCAGAAGTTAGATTAGATATCAGTTATGTGGTGTTGGAAATTTAAATTTCAAAGTAAGTAATTTCTCAAAATGTTTAGGCTCGAGTGGCTGGCTCTGGTTGTGAGAAGAGACTGGAAATGTTACAAGTGGAGCATGAATCTCTGAAGGTGGAATATGAGCAACAGAAGCAAAAGGTGAGGTGCTTTCAGATGCATGTGCTGTTGCTGGTGTAAAGATGCACATTTGGGTAATGTACACCTTTGTGTAGTTGGAAGTTTGGTGTCCAGAGTGTTCCAGGTTCATATTGTCTTTTCAAATAGGACTTTCCTTTCTATTGGCATTTGCAAAGTCAAACCACAACAGATCAGCTGAAAGCTTCATTACAAAAAAGATTCTGTGATTTCTCATTCTCACAGATGACTTTTGAACTTGCTGAGAGAGATAAACTTACTGAACAGCTGCAGGAAAAGGTGTCTTCCCTGGAAAAAAAGCTAGAAAGAAATCTCTCAGGAGATGAACATGTGCAGGAGCTGCTCAAAGAGGTAATTACACAGTTAAAGGCTGCTTAGAAGTACAGTATTAGTGAGTTGTTTGTTTTGGGTCTTTTAGGTCATACATTACTTCTCACCCATGGAAAGAAAGCTGCTGATGTCACACAGCCACATTTGTCCTGTCAGTGTGTTTTGGCTCACTGTCTGTGCTGGGCAGAACGTGTGGGTGGCTGCACTGAGCCTGTTTGTGCAGACTCTGCACAGATGCCTGTGCTGGCCTTTCTGCAGTGTCTGTTTGGGCACTGCATCTGACTGCTTAGAAGGAAGAGAGCAGCTTTCTGCCATCCCCACAGGAGGTGGAACAATTCGGGAGTTTTTCTAATTAATCCTCACAAGAGCAGTGAATGCTTTTCCTTGTTCTTTGGCAAGGCAGTGGGGCAGGAGGGGAACTGTTTGCACATAGGTGTGCAAACAGAATGTTGTATGCTGAATACCTCAGCCTCAGAAGTGATAAATAGCAGCTAGAAACAGAAACTCAGCTGTGGTTAATACCTTTTTTCTCATTGCTTCTTGATCTCTTTCTCAAGCACTGATGTTCCTGCTCAGAATCAGCCTGGAGCAATGTTTCCCCAGCTGGCTCCTGGGGATGTTTGCTTTTCCCTGGTCAGGGTGCCTACAGTCACATTACCTCAGTGTTGCTGTGACAAAAGGACTTGGCTTAGTAAACTCAAGGCAGTTTAAAGTTCATCTAGAGATATTAAAACATTCTGTCCCATTTTAGTTTGACCTTATTAATGAAATAAAAAGGGGAATTTTTATTACCCCCCCCACACACACACACACTTATGTCTTTGTCCATCCTTGTTCATGTTCTTCACCTCAATGTAATCTTCAGAAAGCTGCTCTTGAGCAGAGGCTGGAGGAGAGCAGGCAGCAGGTACTGACAGACAGGACCCAGCACGGTGAGGCTCTGAACCGGTTGGAAACACAGGTGAGCAGTTTTTCATTTCACCACAGATTCCCACTCTTTTCATCCTCTATGCCCTTCTCCCCCTCCCCTCACTGCATTCCCAGCCATAGGTGAGATTGTACATTTAGTCTTGAAAGGAGAATAATTGATCAGTGTCTCTGGGCATCTCCCCACTTCATGGGTGGAGGAGGGCCTAGAGGTGAAGACAGGTTCTGTGCAGATCCTCCCTGTAGTAAGAAACTGCTACAGTTTCAAGTGCAAGCATAGCTGGGGCAGTGCTGTGGTGAAGAATTTCTAAAACCTGCATGTGTCAAATAGGCAGCTTCTCTATCTCTGGTTTCAGGGATTTAATGTTTACCTTCTCCTCCTGGGCCACTCTGTATTATGCAAACATTTTTAATGACATAGATGCCAGTGGATAAGGAATTTAATTAATGGTTTAATTTTAGAATAAAGAACTGGAAGAGAAACTACAGATTGCAACAGAAACATTGAAAAAGAGCAAAGAAGCAGCTGCTGACCAGGATCTGAAGATCCAGAAGCTGGTGAGTATCCTGCATGTTTCACTGACCAGTAACAGATCAGTCTTCAGCACCCCCAGAGACAATCACTTCTCTGTTTTGGTATTCAAGTGTTTGTTTTCTTGCTGTTTGTCTCCTGAACTCTGGTCTGTGAGTACCTGACACTGCTGCCAAAGGAATAATGTTCCTCAGTTTGAGAGTGTCTCATGGAATGGTGTCTGATCTTGTCCGAGTGATATCAAAATACCATTTTATTAATGTGGTTTTCTTTATTTCTCTTAAGCAAACTGATCTAGAGGATGAAAGAAAACAACTGCAGCAACAGATTTTAAGTGAAAAACATCAGCATGATCAGAAAGTTACTGGGCTGGAGTCTCAGATTGCTGCTCTTGAAAAAGCTTGGGAATTGGATAAAACAACAACTCAGCACAGGATTGTAAGTACAGAAACTGTACTTACAGTTTCTGTGTCTGGTGGGTTGTGAGAGTCTTCACAACATGGTTTTAACACAGCTTGTAGAGCTTGCTTGTCTGAATGTTCTTATTCAGCGCTCCTGGCATTTTGAGGAACTAAATATGAGCAAAGCATTGGATGTGTTTAATTTTTTAAAAAAAGCATTAGAATAATTGTACTGTGTATTTAAACACTCTTTATTTTACAGGGTCAATTGGAAAAGGAAAACGAAAACCTCAAGGGAAGCAAAGAAGAGTATGAGAGTTCTTTAAAACAACAAGAGTCTGAACTGAACAGGCTAAAGGTGAGGGCTGGACTGGGTACTGGCATTGTCTTGGGACAGAGCTGAGGCTGGGGAACAGTAAACAGCACAGTGGCTTACATTCAGTGCTTGGAGGCCTGTTCTGCTCAGGTTGCAGGTACTTGGAGCTGTAAATCATCTCTGGTACTCAGCAGAAATGTGTTTGAGAAGCATTACAAGGGGCTGATCCTTTTCTGAACCAGAATGCTTGGGTCTGCCTAAATCAGGCAGAAATAATACATTCCCATATTGTCAGGGATGTGAAGAGCTTGGAAATCCTGTTAGCAGTGGTGAATACAGAATGGTTCGACATCAGATTCCACTCACAGTGTTCAAACCAAAAAGTTTAAAACTTAAATTAGTTGGGTGTTTACAGTTTATCCAATTTTGACTGTAATTTTAGATGGTTGAAATTTTTTCATAGCAACTCCTGGACACAATTGGAATAAAGATCTGTTGTAGCAAGGAGCTACTTCTATGTAATAGAGACTTCAAGCTGAAAGATCTTGTAAGCATTGGGTTTGTTTGGGTTCTTACATCAATTCTGTGTTGCTCTTGCAAATGCAGAGAGCAGCAGTCAATAAAACAAACCTAACTCATTTGGAAATTGTAGTGTGTCAGAACACTATAATTGTAGTCCTAGTAGATTTGGGGTTAAATATGAGAGACTGACTTGATTTAGTTGTCTCACATAACCTCTCAATTACTTCTGGTTTGCAGAATGAGATGAGCAGCAGAGAAACTGTCAGTGTGGAAATTGCCAAAGCATTGGAAGAAACACGGAAACAGAGAGAGGAATTCCAACAGCAGGTTGGTTAATAATGACTGGTTTAAAATGTATTTGAGACATCCCAGCCTTTCAAAGAGCAGATTACTTTTGGATTTATTTACCCTAACATTCAAGACCCTTGGTCAGAATCATACCTACAGAATGTGAGACAGCAGTGGTTGCCTCAGTAAACCTGAGACTGTTTCAGAGCCCTGTAATCTGTGAGGTGTTACTGTCTCAGTGCACTGGCCATGGGGAGCCTCTGACATCTGGCAGCTTCTTTGAAAGAAATCTGTTTGTTCTGGTTAGTTCCTTTCAGCACCTGTGTCACATCTGGGTTCCTCCAGAGCAGAGCAGTGGTAAAATTGTACATTTCCTCATGGGGAAGAGCTTGTATCCAGTACCAAATGTCAGTTCTAGGTAGTCTTGTGCTGCTCTTCCTGTATAAGAAATAGTGGATAACATGAGCTTGTGTTTGCTTAAAGTAGGAACTGTCAACTGAGCAAGTCTGACTGGAGTTAGTCCCATCTTCTATTTAAATTATTCTTCTGGGACTGCTGTAGATCTGTGTAGAAGGGGTTTAAGGCCATCTTCTGTTTTGGTCAGGGGCTTTTGCAGCTGCCACATGCTGGCTGTGACAATCTGATGGTGGCACAGAAGCCAAGTGGGGTTTAGCTCTTCCAGTATTAACTTCAGTGCTTGTTACTGAGGGCAGCATTGTGGAGGTGATGCCTGCTGAGATTCTGAAGGGTGCTGGATCTTTCAACACCCTCTTCCTGTTTTATATCTTGAATGACTTCTGTTCATTGTTTTTCTGCTTTGAAGGTTTCACATCTGAATGCCCTAATAAAGGAGAAGGACCAGCTGATTGATGAAAAATGTGATCTGCTGCTAAAACAGAAGGAAGAACTGAATCAGCTCAGTCAAGGTTAGACCAAATGAGTCTACTGTATCCCAGACAACTTTAAAAAGAGTCTCTAGTTCTGGCCTTGCCTGGTAGATTGTAATTTTTCTAGATTTCTCTTCCATATTTAATCTTTTAGCATTTTCAAAATGGTTATTGTTCACTAACAATTGGATAGGCTCTCTTCTGTCTGTCTCTCCCCTGGCTTTCTGTCTTCATGACAGACAAAATGGATTAGAAACTCCCATCTGATGTGCAACACTGATACTAAGCAGGTCTCTCCTTTCCCAGACCATGAAGCTGTCTTGCTGCAGGTACATCAGTTACAGCTGGACATAGAAGCAAGTCAGAGCCAAGCAGTGGAGATAGAGGAAACAGCAAGAAAAGAAATTGATGGGCTGAAGCTGCAGGTGCAGGAGTGCCTGTTGGCCAGAGAGCATGAGAAAAACGTGAGTGCAGTTGCAAATCCCTTCTCTCAGACCTCCTGGGAAAAGAGGGAGGTGTGCAGGAGGCCCCCAGTTCTGTCCTGCCTGGACAACCAAAAAAAAGTCTGGCTTTCTCCCTGGCGAGTGTTCTTGGGATGCAAATGTCACGATATCTCTCCAATGTTTATTTTTATAGGTTTTAGAACTGGAGGAATCAACGAGGGCCTTGAACAATGAGCATCTGCCTTCTCCAGAAAACTCAGTGGTGGAACAGAACGGAGAGGTGGCAGCTGCAGATGTCATTCAACTTCAGAAAGACAACAGAGAGCTGGAACAGCAAATTGCTGAGAAAAACAAGGTGAACAGAAACAGCTGGTAGTCTTTCCTCTTTCAGTTGGGAAGCCAAGTAATTGGTGCTGCCCATGCTGCAGCCTTAAAAGGACAGGCCTGTCCAATTTGCATCCAGTACGCTGTGAGTAAATGCTTTTCTCTGGATTGCACAAGTATCTACCAACCACGAATGAAAACTGCAGCATGAATCCTGATCTATTTTGGCAGAAAGCTGCACCAAGTGATCTATTTACAGCTTTCCTGCAGAGCCCTTCTGAGTGAATTGGGTTCAGTTCCACGGCGCTGTCACATGAAAGCCCAAGTGTCCTGTCACATGCCTGCTGCTGTGTGCAGCTGGCAAGGCAAGGCTTTCAGGTTGCTTCTTCACAGCTGGCAGCATAGGGTTATTATTTCATTCAGTACTCGTTTATCGTGGGTTTTTCCAGGTAGCTGGGGGTCCTGACATTGAATACTGTGTTAAAGTCTCCTTTGCTGTGCTTACAGATGATAAAGCAACTTCAGCAAAGAATGACAGAACTCAAGAAAACTCTCCAGAAAGAGCTGGTAAGGGTTGTGTGTTTTCAGTCTCTCCAGATGGCACTTGCTAGCAGGTACATGCACTGTTATTCCAAAAGCTTGACTGCTAACTACCATTGCATCCCTCTGCAATGGTTTATCTCTCCAAGGAAAAAAAAAATCTATTTAAAAGAAAATTAACAGAGGTTTTAAAATTGTTATTTTTGCTCTGATGTTGAAAATTATTCTGAAGAAAGCCCACGTTTGAAAGGCTCAAAGCAGGTTAATGGTAGGAGAAAATGACCAAGGGATAGTTTCCACCATGGAGCCAATTCCCTGCTGGTTTGGGTAACATACACAGAACACTGGCATCAGCCAGCTCCTGTCCTGGAGTGTAGGAGGAGCTGGAGACACTTCTCTGCTGTGACCCCATGAAGGATGAGGAGCTGTTGATGCCCAGTTTGTACCCACCTGTGGGTACAACCCTCTTTAGATATCCTGAACCCAGACCCCTCCCAGTGTCAAGCTAACAGCATCTGCAACGTACTTCTCCTTTCTTCTGCGGGTTTTTGTTTTTCTTTTTTTGTAGAAAATAAGGCCTGACAGTGAGGTACCTGAGCTACGTGCAACTTCTGAAGTGCCTAATGCTTCTGTGACTGTCACCAACAACTCTGACTTGAACGACTCGAGGGAGATAAACTTTGAGTACCTTAAACATGTTGTACTAAAGTTTATGTCCTGCAGGGAGTCTGAGGTAAAGGTGCCACTTATCTTTCTACATCTGTCTTTCTCTAGAAATTGCCACCTGTCACCTCCTAAGGACACTTTATGCCAATTCCATAATTTTACAATTAAAAAGTGTACAGTGGGGGCAATAAAACAAAATAGCTGACAGCAACATGTTTGGAACACAACTCTGTGGTTTCTTTCAGGCATTCCATCTCATTAAAGCTGTGTCTGTGTTACTGAATTTTTCACAAGAGGAAGAAAACATGCTCAAAGAAACTCTGGAGTACAAGGTAAGGGTTCCGTGCCATATGTAGTCTCTAATGAGACAATGAAAATTCCTAGATGCTGGGAGATTAGGAAGAGTGTCTTTTTTCCAAATATTAGATAGAATAATAAATGTAATCTATTATTAAAATGTCAGCTGACTGCATGCATGCCAGGAATTATCCCTTTCAGTGAAGGAAATAGCAGCTTTCTGGTGCTCAGAGGAGTTGGAGCACAGCTTTGCCCAGTGGGCTTGATCTGTGGGGAGAAGCTGGGAGCTCCTTGCCTGAACAGTCAGTGTTCAACAGCAGGAGCCTAATTCTGTCAAAAGGGTTTGTCCTTTTGACATTGGGCTCAGACACTGAGATCTGTGTCTCCTTTCCATGGGCTGAGATCTGCATGGCCCTGGCTGTGTGCTGGTTAGGGAATGTTCAACAGTGAGTGCTGCCTCAGCTCCAGGTCCTGCATCATCCCTGCCCACCCAGGGAGTTGGGATGTTCAGTCTGCAGATGAAGAGATTTCCTCACCATCTGGTTCAGGGAACACTAATGTTACATTGACTAAAGGCACTGTGTTTAAATGACTGTAGACTTCTGATTTGAAATTATTTTAAAGGAATATATGTAAGTATAATCTTCAGTCATTTTCACCTGTGAGAAGTGGGTGCTATTTCTTTCCAGATCTGATTGTGTGAAGCTGCCTCCACTTCTTCAGTCTGGAATCTGCAGCATTCTGATTTATAAACAGGTCTTTCCATCAGATGATGAGAACGTGGCTGTGTACCATGTTATTTCTTTTTCACACCTTAAAAGTGTGCCCCTGTGTGATGTGTGTGTGCTGTTGTGTCCTAGATGTCCTGGTTTGGGTCAAAGCCATCTCCCAAAGGCAGCATCCGGCCGTCTATCTCGAGCCCAAGGACTCTGTGGCCTTAAGGGAACCTGAAGGTGGCAGGCAGTATCCAGGCACTTCTTTCTGTGAAAAGAATGCTGAACACACTGCTCCAGGTGTGTCTTAATCACTGTCATTGCAGTATTTTGTACAAGAACTTCTGGCTCTGTTTACAAAACTAATACTGTGCAAGGAGGCATTTTCACTACAGACTGGAACAGCTCTGGGCTGGAGCTGGGGACCACCTCGGTGTCTGTGATGGGAGCAGCTCCTTGTGCTCATCACTCCTGGGTTCCTGGCACCAGAGGGTTCTGAGGCCCTCCCTGACAGCAGGGCTGCCAGCTCAGTCTCTTGGGATGGTGATTCAGCTGCTGTTCCAGGGTGCTGCAGTCCAGTGACTCTGGGCACAGAAAAGCTGCTTGTCTGGCTGTGGGAAGCCAGCAATGAAAAATGTGTTGGCAGAACGGTGTTGAGAGTGGCACGGTTTGCAAAGCCTTTCACAGGACAGGAGCAGGAGCTTTAACCAAAAAAGAACTCTGCCTTGCCTTCTAATACTGACATTAACTAATGGTTGGCATTTTTTCATATCACTGTGTAATTTAAGGTGCATTTATCCTGGCCTGCAGCCCTCAAGGCTGCATGTTGATGATTATTTAATTTGAGAGCACAACTTTAGAGTTGTCTGATTTTACTTTTCTTAAAGAAAAATAATATTTAAAATGGTCTTAATTATAGTACCTAATCCTCAGTCGCCTTTAAAACTAATCCATTAACCTGTTCCATGGGTTGTTAGCAGTGGGAAAAGGGGTAGGAAACCATTTTAAATTTTTAAAGCTGAGTTCCAGGTATTGCAAATCCACACTGAAAATACCTTTTATTTTAAAAAAATAAAAATCTAGTTACAAAGGGTGAAGAATGCTGGTACTAAGCATTTTGATTAATTTTTTTTTCTTCCAAGTCTGCTACCAAATCCTTATAACCAGGATCTGCCTCTTTGGTTGTGGTTTTCTGTACTTCAAATACTGATGCTTAAAAACTGTTATGAATATGTAAATTGTGTCCTGACTATTACGGTAAAAGAAATGCTGCTCATGAGGGGTTTGAGGGCAAAATTCAACTCTTAGTGAACAAGTTGTGGTTCCAGCAGCTTGTTTTCCTAATACAATAAGCACAGGGGACCAAGGTGGCACTTCCTCCCTGGAAGCACAGTTTTGCCCAGTTATTAACACCACTGCAAAATCTGGATCCAAATGGGAAGCAGCACTAAGTCTGACTTCTGAAAACTGAGACCTATTTCCAAAAATCGACATATATGGAATTCAGTGAGCATGCTGCAGTTCTGGGAATTCTCTTTCAAGTTGATGCTTCTGTTAAATGTATTCAGGATAATTCAAGCTTTCTCCAGAGGAGATCCAGCAGGAGGTGAATGTGCTGACCCAGAGGACCCAGATGCTGCTGGTCTCCCAACAGCCCCACCCCAGACACAGGTACTCCCAGGAGCTGTTACTGGGCACAGGTGCTGCTCCTCAGTTAGAGCCAGGTTGGATTTGTCTGAAGTTAAGAAAACCAACAGAATTTTTTGGTTCACTAAAGGTTGTCCAGTCTTTAGTAACCAGATTCATGGCACTTCCAGACAGGACAGAGAGCATGGAAGGGTTCAGCCCTGCTCTCCTGTGAAAATAGACAATCAGAAAGTACATTTATGTAAATTGTTTCTCTACTGAGATACAGTGGAGTGGAATAACCCTGGGAAGATTTTATTCTCTGAGATCTTTTCCTTTCTCATGTCCCTTTGCCCTGCCCTGTTTCTGTGGGACCAGGATCAGGACTCCCTCACTCCCACTGCTCCCTGCTGAATTACTGTTGGGTTTATGCTGATCCTGGCTTCAAAGGTTACTGCTGAACAGTAAGGAAAGCAGGACAGGCAGCCTGGAACAGAGTGACAAAGTAAAATCTTATGTTATATATTCACTAACAACTTCAGTTTCAGATCCCAAAGCTCATAAAGGATCAACTTACCATAAACTAGTTCTTAAGTGTTGAATTTTTGTTAGGTATCAGAGCAAGACTGGTGTGTATACATGTATTAAAAAGCTAATGCACTTTCCCTTGTCTCAGAACAGTGGTTATACATAATCCTTTCTATCACCATTGGACTTCTTTCCTTCTGTGCTGTAAATATGGATTGTATGATGAAACACTATGAAATTTGTGGTGCAATACATTTTGGATCAAACCCCTAATCTCGATTTCTTTATTTTTATAGTTCTGGTTATCTCCCCTGGGATGCTATAGCTATTTAAAATTGACTTTTAAACCATGAGCCAAACCCCACCTTTGCCCAGGGTGAGGATGGGTGTGCCAGCTGTGCCACCAAGGCCTCTCACAGGGAGTTGTGCCACAATGAGTTGTGGCACTGCTGCTTCCAAAATCACCTCCCACCAGGACCAGCTGCTGCTGCACTTTGAGCAGCTGATGGAAGCGAGGACTGGGTGGAGCTGGGGCTCCCCAAGCAGCTGCTCCTTGGTGCCAAAGGGCAGGGAGGGGACAGCCATGGATCCAGGAGGACACACTAATACTTAAATCACAAGTTCTGAAGTATCTGCTCGACTTTCTAGAGTGGACAAGAATATAAAAATCAAACCCAGGGTGCTTACTATGTCTTCTATTTACTGCATCTTGTAAGTCTTGATTGTTACAGCTGAACTCACTCCCTACTTCCAGGACAGAGTTGGATTTGAGGACAATTCTCTAAGTAGCTGGAGTTAGGAGCAGTCCTACAAAGGTGGACACTGGGTTGGACTGGGTTATTGCAGGCCTGCTTTCGAGTAAGTGTCAGACTTACAATTTAGCTGAAAATAAATTTAACTCACGTGATCCAAGGACTTTATTGATGCAGCAGGCACTTCACTTTACATGAACCCAACCCCAGAGTCCAAGAGTCCTTTGCCCACACGTTCAGCCGCCGTTGTAACAGCCCTTCTCCCACCCTCAGCTGCAGGACCTCAGCCTGGACACGGCTACCTTGGGACTAAGCAGGACACACGGGAGCTTGTATCACCACACCTGGCTAAAGCAGCATCTGAAATACCTGTTCACTTACAGTAGTAGGAGGCAGGAGTGTGCCTTCTCTCTGCCTGTTAGAGAAGGGAGCAGGAGACTGTCTTGGCTCCTATATGTGATAGTCAGAATATGCAGGAATACCTTTACTCTTCCCCCACCTTTAAGATTAAAAGCATTCCAAGAGGAGGTTACTGTAGGATTTCAGTAGATTGCAATCTCTAATAAAGATGGACCAGTGTAATTTCAGCTCATTCCTTCTTCCGAGTCCAAACCTGACCGTCACCTCTGTCCAAGTTAACAGTCTTTACACAGTCTTTCTTGCTGTGAGAACTCTTATTATGGAGCCCAGGCCTCCTACTGCCAGTGCCTGTGGGAAAGGAGAGAGGTTACAGAGTCACCACAGCCCACAGAACAAACACTGAAGCGTTTAGCCACAGAAGGGACTATGGCTCTTCTCCAAAACTAGAAACTGTCATTCTCCACAATCTAACCATCTTTTGGATCTCAAGGGCTCCAGTGTTGCAAGTCACTGACAGAGCAGAATGTCTCACCTCCCCTATCCCTGAGGAGAGGAGGAGGAGGAAGAGCTTCAGTTTCATTTGTGTCCCTCAATGTGAACAGTGTTTCCTTCTGAAGTCTAGAAGATGGAGGTGATTATGAAAAAAGTAAATATTTAAGCTGACTGCTGGAAGTGGGGCATTTACTTTGCAGCCACAATCCAATAGAGCACAGGGGTATCAGAGCAGAGCGAGACATGGCGCTGGGGAACATGGCTGGACAAATGCAAAGCACCCACCTGGAGCAGGACTGGCAGGTGCTTCAGGCAGGTAAATGCTCCTGAGCTACCAGACCTGCCAGGCTACCAGGCCTTTTCCAGAGGACAGACTGGTACTACCACTGAGCTGACTCACACATCCTACCAGTACTGCCACAAAGCAGAACACCGGTCTTTAAACCCTGTCTACTCAGACCTGCCTTGTTCCTTTCACAACAGAGAGGATGAGATGCCTTTCATGTCCCTACACGCTCCGAGTACCAGTCAGGGTGGTGGTGTGTCACCTCCCACGCCGAGAACAGCACCCACGCTTACCTGAAACCACCTCAGTGGAAACAACAGGGAAGGAAAAAAAGCCAAGCAGAAACATGCTCTTTGCTGTGCCAAGAAACTGCCTCCTCCCTTGTCAAGGCCTGGCAAAGCTGGAGTCACGCTACACCAGCTTTACGTACCGCAGGAAAAAGCTCTGCACCTTGGGAAAAGGACACCAGCATTCCAGGGCAGCAGCTGCCCTGCACAGGGAGGGCAGCGTTCCCAGGGATCGGTTTTCCTAGGAGCACTGACAGCCAGGGCTTCAGCTGAATCCCCTGCAGTGGGGCAAGGTTTCACTTGGATTGCTGCTGGGGCAGGGGCAGCCAGCAGCTGCCTCAGGGATGTGCCTCAGCCCGTCGCAGACAGGGAACAAGGTTCCACAGTCAGCTGAACACATCCCACACTCCCTGTTTCACAGCTGACATTCCACAGAAACACAAGAGGCCCCTGCTGGTCCCCAATGGAATCTTTGGAGACTTCAAAATCCTCTCGTGGGCAAACCAAACAGGTTTGCTACACCCTGTGACTCAGCTGATGCCCAGTGCCAGCCCCAGCCCCCTGAGCGGGGCCCCAGAGGAAGCCGCAGCTGCCCCGTGCAGGCCCTGCACATGCTGGGAGCACCAGGCCTTCTCCAGCAGGGAGAACTGCCTGCCCTAAGAGTGCTCTCCCCCTGGCACAGGGTGAGGTTTGAAATACGGGCAAAGGCTTTGTGAATGCAGGCTCAGAGAGACCAAAGATAAAAGGAAACACTGAGCTCCTCAGGGATGAGGCCCTGCCACCACCTGCTTCTCTTCAGGGGCTCTCCTGAAACCACTGGCCGGGACCTGCGAGCGTGGCTGAGCCAAGGGTGCCCCCAACACGTACCTTTTCATGCCACTGAAGTAATATTGCACTGCTGTTTTCTGTTGGCTTTTCAAATCCTTTATAAATGTACTTCATTAACAAATCAACACCGTTTCTGTCTAAGGAATTCACCGCTTGTTCTATTTCACTGCTTTTAAAAGATGTGAGGACTTTAAGCATCGTTCCCTGGGCCTGCTCCTGGGAAGACAAGGCAAAGAGAGAAATGTGAGAACGAGAACAGCTGGGAACGATCCCAAGACTCGTGTTTGGCAAGAGATGGCCACGCTCCAGGCTGGGTTATTTCTGTAAGCGAGGTGAGCGGATTTGGGGTTAAAGGAGGAAGGGGTGAGCCCAGGGGGATGGCCCGTGCCAGCAGCAGCTCATTAACCGCAGCGGCCGCTCAGATCTGCGGGGTGCCGCCGCCCCCGGCAGCGCCCTGCCCGGCCCGTACCTTCATGGCCTGGTTCCTGCTGTTGGCCGGGGAGCTGCGGATGGCGGTGTGGAAGGCCCGGAGCGCCTCGCCTGTGCGGCGGGGGTCAAGGACTCAAACCGGGAGCTGCGTGCGCGGGACGCGCGGGGAAGCGCGGCGCGGCTCANCCGCCGCCTCCTCGGGCTCCTCCACGAAGCGGTTCTCGTCGTACTGGTCGATGTCGAGGCGGCGGAAGCGGGACGAGAGCGTGCTCCGCGCCATCCCCGCCGCCCCGGCCCCGCGCAGCC
>VZRH01007646.1:217055-246807 GCA_013397555.1 Urocynchramus pylzowi
AGGAGGAAGGCCCGGGGCCTGACAAAACCCTTTGGTTTTTCCAGGGAAGCGAGAGGGAAGGCGGGCAGCCGAGGAGAGACGGAGCCGAGCAGGGTATGTCGGGTGGGTTTATCGCGATAGAGCGCCCGGGAGGCGGCGGGGCGCTGCGGGGGCGGCGGCAGAAGTTGCTGGTGCGGTTTCTGGGGGGTCCGTCCGTGCCCTTCTCCCCCGGGCAGCCCAGCCCAGCCCAGCCCGCCCGCGGTCGGGGCTCGGCGGTCCCGGTGCCGTTCGGAGAAGCGGAGCCCTCGGAGCGGGGCCCTCGCGGCTCCGGGAGCCGCTCGCTGCCGCCTCTCCTTCACGGCTTTTGTGTTGTGCAGGTTCAAAACTTGAAACTTGACCAGTGTGGTGACTTCCCTTTTTGGCTACTGGCAGACCCCTAACGCTGGAGAAGTCGATGCAGGCAGTATCGGGCTTTTTTTTCTTGCAAAGTCATGATACCGCGCTCCTGAGCGCGGCTGGGATGGAGCTCTCGGAGCGAGCATGTGACACTACACTTACTGATAGGTAAAGTGCTATTTTGGTGGACGATGCAGTTGACTCGAGAGTAGAAGCTGCAATTTGAAGAGGATGGAGGGGAAATGGCACGGGCAGTACGTGAAATCTGAAATACTCTGCAAAAGGAGCCGGATGGTGGCTTCAGGAAACACTTTCTGACTGCTGCTGCTGAAGAGGGTTCCAAAATATTTAAGATGCTCAGCGCATGGATTTTGATGTGATATTTGTCAGATAATGGAGAGTATACTCTCCTCAGTAGCAGCTGCCCTTCCTGGTGGATGGGAAGGGAGCTGCTCTCAGGAGAACGGGCTGGTTTTGTCAGTTTGAGCAGCTTCAAATTCTGCACTTGTTCTGACTAAAAGTTTATTGGTGTGACCCTCACCTAAAGGGAACTCCACTTTCTGGCATCACAAGCAACTGGAATAGATTTTAGCCTGGTTATGTGCTTTTGTTGATTTTATGCATCATGACAATGCTGTAATAGATAATTTAGTAGCCAGCTGATGGTGTGCTTTACTGATGAGTTCTGTTATGGGGCACGAGAAACAGGGTTCTCCTCACACGTGGATATGGACAGTATGTCCAGGGCTAGCTGAGAGCAGCCTCTGGGCAGAAGCAAACGTGAGGGATGAGTTTCTTATTGATGTCAGCTAGACAGTGGACCTGCACTTTGTGTGTTACATGCGAGTTTGAGCTGGTGGGTGCTGTAACGTGAGGGTTCAGCACTGAGCCCTAGGCCATGGCAAACCATCCTGCTGAAAAAGGGCTCTTCCAGCTCAGCTGGGGGAGAAGGGCAGCTAGCTTGTGGACAAGAAATAAGGCTGGTGAGAGGCTACTATAAATACTAACGAAGAAGGAGGTACTTCATCAGGGCTGAATTAGTTGGAAGCCATTCAGGCTGGCTTAGGAGTTATTTTTCAGCAGGATGGAGTGATTTTGCCTTACCCTGCCCTGCCTACCTTAGATGTGCCCAAACTTGCTCTGGAAGTTGAGTCTTGCGTAGAGAGACTCAGGAGGAGCAAGTAACCCTGAGCAGGAAACACGGGAGGAGGAAGAAGCAGTATTTACCACTTGACTTAATCTCTTTTTTGTTAACTGAACCACAGAAATATGCAAGAGAGACGTGGCTCGTTCCTGTACGCCACAGGCCAAAGCCACGGACATTGTAAGGTGGAGTTCAGCACCTGAGGATTCCATGCCGTGTTCTCCAGGACTTTTAAGAGTGGGAAGCAGTCTGTGTCCTGTGCCCATCAGTGGGTAGACTGCCTCGGGTTCTGAACAAATGTGTGCTGCCAGCAGGGCAAGGCATCTCGGATGCTGTCAGGTCATGCAGTCTTTGTTGTTGATATGTGGAGCATCATGAAGGGAAATTGTCTGAGTTGTTGTGCTAAGCTGCTCTTACTGTGTCACAGTTACTTGGAGGTTGCTGAGTAGTCTTGAAATAACTGACAGAAACTGGAAATGTTTTCATATCAACATGAAATTCCAGGATTGAAAAGTATTCTGCACATAGCACAATCTTACATGTCTGTTGTTCCTTTGGCCACAGCAGGCTGTTGGATATCTAAATATCCTGAAGTGACTCCTTTATATAGCTGTGTACAGATATCTGCTATTCCAGGTGTTGTGCATGCTAGTCATAAACCAGATTGCTGGGTAATTACAGGCACCTTTTTGTTTATGGGCAGCTGATAAGATGATCTGTCAAAGGAGGAATCAGCAGAGGCTGTGCTCCAGAGCTGTTCCGTGGCGTGTCACTGAGTGTTGGCCGTGGCCAAGTGCTGCTGAAGCTTTGGCCCAAGTGCTCTGCAGTGAACCTTGTGCAGCTTGGTCAGAGGAGGCAGCTGTTGCCTTTTTGTGCTGCTGTAAGGGAAGAGCTTTTGGGGAGGAGCAGTGTGTGTCACGTAGGTGTGCTAGTGGTACAATGGTTTCTTCTTTCAGGATAAGCTGTGTTGGTAATACCAGTGTCTGAAGAGAAGATTAGCCTTTGCATCTTGCCCAACTGGGTTTTTTGGGTTTTCTTCGCTGAGCCTTGCTGAAGTACATTGTGTGTTAAACTGCTGCTTTACATCTCTGGTGTTCTCAGGTTTCTGCCAGGGACCTCAGTGAAGACAGAGTTGTTTGTGCTCTTGCTTGCTCTGTGTGTGTGGCTTCAGAATAATTAATTTAAAAAGTGGTGGAAGGCAGTGATGAGGCGTTCCTCTCCACAGAGCTGGATCTCAGTGACAATCCTTGCAGTCGAGCCACTTTGATTTTATGGAGGTTACCAAGCTGGGGAAGCTGCTGATCCAGTTTTCTTGTACATAGAGTGAAAGCTGCTGTCATGCAGCTGTCCTGTGGATTGAGAGGAAAATCCTGTGGATTTTCACAGCTCTTGACAAAGCCGTGGTACACAGCAACCTGCTGTGGCTCAGTCCTGAATCAATTCTCCTCTTGCTTTCGTTATTTCTGGTGCTCTGCAGCAGAGGCAGATAAGGCACACACGTGGGTAGTGGCCAACTGATGGGATGTTATCAGGTAGTCACAGGACCAGTATATTTAGCAGCACAGATGCAGCTAAGGGTGCTCTTTGGAGCCTTGTTTTGGGCCTGGAGTTCAGAGAGGCAATGATCACAACTTTCCTTTAGTTTAAAAGGAAAAATCAGAATGCACGGCAGTTGGCAACTTCCCCCAGCTTCTCAGGGCCTCAGTGTCTGCTCTTCATGAGGAGGTGCCCAAGTTGTTCCTCTGTTGGGTGATCACCTCACCTTCCAAGTAGGGCTGAGGTTTCTGCTGTCAGTCTCTTGCAGGTGACATCACAAATGGTGCAGTGCAGGAGTCTGACCTCTCCTTGCTGGGCAGGTGGATTAATGCATGTGTAACAGGGCTCTGAGCTGTGTGGGACTGGGTGGACTTTTGCAGATGGGGCTTTTGGAGCCTGCTCTGACCCGTGGGCAGAGGAGGAAGGAGCAGAGCATCTTCCTCAGAAGGAGCTTTGCCCATCCCTGGTGCTGGAAACATCTTCTCTAATAAAAAAAAGCCAGAAAAAGACCCTAACTGAAACTGAGAGAAATTGCTTGTGAGTGTAGGGAACACCTCAGGAGCTGTTTAATCAGCTTGTCTGCTCTTAAATGGATTTGTTACACAAAAATAGAGACTTGTTTTGAAATTTGGCAAAACAAAGGCAGAGGATTTTAGGCAGAGGCAACAGGCTGTTCCTAGGGGTACTCCATGTGGGCCTCCCCTTCCTTCCCAAACTTGCTTAGAAGCAGGAGATCCACTTGGACTGACTTTCTGTCCAGGAAAGTGGAGGCTGTGGGTTGACACCTGAAAGTGGAAAATGCCAAGTGAAACTGTTCAGGTTTGATCAAATATGAGCAGCCTTTGAGCACAGCCCTACAGTGGGAAGCTCTGGAAAGGCAGAAGGCAGCTCTGCAGGTCTTGTTTGTGTGTGCTTTTATGGCTTCAACTTCTTTTTCCTGGCTGATAGCACTAGCTTACAGCCTAAAAACTGGTTACTACTGTATTTGCAGGCAGTAGCAAGTTTACTGCTGTTTTCTTTTTTTTTTTTTTTTTTTTTTTTTTTGCAAGCTCTTAAATTCTGAGACTAAAAATAAATTTGTTGCAAGAAGTTATTATTTGTTTCACAAAGAACTTTGGCAGTAACAGCAATGTTTCTTCTTCTAATCATTTCTCTGAGACTGTCCTAGTTAAAAACATCTGAATTAGCACATCCTTCAAGTTTCTGTCGTAATCTCATTTTTGGATGCATCAGCTGTAGCCTCTGGTTAGGGTTGCTGAATTTGGTTTGGGGTCTTTTTGAGTTTAGGGGTTTTTTTTAAAGAACTTTATACCCAGTTTTCTGTGTTTGCTAGGAATAGCCTTTAAACCTTCGGGTGTAATAAAATTGCAATTTTTTTAATGCCTTGTGACAGCTTCTCTGTTCATGTCTGCTTGGCTTCTGGTTGTGAGGTTAAAACTATAGATGAAAGGACTTAATTACACAAGTAGTAGTGATGTTTGGCAGTGCACCTGGTTATCAGGCTGCAAAAACCCAACAAATGGGAAACCTGTGCCTAATTAGGGAGCTAATCTGTATTCTTCAGTGAGGATCACCTCCTGCTCTGCTGAACAGTGGAACACAGATCTTTAAAACACTAGCAGGGGAGAGCACTGGGCCAGCACGTGGTATTCTAGCACATTATTTGTAGTTTCTCAAGCATGGGCTAAATGGGTTTGTGAAGCAAGGCTTGTCCAGAGTCACTGCAGGCTGGGGGAAGTAAGTTTTTATTTTGACTGTAGTATTGCTTTGGTGGATTCCTCACTAGAGCCCTCTGACATCTCCATTACTGATACACATGACAGGTATATTATGGTCTGTTACAGGTGATATCTGCCTCAAACCCTTGTCCTTCCCAAATTAGCTGGTGTGGCTGCTAGTTCTGGTGGGGAAGACATAAAGCAGTTAACCAACAATTCCATGATCTGCATGATTGCACCTCTTCCTTTGTCAGTATTAATGCACTTGATGGGTTTTTTCCCTCCCAAACAGTTAATTTTTAGATGGGTTTGCTCCTGGAATGTGTCTTGTCTGGTGCAGTACTCTGCTGAGATGTTTTGTAGTTGTGAATTAAAACTGATATTACATTCACACAGAACAGTAGTTTGTGTAGACTTTAGCCCCTGATGTGCTATGAAAGCCTGTGGTTGTTTCAGTTTTTCTCACTATGAAACAATATTTTTGGATCACGGCCCAAAGAAATATTCTTCTGAATTTAAATATTTGAGGATTTTTTTTCTGAATGAATTCTACTGTTGAGCAAAGTCTCTAAGCTTATTTCCAACTACTGTCTTATCTGGGTATTGATACTCCTTGGTTTGTGGTTTGGTGGGTTTTTTTTTTTTTTAATTAGTAATATTGTTACCATTATTATTATTTAGGAGAAAAGAGCAGCATTGGGAGCTTGGTGCTTCTGGTGCATAGGTGGGAGAGGTAACAGGCCAGAGATTCCAACACCCAGGTCCCTGGGTAGTGCTGGGTTATGTGGATGGGCTTTAGGAAGAAGGAGTGGAGGCTGTTCCCCAGGCAGTGAGTGGGAATGGGGGCTGGTCGTCATCTCCCTGAACTTGTGTCACCCGAGCTGTAGCCGGGGCCAGGTGTCCCCAGGTGAGGCCAGGTTCCCACCTCGTGTACCTAAGGTGTGGTCAGGGTTGTGGCAGGGCTGTGCTCCTGTTCCTGCTCACCAGGGCGAGCTGAAAATCCCATCAGCTTCTCTGCCAGTGTCCCTGACGTGTGACAGAAAATGTAGGTGGCATTGGAGCCCTTGCACTGAGAGAGCCTCAGTGCAGGGCGGGGATTTGAGGAGGCACGGCAGCGTTCCCTGCGGGGCTGAGCCTGTGCCCGCTGCCCGCAGCGGGGGCTGGCAGGGCTCCTTCCCGCCCTGCTGGGGCTGACCCGCCGCGTTCTGTGGCCAGGGGGGCTGTGGCACCATGGTGAAGCTGGACATCCACACGCTGGCCCACCACCTGAAGCAGGAGCGGCTGTACGTGAGCTCGGAGAAGCAGCTGATCCAGCGGCTCAACGCCGACGTGCTGAAGACGGCGGAGCGGCTGTACCGCACGGCCTGGATCTCCAAACAGCAGCGCATCAACCTCGACAGGCTCATCATCACCAGGTACTGCACGCCCTCCCTCGCAATCCTCACAGCCTTTGCTGTAAGCCAAACCTCAGCTGGGGAATCTTATGCCAAAAGTTACTTGCTGGCCATAGAAACAATTATTGTTTTAATACCTGTATTTGTTTTGCTTCCGTTCATGAGAGCAGACTATCCAGAATTTGCAAATTGTAGTAACTATCTGGAAAGACTTTTTTCCTCTGTGGCGGCCTGGTTAATAGATAGATCACGTGGCATCTCTTAGCAAGTTTGTTTACTTAAGAGTTACTTCAAATGTTTCAATGTTTTTCTTTAAAGTGCTGAAGCTTCTCCTGCTGAATGTTGCCAGCACGCAAAAATCTTGGAGGACACGCAGTTTGTGGATGGGTACAAGCAGCTGGGATTCCAGGAGACTGCTTACGGAGAATTCCTGAACAGACTGAGGGAGAACCCCAGGCTTATTGCGTCCTGCCTGGTTGCCGGAGAGAAGCTCAACCAGGACAACACCCAGAGTGTCATTCACACAGTCTTCACCTCCATTTATGGCAACTGCATCATGCAGGAGGATGAGAGTTACCTGCTGCAGGTGCTCCGGTACCTGATCGAGTTTGAACTGAAGGAAAGCGACAACCCCAGGCGGCTGCTGAGACGAGGCACCTGTGCCTTCAGCATCTTGTTCAAGCTTTTCTCTGAAGGACTCTTTTCTGCAAAACTTTTTCTTACTGCTACCTTACATGAGCCAATCATGCAGCTTCTGGTTGAAGATGAAGACCACCTGGAAACTGATGCAAACAAATTAATTGAGAGATTCTCCCCAGTACAGCAGGAAAAGTTATTTGGAGAGAAAGGCACAGAAAAGTTCAAGCAGAGAGTCCAAGAGATGGTTGACTCCAACGAGGCCAAGCTGGTGACCCTGGTCAACAAATTCATCGGCTATCTCAAACAAAACACGTACTGTTTTCCTCACAGCTTGAGGTGGATCGTGTCCCAGATGTACAAGACGCTGTCGTGCGTGGACAGGCTGGAGGTTGGCGAGGTCAGAGCCATGTGCACAGATCTCCTTCTGGCCTGTTTCATCTGCCCTGCCATCGTCAACCCCGAGCAGTACGGCATCATTTCTGATGCTCCTATCAATGAGGTGGCAAGATTTAATCTGATGCAGGTATGATTCACAGTAAGGCAGTCTTAAAAATATATAAATGGCATTTTTATTCCCTCTAGAACTGATACTACTGCAGTAAAAGTGAAGGTACTGTCTCTCCTACTTATAAAATGAATGCTAACATAACATTTGTGTCAATTGTTGCTGAGAAGGCAGGCTCCAAAGCTTATCTGTTTGCTTAAAATACTGACTTGAAAAAATTGACAGCATGTATTCCTGTATCCCTTAAAAGAGTTGCAAATATCCTTTATAAAAGCTGTTTTAAGGGATGGAAGCTGAAGCATAAAAATGGCTAGAAGATGAATTCTGGAATGTGTGAAAAAGAATGTTATGCTGTTCTTGCTGATGTTAAATATTATACCAGGTATTGCAAAAAATAATGAAATACTTTGCTGAAAACCCCTTGTTGTCTGGCAGTAATGTCCAATGCTCTACTTGGAGCATTCCCCAGCCCTCATGACCAGTTTTTGTCATTATGCAAACACTTGGACAATTTAATGATGTTACATAGAGGAGTCATCTGAAGGTGTTGAGCAACTCTTGTCTGACTGAGGAGGTTCCTCCACATGAGGATCAAAACCTGCTTTTTGTGCTGTCTTTAAAATGGGCAGGGAGTGATTGTTACAGTGCAATCACGCTGGTGAGTTTGCTCAGTGTTTCTCTAAAATCCAGCAGCAATCCTCTCCTGTGTCACTGCTCACGTGCTGTAGCAGAGCAGTTGGCAGCTCTTTAAATTGAGGGTTGCTTTGCAGTTGGAGATGAATAAGGGATATGTGCTCTGAAAAAAGGGCTAGCCCTCCTGCTATTTCTCCTTAGTAAAATATATGCAGCCTTTGAAAATCTCTAGGTTTAGATGACCTAGATTCAACTCTCAATTCTGACGTGTTGCAAAAACAAAACATGCTTTGTTCCTGGGAGGGGGAAGTATGGATGGTCACAGCCTACTGTGTGTGCACATTTTCTTGTTAAAGGCAATGACTATTTTTCCTAAAGTATCTTGCATTTTTGTCTTCCCTGAAAGCAAGCACAAATCTCTGTCTACTCAATCAGAGGTATTCCTTGGAGTATTAAATTAAAAAAGATTTAGAATGGAGGAGGTTTTTTGAATATTTTTTATAATCAGGTCTATCATGGTATGAAAGGCTTATTCTGTGTACTTCTTTTCAATTTCAGGTTGGGAGACTTCTGCAGCAGCTGGCAATGACAGGCTCTGAGGAGGGAGATCCACGTACGAAGAGCAACCTCGCTAAATTTGACAAAGTAAGAATCCAGGCTGAAAAAATCCAGCACTTGGTGAATATGTCATCATCCTTCTGCAGCCTCCTTTCTCAGACTTTGCAAAGGACTTACTAAGTGTTTAATTTCCAAGTTACATGTAATGAAAATCAGATTAAATCCTGCACATAGCTGGGAAAAAAATCTTGAATACTAAAATTAAGGGTTGGGGATTCTTGCTTCTATTCTGACCTAATAGTTCTTAAAATAAAATATTTTTTAAAATTAAATTAAATGGCATTTTCAACTGAGCCCTGTAAGTGTTCAGGGCCAGGTTGGACAGGGCTTGGAATAGCCTGGTCTAGTGGAAAGTGTCCCTGTCCATGACAGGGGGTTGGCACTGGATGGTCTTTAAGGTTCTTCCAACCCAAACCACTCTGTGATTCTGTGAAATACTGAATTACTGTCTGTGGTTTTTCAGCTGAACCCTAACAAAACACTTTGATCTGAAAACAGCCTTAGTATAATGTCTGTTTTAACACCAAGTAATTTCTTAGTACAAGTAACTTCTCTTTCTTTTTTGAATAGTTTTGCTTTTTTTATTCAGCTTTTCCTGTTAGTATGAATCATCCGTAGCCATAGCAGTTACCTTCATCGGAGCAACAGTGAAGCTGATGGCCTTTGATAGATTGTCAAGTGTTTAAAAACCTGTTGGCATCCTTGGTAACCTTGTATCTGTGCAGGTTTTGGTAATTCTAGTTGTTACACAGTCACCACACAAAGCTACACATTTATTGTACAAGTAACATTTTCACTCAGATTAGAAAGAGATGTCCTTGTTGCTCCTTTGTTTCATTTTCCGTCTGTGCTCAGCAGATTCTTCAGGAAGGGCCAGTTTATTGCCATTGTTTTTTCCCCTTAAATTGTAAGTGGACACTTAAGTAAGTAACGCTTTGGAAAGCAGGAAAGGAACGAAGGAAATGCTAAACGTAACTGCACATTTTCCTTGCTTGCTCTTCAGTGACCTTAAAATATCTGCCGTTTTATCCCAAGATTTCAGAAGTAGGAAGCGAAACTTAAATTATTCTGTAAACCACTTAAGTGCTGTGATAAGTTTCATTGCAAACTCTTGGAATGGTGTGTCACTCCTGCTGTCTGCTGTCTCTCAGAGCTGTGTTGCTGCTTTCCTGGACGTGGTGATCGACGGGCGCGCGGTCGAGACTCCCCCGATGTCGGCCGTGAACCTGCTGGAGGGGCTGAGCCGCACCGTGGTGTACATGACCTACAGCCAGCTCACTGCCCTGGTAATGCCTCCTGCTCCTGAAATGCCACTGTCAGCCTGTTCCCTTATGTCCCACCTTGGTGAATGCAGGCTGGTGTGCACTGCAGTTCTTACCAAAACGATTGTCTGTGTTTAGGTTGGCTTCATGCGGAACGTGATGTCAAGCGATCAACTTAAGGAAGATCGGATGGCTTTGGAAAACTTGCTGGCAAATTTACCCCAGAACAAACCAGGGAAAAGCAGCAGCCTTGAAATGACTCCGTATAACACCCCCCAGCTTTCTCCTGCAACTACTCCAGCCAACAAAAAAAACCGGCTGCCCATAGGTGAGGAGAGCGAGCGGAGCTCCCGCGTGGTTTCTGACACCTTGGGCATTTCTGTGCATTTTCTCAGTCATCTCTTGGGCTTACTCTTCACCTACACCTTCAGTTCCTACTTTTTCTGTGTAGATGGTTAAGAATTTTTCTTAAACCCAGGTAACTTCCTTAGAGTCTACTGCAAGTGTGGTGAATAACCTTCATCACTCCAGCCTGAACTGGAGAAAATTTCTGGAGTGGTTGGTAGTTGTAATGGTGGTGGTTGGCAGTGACAATAAAGGGAAGCTCTGAAGGTGGGAAGCAGATCTAGGGGGAAAATTGCTTAGGAAAGCAGTAAGATGGAAGCAGAGGCATTTAATTAGTGGGATAGAATAAGTTTAACATTTTTATTAGAGAACAAATGGACAGGAGAGTGAACAAGCAGGAGCAGGACTTTTAGAGGATGTGCTGAGAAGAGGTTTGTCCTTTCTCCATTCCTTGCCTACTCTAATTCCAACTGTCAGTATTCTGGAATGCAATTTTAGGTTGGTTGGGTTTTGTTTTTTCAATAGGATTTCTGGGTCTAGATTTTTTCCATATTAATAATATTTTCTTTTAAAGTAGGAAGTGTGGTACTCTTCTTCAGTGTATATTTATGTGAATATGACCATGTGGGATATTTTTGTCTGAGAGATTTGGTGTTGGTGTGTAAAAGGATGAAAATATACAGATGCTAAGAAGTGACAAAAACCCCTTAAAACCACCTCCAAAACAAACCTGTCCCATGTTGGTTTAACTGTGCTTTTGAATGGTTCTGGTCTTACACCTCTAAAGTAGTGGCACTTTACAGCATTTATTTTATGGTATAAAATAGCTTTTGCTCAAAGCTTTTTGTTTCTTTTGTTTCATTTTAATGCTTTCGAACTCCAGGACAGCAGTTGGCAGCGATTACTGCCTGGGATACCTCTGCTACCAATCTGTCAGCTCACATAACTCTAGTAACCCCTTTTGGTGGGTAATGCCCTCTTTCCATTCTTCTGTGAAACTTTGACTCGTGTCACATAGCTCAGCATGCCTTTGGGCCACCCTGGCAATCAGTTCCCCTGGCAGATTTCTGCAGTATATGAACTCATTTTGTGTACATGTGGGTTTTAAAAACCCCTCTGTCAGATAATCAGAATTTGGCTGCCACTTCTGCACACTTGCCTTGTTTTCCTTGGGTCAAATAAAGTAGCAATTGGTGTCATGCTGCCATTCTTAGAAACCTTAATTTCATGTGGGTGTTTTTACTTCTATGGAGCCGAACGTGGGAATCTGAGGCCAGTTGAAAAGGGGACATAAGAGTGGAAAAGTAATCAGAGTAAAGCACCTGATGTTGTATTGTGTGTCTGGGTTTGAGACACCTGTTAGAATAAGGTTTCCTACTTCTTAGGAGAAAAAGACTTTTAAAGAAATAAATTAGAGTTTTAAACCACGGAAACCTAGACCTTTTTATAGCAACAAACTTAATTTTCTCATGTAATGTATAAAAGGTCTTTCTGTGACTGGAATAGGCTGAATTGCTGTACAAACAGGTCACAGTGTACCTTGTTTTTCTGCTTCTCAACTTTTATGTTGAAAGTTTCCTTTTCCACAGGGTGGTACTCAAGTTTAAACATCAGTTCCATCTCTCAAAAGTTAATAGCACTTTGATTTTGAAAATTTACTTAGTGTGTATTGCTAATTAAAACACTACAGTTCTGTATTTCCATCGTATTGTCTTTTTTTCCTCCTTAAACAAAAGGAAAAGCTTTCTAATGTGGATATTTTAAAATATTTTCTTAGCCACTCGAAGCAGAAGTAGATCAAACATGCTAGTGGACCAGCATGGAGATCATGAAGGATCCTCCCAGGAGACTATTCCAGAAGTGCAGCCAGAAGAAGTGCTGGTGATTTCTTTGGGAACAGGTCCACAGATTACTCCAGGAATGATGTCAGAAAATGAGGTATCCAGAAACGATGACATCTCAGATGTTTTGAACCATGCAGCCTCTGTCTTCTCTAGTAGCACAGCAGTGAGGTTGCAAAGCTAAGTTTTGGTAATAAAGCTGGAATGGGAATTTAAATCCTTGCTCTGTGTTACTGAGCTTGGGGGTTGTAGCTTTCAATCTGGCCTTTGTTAGGTGGGTTTGTTCCCTCACTGAAGAAGCTTAAGAGCAAACCTGGGCTCTTGTTTCTGAGCATTGAGAAACTTCTGTCTCTGCATGCCCTGTCCTTTGGGCCCAGGGACACAGGTGAATGGCAGAACTGGAGCACTGATCCTGACGCTTTTGGCAGCTCATGAAAGGCACAGACCCAGGTTCTTGTGAGGGCAGAGCTGAGCTCACAGTGCCATCAGTGCCTGCAGACTGTTCCTGGGGCAAGGCTGGTGTTCCAGCCTTTTCTTTCTCCAGCTGTAGCACAGCTGCTGCTTCCAGCTTTGCTCCCTGCCTGGTGGTTGGGATTATCTCCTCTGGCAGCCTCGTGCAGATCCTTTCCATTCTGCTCTGCTCTGGGCAGTGATGAGGGAGCTGTGGCTCCCTTGTTATCAGGACATTCCTAATGTCCATGGAGTGGTTCCTTGCTTTCTCCCCAGGCTCTGACTTGGGAGGTTGTTGTCTTTTTTCTAACAGAATGTCAGAAATTTGATTGTTCATTAACAATACAAAAACATGTCTCCAATGCTTTATTTGCTGTTTAATTATCTGAAAAATAGATGATTTTAATGAAGTCTTGTTTCTTTCTCCCACCCTCCAGGTGTTAAATATGCAGCTTGCAGATGGCGGGCAGGGAGATGTCCCCATCGACGAGAACAAGCTCCACGGGAAACCTGATAAAACCTTGCGCTTTTCCCTCTGCAGTGATAATCTGGAAGGAATATCTGAAGGTGAAGGGCTGCTTAAGTCTTGAAGAAGTTTTGTTGCTCTGTTGGTTTTTTTTCCCCCCTTAACTGCAGAAGGAAGGTGTGTTAAATACAGCATCTTGGCTTTGCTGTTGTGAAGACTGTGCTATTTCACTCTGAGAGCCTGTCGTCTTAGTTGTTCAGAGAATAAAGCCTGGAGCTAAATTTTGACCTACAAAAGCATAACTGAATCTGAGAGTTGGGAAGAAAAAGACTTAAGTGTGTTTAAAAAGAGAAAATAGAGGGATTTTTGTTTTGTTGGGTTTTTTTTTGTTTTAAACTTAAGTGCAGTACTAGTTATTAAGATAACCTAACTTAGCTCTAAACTTGAACCTCTCAGACTTATTTTTCATCATGTTCTAAATAGCTGTTACATATCTCAGAATAGTTTCTGCACAACTCCTTTATATGAACCTCAGACGTAACAAAGCACAGATGTCTGTGGGATGGAAGAGGTTCGGACACATCAATTTTACATTATTTTGTATAACTTCCATAACTTCATTTTTGCTCTCTGTCTCCTCAAAATAAGAAAACAAATTCATGAACAAGTAAATAAGTTGAAGACTTTATTGGCTTTTAAGTTACAGCTAGGTACAGTAGTGGCGAGATTCAATATTTTGTGTTGGAACTGCTACTTCATTTCTTGTAATTTTCCTAGTGAGTTTTTGTGTCCTGAATTGTTAATGCTGTGTATTTAGGAACTGTTATTCAAATTAGTTTTCAAGTAAAATGTGTTTTTGCAGGCCCTTCCAATCGCTCCAACTCTGTGTCCTCCCTGGATCTGGAGGGGGAGTCGGTGTCGGAGCTGGGCGCGGGCCCCTCCGGCAGCAACGGCGTGGAGGCTCTGCAGCTGCTGGAGCACGAGCAAGGCAGGTGCCAGTTCCCCTACGAGTGCCTGAGCTGCTGCAGATGCTAAAGCCAAAGTCTTTGTGGAAAGAGGTTGCAAAATTGACGAATTCAAGGAAAAAAAAGTAGACTTTTTCCTTGTGCAATTGCTCTTGTATTTATTTGTGGTTTTGTTTTGGTTTGGTGTTTTTTTTCCCCCCCCCCCAAGAAATATTCTTTGTTGTCTGTTGCTAGGAAAAGAAAGTCGCCTGGAATTTTGAGACTGAAGTCGTTTATAGGAAACTGTAAAGTTTTGCTTGATATCAAGCTCTTCCCTTCAGGAATAGGGTGATCTGGATTGGAGTAATCTGGAAGTATCTGGATAATTTTCTCTTTAATGTCCATTTGTCAAACACTGAACAAGTTGCCCGGAGGTTGTGGTGTCTCCAGCCTGGAGATGCTCAAAATATGACTGGACATAATCATGAGCAACCTGGGATCCTTGGCCAGAGCAGGGAGTTTGGACTGGAATGATCCCTGGAGGCCTCAGCTTTTCTGTGATCCTGTTCCTCTACAGGAATTGTATCAGTGTCTTTGTAGCACTACATTTCATTTATTTTTTCTGTCAATTTAGTTGATAGATTACCATGTTTACTTCCAGATTTTTCTTCTTATGTCTCAAATGTTTTTCCAGGCAGCGTTTCCTGAATAGGGTAATAGTGCTTTACAGGCCTTCCTTTAAACCACAGCCTTACCTGACAGAATTAGGGGGCTGTTTGTTTGGGATTTTTTTCCTAATGTACTCTTACAGGCTTTCAATCTGAAAAAATTGGAGAAGCCTTTCAGAAAATCAAGAACTGTTTATTTTTCCACAGCCACAACTCAGGATAACCTGGATGACAAGCTCCGAAAGTTTGAGATCCGTGACATGATGGGTTTGACTGATGACAGAGATATTTCAGAAACTGTCAGTGAGACCTGGAGCACAGATGTCTTGGGAAGTGACTTCGACCCCAACATCGACGAGGACCGGCTGCAGGAAATCGCAGGTAACGGGTCTGCTCTGGGTAGGTCCTGTGCTGCTCTGGAACCTGAGGCTGCAGAGCCCTGCTCCTCCTCCTCCTCCCTTCCTCAACAGGGGCATTTCCACGGATTCAGCTGGAGATTTGCTCTAGGAGGATTTTTGTGTGCATGACCTGGACTGTACTTAGTTACTCGTTTCTTTTCAACGTTGTGTTTCCTGATTGCTTTATCAAGGACACTTAAGATGTGTTCTTACTTTTCTCTCTAGAGCTGACTCCCCAAGCCCAGCTCTAGCCATACGCTCCGGCTTTACTTTTGCAGGTGCAGCTGCAGAGAACATGCTAGGCAGCTTGCTGTGTTTGCCAGGTTCAGGATCCGTGTTGCTTGATCCCTGCACAGGTTCAACCATATCAGAAACCACAAGTGAGGCGTGGAGTGTGGAAGTGTTACCAAGTGATTCAGGTCAGAATCGGGCAGTTTTTGCGTATTTCTTTAGCATGATTCTAAGACACTTCCAGAGGCATAGAATGCAAAACAGCAGCCTTTTCCTCTTCCTCTTTCTTCAAGAAATTTCTGTCCTAGGCTTAAGTTAGTTTTTGCGAATACTTCCAGGATTAAAAGGACAAAATGCTCCTAGGCAGAAAGAAGATGGAAAGCATTGGGAGAGACTTCTGTTACTTAAGAAATTCTTAAGATCTCAAGGGGAAGAGAAGGGTTTTCAAAGCAAACTTGTGCTTGCTTTCCTTCCCTGTGGTAGGAGCTATCCAGGACCACGGTTTACGTTGATTAGTGAAGATGTGACTGTATCCTGTTGTCTAAGACATACAACAATTAAAACAGTAAACACTCCTTAGCATGCCTGTGCAGACAGCACGTTGCTGTTTGTGCAGAATCCTGCCTTCTGTACCAAAGGATATAAGAAAACTCTTGCTGAAGTGGTTGAGTTCCCTTAAAACTTGATACACTAAATCACCCCCCATCCCTTCCTTCTGCTTGTGAATGTTTAGGGAGCATGGCATTGAGTAATGACACTTTCTCTCTCTACTGTCCATTGTCTCCCTTTTGTAGAGGCTCCAGATTTAAAACAGGAGGAAAGACTCCAAGAGCTGGAGAGCTGCTCTGGGCTGGGTAGCACGTCTGATGACACAGATGTGAGGGAGGTCAGCTCTCGGCCCAGCACCCCCGGCCTGAGTGTTGTGTCAGGTGTGTGCAACTGTCACTGACAATGCTGCTCCATCACAGCATGGGCAGCACTCACTTTGCTGCACGTGCTTTATTTGTACATCACTTCACTCATGAAATAACTTCCTGCGCTCGTTCTGGAATTTTCAAAGCTGTGATTCTTTGTTCACCTCACAGAAGAAATAAAAAAGGCAGCAGAGGGGTGGATGCCCTGTGCTGCAATAGCAGTGGTTAGCAGAGGAGTGTTGCTTTGGAAGAAACTCCAAACTTTCTTGCATTTAAAACAACTTGTTTTATTTAAATAAATCATAGCTCTAGTTCTTCATTTTCTGCAGAGTATAAAAGAATGGAGTGTGTTTCTAATGCCTCTTGTCAGAGTGTATTCATGGCTATGGTAACACTTGTGAAGATGTAGAGCGAAAATCAACTGTTGTTTTATGAGTATAGAAATTCGTAGTGTCTGTAGGTGCTACTGTGAGTTGGAACCTGATTACTCACTGTCCACCAAACATTTTAACATTTAGCCTCAGGACTTTGCTTCCTTGCTCTTTGAAAGACTATTACAGATGCTTCTTTTGTTATGTGTAAGGTATTAGTGCAACATCTGAAGATATTCCTAACAAGATTGAGGATCTCAGGTCTGAATGTAGCTCTGACTTCGGGGGCAAAGATTCTGTAACAAGTCCTGACATGGATGAAACAGCCCATGGTAAGTTACTTATCTGGAATCTCTGATAAAAACAAGTGACATTTATGGAATTTTACAATTTCTTCCCAATTTCAAAGTGCTAGTGACTAAGCTTAATATTTTCCTTATTTGCCAGTACTGTATTTGTTTGACAACAAGGCTCCAGTGCTTTGCAGTACTAGAGCTTGAGTACTAGATCTAAGATCCCTAATTCAGTTTGATTACATTGGCTGTCCTCTTGCATTTTGGAGCTGGGCTGCTCCTCAAGAATTCCCCATTTTTTGTAATGTAACTCTTTGATTACTTCAAGGTACTGCAGAGATCTTTCCATACAGAAATATCTTTACAAATACTTTGCAGTATAAGTTTTGTAAACTTTTGTTGCTGAAGTCTGTTTCTCCAGTGTCTCTCACGTTGGAGGCAGTTTTGGCACAGCACTAACTTTGTTCTCCCTGTATTTCAGGAGCCAGTCAGTTGACATCTCCTCCTTCTCAGACAGATTCTTTGCTTGCATTGTTCGACCCTCTGTCCTCAAATGAGGGTGAGTTATAAAGACTAAGCTTTGTTTTAAACATAGGCATTTTCAATGCTTTTATGTTAGTACCGGGTATTCAGGTAATTTGGAGTAATATTGAAAGAAATGTGTGTGGCTTCTTTTCTGCTTGTGACCACAGGTGTGTCAGCTGTAGTAAGGCCTAAAGTGCACTATGCAAGACCCTCTCATCCACCTCCAGATCCACCCATCCTGGAAGGAGCCGTGGGAGGTAACGAGGCCCGATTGCCAAGCTTTGGCTCGCACGCGTTGATCCCGACGGACCTGGAGGCCTTCAAGCAGAGACATTCCTACCCGGAGAGGCTGGTCCGCAGCAGGAGCTCAGACATCGTGTCCTCAGTCCGGAGGCCCATGAGTGATCCTGGCTGGAACAGACGTGCTGGGAATGAGGACAGGGAGCTGCCCATGGCCTCCAGCAGCTCCGGGGCAGCGGTGCTGGCAGCCGCCTCTCAGTCGTCATCTTCATCTCCCAGCAAGGACTCCTCCAGGGGAGAGGTGAGGCTTCTACTTATCGTTTTATTTTTGTCTCTCATGCCCACTTTAACTACACATCTAATGCCAGAAAGTTGGAATTAAATGTTTTAGCTAAGGAATTACAACACAGTTTTGTTATCCTTTAAACCTTGGGCAGTAATGTTTTATAAGATGAAGCTGCAGATGTTCAGAGTGGCTTAAATGGATCTGGCTTTTCTTAAATTTACTGGATGAGGTTTACTGGTGGTTCTTCAGAAACAGATTCAATGTAGTGTTAAATTGCTGCAGCAGCCTGAAAATTAATTTTCTTTAAAAAAGAAATAAGTGAAATCTAAGGTTCTTTGTGGCTATGGGTTTGCATTTGTGAGATGTCTCCTCTAGGAGAGATATTTCTGACTTAATCTGCTCTCTGTGCTCTGCTGTAGTTCTGTTTTTACAATCAGTGTAGCAAAAGCTGATGTGAAGGAGAAATTTTCTCTTTACACTTGATTTGGTAAATGCTCAAATGTAGACTCTGCCCTTCTGCAGATTGAGGAACGGAAAGACAGTGATGATGAGAAGTCTGACAGGAACAAGCCCTGGTGGAGGAAACGTTTTGTGTCTGCCATGCCCAAAGGTAGGATCGTGTCTCTCTGGGTTTGGTACTTCAGTCAGAGTTCACACTGCCTTTATTGTATCTTTAGTCACTTCTATGGTTAAAGTATAAATAAATATGTAAATAAAAATGGGAAGCTACCTGTGTCCCTTGGCTAGTAGCTCCCTAGAGTGTGCTGTACCTGGAAGGCAAAGCTGTTCTGCCTGACCTCATGTGTGTTAAAGGTGGAGCTGGCTGTAGGTGGTGACAGTACAGTTCTGCTCTGCCCCATGGATAAGCTTATGCTTTTATGGAAGTTGATTTGATGAAAATTTTCTCATTAGCCCCTTCCTTAAAGTTTCTGCTATTTGGCCATTATGTCAGAGTAGTCTTTGATGAGGTACCTTGCATTTTCAGCTCCTATTCCATTTAGGAAGAAAGAAAAACAAGAAAAAGACAAAGATGACATGGTGCCTGACAGATACGCAACGCTTCAAGGTATGTGAATAATATCATCATAGTAATTTTCTCTCAGAGTGTGCCTCCTGGAGCTCCAGAGTGCCCACCAGGTAGCTATTGACAGACAGGTACATGCTGTTGTAGTTCATGTTCAGAACTGACATTTTGAATAAGAAAATGGATAAAGATTTCCTGAGTTGAAGGCTGTTTTTAAGTTGTCACATGTCTGTCTGTGCATGTAGTGGATTCTCAACTCAAGTCCTCACTTTTCCCCCGCCCTCATTATAGAGCTCCTGTCCTTGTCACAACTGAGCTGTAAGGATAGCTGTACACACAGTCCTGTAATAGTTACTTAAGTGTTAAATTGAACATGGTTTGAACCTGGGTGTTTCGTTTTCTGTTTGTCTGATCCTTTCTAGAAATCTTCGAATACCCAAGAACCATTTGTGTATGCAGTATAAATGTGCTGAGGATCTGCTCAGGATCTGACTTCATTTGTTCACTTTGATTGCACTGTTTGTTTTCTGATTTGCTTCAGACTTTATTAATACATTTGAATTTGGGCTGCACAGGACACAAGCACCTCTTTGTTTGATCTGGCTAAAAACAGAGTCCAAGTGTGTAGGCTTAAGTTTTTGTATTTGCTTTCAGTTGGCCCAACACCAGGGTAACTCGTGTTGTTTTTTATGGTCCTTTCAGATGATCCCAGCCCAAGGCTCAGTGCACAGGCACAAGCTGCTGAGGACATTCTGGACAAATACAGGAATGCAATCAAGAGAACGAGTCCCAGTGAAGGAGCCATCGTGAACTACGACAGTGCAGGTGAGAGCCTGGCTTTTGTAATCACCAACAACATAGCTTCTGCTCCTTAAAGATAGAAACACTTCAGTATTCTAGACCAGTGTTAGTATTAGCAGCTGAACAATGTGAGCTCTGAACAAGGAATGTTTTGTCAAATAATCTGTGGGACAGTCCCTCAGAGGCTGGGAATTAAATCAGTATTCCCAAGGACAGCTCTTTTGTGTTGCCATTGAGGGAGCTAGGTGTTGATAGCACATTTCCTGCTGGTCTTTTGTTTTGTTTTAAATGGCACTGAAGAAGTGCCTTCCAAAACTTTTGCAATTTCTTCTTAGGATCTTCTAGGTTATATGTTTTAATGTGCATTTTTTCATATATCCAGAACAAGCTGGTTTATTTGCTATCTCCATTCCGTCCCTGACCTTAGAATAATGAGCAGGAAATTAGTCTGGTTTCTTCTTCTGACTCCTCTCTTGAGGTGTAATGTGCTTTTCATTTCCACAGAGGCAATTGGGGATGGTGAGAGCATGCATGACTCCCCACGGGATGAGGCTTTGCAGAACATGTCTGCAGACGACCTCCCAGACTCTGCAAGTCAAGTAGCACAGCCACAAGGTTCTGCTTTCTCCTATAGGTAAAGACATTTGCAGGTTTCGTCTTACCCACAAAGTAGAATTAAAAGCTGAAGCTCTGTGACTGGTTCCCACAAGAACCTTAATACAGATTCATTGTAAACTTTTACGTGCTTTTGGTTTTAAGTATCTCAAACTGTCATATTTCCACTGATGAAGGAGGGGTGTTGTAACCAGAGAGGACAAAACAATTCGGTGTTTAAGAAAATCCCTTTGAAAATGGTGCTGTATCAAAAAACCTGATATTCTAAAGTCTTGATAATGTTGTATGTTAAAATAATGTTAAATAACTTCTAGGCAGTATTAAATAAAAAAGGAAGTAAAGACTTCTTATTGAAGAAGCAGACCTCTCATAAACTGTGTTAAGAAAATATTTTTCCTCTTTAAGGGATGCAAAGAAGAAATTGAGATTGGCTCTTTGTTCAGCAGATTCTGTTGCCCTCCCGATGCTGACACATTCAACAAGGAATGGTCTGCCAGACCACACAGACCCTGAAGGTACAGGCTCTTTGCACTGTGTGTATCTCTCCTTGTCCCTATGTAATGGCACTTGTACTGCACCATTTATGGTCCCTTCTCTTTGCCATAAATATTGAGGGCACAGGCTGCCTTTTGCCCCCAGAATGTTTTCATTCTTACTCCACAGACAAGCTGCCATCTCAGCCTGCTCTTAAGATTTTTTTATAATGAAGTATCGCAGGTACAGTGCAGGTAGAGCCTGAAGCTATAGAATAGACTCTGAAAATACACGTGCTGTTGGAGTTGTGCCACTTGAATGATTTACTGGGTCTTTATGTTGACTTATAAATGTGCTGTGTTGTATCCTTTCATTCACTCTGGGTTTATTTGCAGACAGGTGAATATGTCACCTTATGTGGCCCTCTTCACATTTCAGAATGCTTCTAAATACTAGATAAGATAGTGATATGGAAGCTTATCCTCTGACAGCTGGAAAATTTTAAAAGGCTTCTTAAATTGTTCTAAAATAACAAGTATTCCCTAATGTACAGAAGTTTTTTTTAACCATTAATGTGTTTCCCATATTCAAAGATAGTTTATTTTCATCGTGCCTACATTTCTTTTCCTTAATATTTTTCCTTTGTTCTCTATTAGATAATGAAATCGTGTGCTTCTTGAAAGTTCAGCTGGCTGAAGCCATCAACCTGCAGGACAAGAACCTGATGGCGCAGCTGCAGGAGACGATGCGCTGCGTGAGCCGCTTCGACAACCGCACCTGCCGCAAGCTGCTGGCCTCCATCGCTGAGGACTACAGGTACCTTGTCCAGGCCCTCAGCAGCACTGGGCTCCCAAATTCGTGGCTTTATTCACCAGCAGATTGGGAAGATCCCTTTTGGCTTAAATTGTACTTAACCAAACCAGGTTACTGCATCTCTGCTTCCCCACGAAAGGATGCCAATTGTCTCACCCATGTGAGGCAAACTTCCAAATTCAGGCATTGTTGTGTTTTAAAAGCAACAAGTGGAAGAATCCTTTGCACTCCGACTCAGCAGTTTGTAAAGCTGTTAGCCTCTATTGTATTAGCTGTTAGTCTTTTTTGTGAATCTGATGTAGAGCTCTTTGCTGTAGGAAAAGAGCTCCGTATATCGCTTATTTAACGCGCTGTCGCCAAGGCCTGCAGACGACTCAGGCGCACCTGGAGAGGCTCTTACAGAGAGTCCTGCGAGATAAAGAGGTGGCCAACAGATACTTCACTACAGTCTGTGTGAGGTTACTGCTGGAGAGCAAGGAAAAGAAAATAAGGGAGTTCATTCAAGGTAAGATTAATGCAGACCAAACTTTTTACATTCCTTTACTCTGTGTTTAGATGCTGACTTGGGTTAATGTTTAAAAATATGTCTTTTGATCTAAGGAGTAGATTCCTAAAATGCTTTTAATTTCAGATGGTGAATTAATGGCTAAACAGACAGATTACTGTGACTTTACAGTATGTTGTGGCAGCTAAGCTATGGTAATTGTCTGCATTTTTCATGGGCTGAGAGAATGAAGGTAATTTGACCTTACTTGGCTGAAAAAGTTATACTAAATCACATTATCTGCCCCATGGCAGAAGCATGAATACTGTTAATAATTTTGTATCTACTGATAAATGATAAATTAAGTTGCAGCATTCAGTTCTTAGTCCAGAACCTATGGCTGCACCTTAGAAGATATGGGGGATAGTAATAGTGTGAATCAAAGATTCAAAAATATCACAGCATAAGAGACAGTGGCACCAGGAAACTCAAAACAGCCCCTTATACCAAACTGGTTCAATGTTCTCTGTGCACATATCTGACTAAATGAAGCACATAAGGAATTTGGAGTCTGTTCTTGCTCCTGGAGCATATCGTGCTGCACATTAAATGTGCCTGAAAAACCTATCAGAAATAGTATTTTTTTACTTAAGCGAATGTTCTTTCTCTTCCTCCTTTTTATCAGATTTCCAGAAACTCACAGCAGCCGATGATAAAACGGCCCAAGTAGAGGATTTTCTCCAGTTCCTGTATGGAGCTATGGCTCAGGATGCCATCTGGCAGAATGCCAGTGAGGAGCAGCTCCAGGATGCACAATTAGCCATAGAGCGCAGTGTGATGAATCGCATTTTCAAACTCGCCTTCTACCCTAATCAGGATGGAGATATTTTGCGTGACCAGTAAGTTAATGGAATTCAAAGGACTTGTTTTCTCTTTTGCAGTTGGTGCAGTGGAAGCTGTGCAGCCCTTCCTGCCACAGGCTTGTCTGAGTCAGCCACACAAATTCATGTTTTTGTTCAGAACATTTTGTAAAAGAACGAGGAAGGGCTTTAGCATCATGTGCAAATATGTTTGCAACAAACTGCTAGAACAGAAAAAAAAAAGTTGTAAGTGTGGTGATTTGGGGTACAGACTGTCAGGTCTGCAAGTGTATGTGCTGAGAGAGTGATCAAAACTTGGTCCATTTTCTGGTTTCAGTCAGTATTTTCCATGCATTTGGGGTTCCTGTGGTTTAGAACAGATGCTGTTGGGATGCTCTAGAGGACGTGTGGTTGTTTTTGGCTGCACAGAACAATCCTCTGCATCGTCACAGACCTGGTGTCTATCATCTGTAGGGCCACATTCCTGTAGATCTTTCTTGTCCTATCAAACATGAAGCAAGTTTCCTCAGCTGGCTGGCTGCTGCTTGCTTTTCACTCTTGTTTTTTGTGTTTCAGGGTCCTTCACGAGCACATACAGAGGTTATCCAAAGTAGTGACTGCAAACCACAAGGCACTTCAGATACCTGAGGTAACAACTCTTTTCCTTTGCTTCTGTATGTGTGTTGGGGTTTGGACTGGGATTGGGGTGGGGAGAGGATTGTTCTGTTTTACACTTAGAAGGGTTGCTTTGCTGCCTGTGACAGCTGAAATATCCTTCAGGAAAATCCCCTGTACCCATGCTGTGGCTGTACCCAGCTGCAGCTTCTCTGGGCAACCTGTGTCAGGGCCTCACCATCCTCACAGGGAAGAATTTCTTGCAGATGTGTAACTTTAATCTCCCCTCTTTCAGTTTGAATTCACCTTGCCTTAAAGCTTCCCATTTCTCCAAAACCTGTGGGCCTCTGGTGCTTGAGCTCCTCTGCTGCACAGCAGTTCCTGGTTGTTTTTTCCCCAGGTGTATCTCCGGGAGGCGCCGTGGCCGTCGGCGCAGTCCGAGATCCGCACAATAAGCGCTTACAAAACCCCCCGGGACAAGGTGCAGTGTATCCTGAGGATGTGCTCCACCATCATGAACCTGCTCAGCCTGGCCAACGAGGATTCGGTACCTGGGGCAGATGATTTTGTTCCTGTTCTGGTCTTTGTTCTCATAAAGGTGAGTTCTTTCGCAGAGATCACAAACCCCAGTTAATTCCTGTAATAAACAAGTAAATTTAGGAGGAGAGATAATGCCTGTGGGTCACGGGGAGCTGGCCAGGCTCAAACCCAGATCTGATTCAGCAGGGTTTGAATAGCAATGGCAGAAATGTGGTCAGTTACAGTTTCTGAGTCCAAGCAAACTTTGCATTTGGAGCCAAGAAAATTGGGGTGCAGATGCTGTGTGTGGAGTAGAGTTTGTCTGAATTATGTCCACCAGCATCTGTCATCTGTGCCGGCTTTATGCTGTTCTCAGGACCAAGATCCAGACCAGGACCTACTTGGGTTGTGTTGCTGGTCTTTTTTGACACGAGTGGAGAATGGTCTGACGTGCAAGATGCTGAAACAACAGGCTTTATATGTGTTGAGGTCCTGATGACCTTCACAGATTGTGGCAGGTTCCCCTTCTTTCTCTTGGCCTGCTAGTCATTTTTCCTTGTTGGAAAAATGTTCCTTTCATCAAACCTGATGCCTTCTGAGCATGTGAAGTGGGGCTGGTGAGGATAAGCAGTCCTTACCCTGCAGGCAGGTTACATACTCTGTAGGATGAGGATCACTGCACAAAGGGAATTGTGTTTCTGTTCTGTATCTGGCGGTGTTTGTTGATGTTGGGCTTCGCAAACAAGCTGTATTTCTCTTGTCCCACCCCAGGCCAACCCCCCTTGCCTGCTGTCCACTGTGCAGTACATCAGCAGTTTCTATGCCAACTGTTTGTCTGGAGAGGAGTCGTACTGGTGGATGCAGTTCACGGCAGCCGTGGAGTTCATCAAAACTATCGATGATCGCAAGTAGCTGGCACAGCACAGGCAGACTGAGCAGGAGAGGAGTTTCTAAGAATGTACAACAGCTGCAAAAGCTGAAGAAAAGACTTTCCTTGTAAAATACTGTACAGAATTGAGGCATTTTAAAACACACCTTTACTAATCTAATTAATTTAACAGATTTTCCTCTTCTCTTTGGGTTGCGTTTTCCTCCCCTCTAGATACGGGCACTGCAAAAGGGACCACAGTTTTCAGGTATTTTGGAATCTCAAAACATTCAGAAATTCTTCATGCTTTCTCCACCACCCCTCTTCCTGAATTCTTATTCACGTGAATAATTCACTTCATTTAATTTCTAACAGAAAACTGAAACAAGAGGAAACAGGGCAGCCACGCAGGAAACTTTCTAGTTGAATACACCTTTTATTAGGAAAACACCAGCCACACTGAAAGTTTGTAGTAGCTGACATCAGTTATTGGTTATATTTCACCTAAATTTAAAATCTGAGAGGACAGTGTAAATATTATATAACTATATTTAATGCATTGCAAGTATCTTTGGACTTACTATCCTTTGAATAAACAAGCAGAAGCCTCTCTGACCTCTAACGGGTTGTGACCTACCATGTTTTGGTGACAAAAGGACTTCCTCAAAAGGCTAAGATTTAAAAAGGGCAAACTGAACTATTTATTAAGATGTAATTACTGAAATTTCTAAAACTGGAATTTATAATAGGGCTTATTAGCTAGCTGAACACTTCTTGGCTAGGGCATTAGGGTGTTACAGAGGTTTGGATATATAGAGGAGAGGGACTGTAAGTTACAATAGAGAAGTCTAATATAAAAAGGAGAAATAAAATACCTTACTGTAATATTTTTTCTGAGCTATTGTGTATACTGTACAAACCCCAAACAGAGATCCTTAACAGAACCTTGGGCTGTAATATATATTTTGATTAGTGACATTAAATACATATGCCAGGGGGTTCAGTGAATGTTTTTACTAAATGTTCTTCGTGTTGTCTGCTATGCAGCAGTGCAAGTTTTACTGTTCATAAAAAATATTTTAAAATAATATAACACTGTTCTTTATGAAACATATCATGACATCAGTTCAGGGTGTTTTATAGATTTCTCACCCCGCCTTCCCCTTAAACTGACAGTTATGAATTTAAGGAGGTTTTTATGCACAACACCACATGGGTTTTTCATGAGTGAAGTGGTCTGGGGCATGGCCAGCGGGTGTTGGCTGTATATAAGCACTCGCTGCTCTTTTTCAGCTTCAATACAGTGAAAAAGGACAGCGAGCACTGAACTTTTTCATGTCAGTATTATTTCTTGCTCTTTCCAGAGTGTTCATTGCACTTCTGACAGAGGGATGTGGTAAGACTTGGTGTCTGTGAGTAGTAAAGAAAACAAAATCTTTCTCACATTCTTTTCAAAACACGATTGGTTCATTATGTGTGTGTGTGCATTTTGATGATTAAAACCTGTAAGCAACTAGTACTTGGGAAAATCATGTGGTCAATTGGAAATAGAGCAATTTATGTAAAGTATTGAGTGCTTGATTTGGCTGTGCTACTTGTCAAGGCATAATCAGGAAACTTACTTTTTAGGGCTCTCAGATGTAACTCAATTGAGCAGTTTTGCCAAACTTATCACAGGTGAGAAGGTGGGATGGTGACTTTTTCCTTTTCTCTACAGTCTTTCTCCTCTATTAAAGACTCAATTGTGTAGAGGAGCAATACTCAGTCAAAACAGAATTCTTCTGATCTGCCTTACTTGGTGTCTCAGTCTGTGTAGCATTGCAATATTCTGGTTATTTAGCCTTGATGGGTTTTTGGTGCTGAACATGTAATTCAATATTGCAAGCACAGCCCTGCAGCAAAGCACAAACATGCCCTTGAAGATATGGCCAGATTGTATCAAAAAGCAATATAAATTCATTTCTGTTGAAGTGTCCTGTAATATGTAATTATTACTTGAATATCCGAGATGTTAAGACTGATGTGTGAAAGTTCTGCAGTTTGGGTGTTGGTTGAGGAGAGTATTTGTAGGATCCCTGAAGAAGGCACAAGGACACAGGAGGTGGTGATCACCCTCTGTGTTGCCCCTCTGTGCTGGCCTGGCTCACAGGGTTTGGTCAGCACCATCGGGGCTTTCAGGTTCACTCTCCTTTATGGAAGGGGCAAGAACCATTTCCTTCACAGCTTTTATCACTTGGTTTCTCGGCATAGAAAAATACTTAAAAGAACTGGAGTCTTTTTTTAAATGTTACTTAGTTATTTTAAAACCAGTAGGTGTTTCAGTGAGCCCCAGGTGAGCTGAAAATATTTGTAGCAAGATGGTCCTTTGCTTCTTTTTTCCAGCCTACTCTGAAGGTCCTTTATTAGTCTTGATAGGTGTAGTTAGAGAATTAGGCTTTCCAAAGAATTAAAAACCTGCCTGTAATGTCCTTTTACTGTTTTCCCTGTAATGTTTTGTTTTAAAATGCTAAATTCCGTGTCTAGGAAGAGATGTTGTTAGGTTTGATGTGCAATAGCCTAGGTGAAAAGACACTGCATAAAGGACCAAAAGTACCAGAACTGCTGCCAAAAGGTGCCAGCCACGGGCCTGTTGCTGTAAGCCCAGTGCTTTCTGTGAATTAAACTACTTCAGCCACTGGAGGAGGAACTGAACATTTTGGGCAAAGTGGGGCAGGGAAGGGTCCTTGGCAGCAGGTCACGGTGTGGACCTCAGGCTTGGTCGTTGTCTCAGCGCCGATCTTGGCACGTTCCGAGGAGCTGCCACGTTAAACAATGGCCAATGTCTGTGCCTGGGAATGTTACAGAGGTGCTGGTTTCCTTTTTGGGTAGAGGAGGGGAAGGAGAGGGCTGGGGTTTTCATCTCTAGGAGATTCCTTTGTGCTCCTAAGTGAGATTTCTCTTTAAACCTTTTTAAAATCCTATTTAAGGAGAATCAGAATGTGTCTGGCCTATCAAGGATTTGAGTTTAAAAGTTTTTGTTTTGAAGACCTTTTACTACCAAATGCTGAATGTAACTGCCATAAACTTCAGGAAAAAAAGCCACGAACATGATGCTGTTTCCTGTGGGTGAGTCTGGTGAGCACAGTGTTGGTTTGTATTGCTTGAAAATGTTCTTCTTCTGTTAAGCCAAATTCTCACAGAACTGGAGAACTCACTGCCGTGGGAATGGGGTGGGGGAAGGGGGTAGGAGAGGGGGCAGAGCTGCTGGCAGCAGAGCTGTGTGTTGGCACGAGTGAGTCCATGTGCCTGGAGAGCTGGAGCAGCAGAAGGCAGTGGGGACGGAGGGGGAAGATGCTCGGTCTGGGTACAGCTGGGGACGTGGTTGAGCCTGTACTACTTGAGAATTAACCTCTGCTCAGTTAGTAGTGTGTGTTCTGTACCTTTTAATTGTGCTTTACCTCTATTGAAAAGCTTTGTACTGCCTCTCCTCTTTGGTAAAGCCTTTATAAATCTAAATTAATGAGCTTGCACAATCTTGTATACAGGAACCCCATCTTGTCTCTTAATGTGATTATTAATGTATTATTCTGTAAAAACTGATTAAAAGGAGAGCAGTTTAACCGCCTGGCTTTGACGTTTCTGCCTCGTTCCAGTGCCATCAGCAGTTGTGCTGGGATGGCTGTGCAAGTGTGAGCACTTCCACTAACTCTGTGTGGTTTGTGTTGGGCGTTGCTGCTCTGCTCCATCCTCACACCACACAGGGAAGGGACATTGGCAAAAAACCCCAAAATCCAGTAAAGGGGAGAGGAAGCTCCGCTGCACTGACTGCTTAACTCAGAGCTCTTCAGTTATTATTTTGAATCTGCAGCTTGGCTGTTCTATAGCTTGAGAGGAAAGAAATAGCTCTGCCTGCAGCAGGACTGCGCCTGTCCCTCTGCTGGCTGCTGTTTGATGCCTTGTTGAGAATGGTTAAGTCCAAAAGTATTATGTTTGGCGTCTTTTTTCTTAGGAAATGTTCATTTTTCCTGAAGAGACAGGAGGATTTCTTCAGCTGTCACGCACCCACCCGGTCCCGCCGGCGGGCGGGGCCGGGCCGGGCCGGGCCGGGCCGGTGCTGCCTGAGCTTGGTCCCCGCAGCGTTATTGACCTTGATTCTCTCTCATTTGCATCCAGCATTTTTCATCCTCTGGAATATGGTGTTTGGGGACCTTTCCATCATTAAGTGGATTTACAGCAATTTCCTTATGTGTTTTCTCCAAGGGATTCTGTTATGAGAGGCACATTAAATCTCCATTAATACCTCATTATCCGACTGATAAGATTACCATGATAATGAGGCAGAAATTCTAATTGTTTCACTTCTTATTGTGCCTTTCATTAAATCATATACCTGGAAGTTGCTGTCAGAGTGGGGATCTCCAGCCTGCAGAGCTTGGGAGGTGACCTGGTCCTGTGCATCCTGGATCTGTCCCATGGTACTCTAGGGATCCTGGGGTGTGCTGCCCTTTTTTCCTGGGCTCCTGTGCCTCCTGCCACGGCCTCTCCTCCATGGCCATGCTACCAGAAGGGCTTCCAGTGGCCCCAGGGCCCTTGGCAGCCTGCACTGGGAGCATGGATTTGGAGAGACTGTTCCACGTGGCCCCGTGAGCTGCCTGCTCCTGGGGGTGGTTAAGCACAGGGTGTGCAGCCTCTGTCGGAGCTGTTACAGCCCATCAGGTCAATGATCCATGAACTAAAAAGTCTCTAAGAAAGAGCAATTATTGTCTATCATGTGTCAAAGGCGCCCGTATTGACCCCGAGAGATGGAGCCATTATGGCCTGTTGAGGCAGCGATCCATGAACGGTTCCTGGGAGCCCAGGTCTGGACACTCCGCGAGGTGAGGGGGCAGGGGGGGCTCGGGGTG
>VZRH01007646.1:246994-314494 GCA_013397555.1 Urocynchramus pylzowi
GGCCGTGCTGCCCCGGCCCAGCCCCGGCTCCCGGCTCCGCAGAAGAGCAGAGCGTTATCCTGCTCAGGCTCCTCCTGCGCGGAGGAGGAGGAGGAGGAGGAGGAGATGTCTCCATAGTAACTGGCACATTTGGAGGGCAGGAGGCGCAGGGCACCCGAGACAAAGCCTGAGCGGGAGCGGCGGGGAGCCCCGGCACAGGGACCCCGGGCCCCGCTGTGCCCGCTGCTCCGTGGGGACACAGGGGTGGCACTGCCATGGCAGCGTCCCCTGTCCGTGTGGCGGTGTCACCCGTGTGCCAGGGGTGGCTTTTGGCTCCAGCCCGCAGAGCCAGGGTCGGGCAGGGGCCCTGCGGGAGCCGGGCACTGCCCACCCTGCCCAGCGCTGCCAGCCCCGCCGGCAGAGCCGCGCTGAGCCACCTCGCCAGCAGAGTCGTTGGGCTGGGGTTAATCAACATTCATTCATGTTTCCAAGTGTAAATTGAGCATTTGTTTAATTATGTGTAAGCAGCAATACATTCTGGCCATTATCTAAATCACTATTTTATTTCCTGGATGTGGTTTCATAATGCTGGGTTTGTGCTCCAGCCTCTGCATCATTAACAGAGAAGAGTTAATGAATATAAAAGCGTAAAGGCTAATTACACTTTAATTTACAATCATGGTCTCATTTTGGGACCACATGAAATCTGTTTTGAAAACAATTAAAACAAACAAAAAAAAAAAAAGCCCAGGGAAGGTCTGGTGAGTGGAAGGGTTTTGGCAGGAGGCGAGCAGTGCTGGTGGTCACCAGGCCGGGGGGGCTGCGGCCGGGGGGGCCGGGGCTGCCCAGGGCGGGTCCCTTGCTCTCCCCTTGGCCCTGCAGGGCGATGACCCGGGCTGGCAGTGGGACCCCCGGGGCCCGTGCTGCTGTGGGGACCGTGCTCGGGGATGTAAATTGGAGCCCAAGAAGAGCACAGTTCACTGGAAGGAGACAAAGATTTATTGGGCTGCAGATGTTGAAAGCAAAATTCAGCGATAGTGCTGACTCCAGCACTTTGAGCATTTACCATTCCTGGGGATCCTGTTCTGTGCCTCCCTGCAGGGGCAGGTGCCTGCTCCCTGGAGGCACGGTGGCTGCAGATGAAGTGGTGGCAGGAGCGGTGCCGGTGAGCGGGGCCAGGCTCCCTCTCTGCTGCGCTGTCTGCGGGAGGATCACGCCGGGCAGAGGAGACTTTGTCACCTCGGGTGCTGGGTGCCAGGGCAGCTCCCTGCAGGAGCCCCTGGCTCTGCTGCCATCATCCAGGGCAGAGGCCACGGGTGTCCCAGAGCATCGGGGCACTGCCACAGCTGATGCCATGTCCAGGCCCGGGGCAGGAGCTGTCCCCACTGGCACAGGATGGCCTTTCTGGATCTGGCTGTGGGTTACAGGTAGGATTCTGGGGCTGAGGTGTAGGCTGGGAGGAGAGCAGGGCCTCAGGGAGCAGAACTGGAGCCTGTGCTCCTGTGCTTTGCAATGGGTGAATACCTGTTTGCATTTCCTTTATTCTGATTCCCTCAGCAATGGGATAAAAGCTGTGTGCTGGGACCAGAAGGGAGCAGTGGCCTTGGTGCCAGAGGCATGTTCCCTTCTCTGGGCTGGCTGCCTGCAGCCAGCAGAGGAAATAAATCTCCCTGAGAAAACCACTTTGCTCACACAATTCCAATCCAACAGGGCATCGTGGCATCACTCACTCCTTGTTTTACTCAGCTGATGATCTTTTACTGGGCCAGTTGAGCCCTGTAGCAGCATGAGGCCTTTACTGGCTGCCAGGGGCTCATGGACCCGGGCACTGTGAGGGCAGTGCTGCCCATCCTGCCAGGCCCAGCTCGGGCAGTGCTGTGGATGTGTTCCCCAGGCCCGTGCCCTGAGCTGATGCCCTGCAGAAGCACTTGAAGTCCCCATGGTTTTGCTCACCCTGCCTATGGTGGAGGACAGGAGGTGCCCTTCTACTGCCAGGTGTCCCTGGACGTCTGGGACATTAGGGACATCTGCTCAGTGGGATTTACAGAACCCAGCCTTCATGCAGCCAGGGGCTCTGTGGGTGCCTCTCCTGCTGGTGGATGTGCTGAGCTGGGACAGGGGAGGCTCCTTCACCAGTGGGCCCCGTGCCAGGCACTGTGACAGGCCCTTGCTGGAAGGTGGCTCTGGGGCTCTGCTGTCCCCTGGTCCGTGTGGGCTCCCCGTGCCCCGTGCTGGGAGCCCATCCCCGCTCTGCTGCACAGACCTGAGAGTGCCACTCCTCCCTGTCCCTCGCCAGGGCTAGCGTAGGAGCTGTGCCACAGCCCAAGCTCAGACAGGATTGTCACTTGTCGCTGCGTGGCCGTGTCACTAATGAACACATCCAGGGGCTCAGTGCCTGCAGCTAATTGAAAGTGCTCACAACTGGGAGTTCTTGTGGGTTAGGCACCGTACCTGCACTGACAGGGATTTGACTTTCAAAAGTCCATGGCTACCGAGGGCAGCAGAGGAGGAGCAGCTGCAGTGCCCTGCCCACGCTGGGAGCAGCAGTGGCACCCCACGGGTCAGACCTTCATCGCCTCCACTCTCCTGAGAAATGCGATTCCCAGCCTGCCAGGGCTGCTGAGGGCTCCAGGTACCTGGGGGGTGTTGGCTCCCATGTGTTGTGTCTCATGAGGGCTCAGGGCTCACTCAGGACCCTTTGCAGTGGCACTGGTGGTCGCAGGGCTCAGCTCCCCTTGGCAGCAGTGTGGGGATGCTGCTTGTGCAGGGCATCATCAGCTCCCCCTTGTCAGCATTCCCACCTTCCTACTAATCCTTGTCATCCCAAATCCTATCAGCACTGATTTGATATTTACCTCCAAATCGTGGATGAACATGTTGAACATCATCATCCGATGATGATTCCCCATTGACAACCACTTTTTGAGACCTGTCAGTCAGCCAATTCTTAATCCTTCTAATGTGAGCTCTATTGATATTATATACAGCTAATTTTTTAATCAAAACGTCATGTGCTATTAAATCAAATGCCTAACAGAAGCCAAAGCACACTACTGCTCCTCAGTTACTTTTATTAGGTAAACTTTCAAATTCAAGGAATGAAACCAAATTTTTTGACAAGCCCAACTTGCCATCCAGCCGTGCTGCCGGCTCTGGTTACAGCCCCCCTTGGTACCACCTGCAGCCGTTCCAGCTCCTCAGCCCCGCCCCGGGAAGGACACGACCGGAGGGGTGAGTGTGGCCGGAACGGGGAGTGCGTCCTGCGAGGTCGGGCACGGGGCTGGATGTGCCAGGGGAGGGCCGGGTGCTGGGTAACTTCACAGTTAAAGTCTTGGTGGGAAAATGGGAATTTTCCTCCTGTGCTGGATGCAGCCTCTGACCTGAAAATGCTGGCCCAGCCTCCCCGGGTGCGGAGCGGGGGCAGGCGTGCAAATGCGATATGACAGCGCAAGACACTCCAATATGGTTCCATCTGTCCGGCCGCCACCGGGCTGGGCAGGCGATGCCCCGACACAGGCGCCTTCGGGGGAGGAGGGAGGGCAGGGCAGGGCCAGCTCGGGCAGGTACGTGCGGGCAGGCACACGCTGCCCATGCCAGGGGCGGCCCCGGCGCTCATCAGCCCGGGAGCGACCCGCGGGCCCCGCCGCAGCGGCCCTGGGTGGTGCTTGGCTGCAGCTTGGGTGCCTGTGCCTCCGTGGCTCAGCTCTGGGGACCCTGCCCTGAGGCAGGTGAGCCAGGCTGCTGGCAAGCCCCTGCCTGGAGAACCGCAGCTCCTGCCCTGGTCCATCCAGCGCAAGGCGACTTGCCCAGCTCTGTCCCCTGCAGCTCAACCAACCCTTTGTAAATCTAAATTAATAAGGTTGCACAGCTACAGACACAGGAACATGGGCTGTGTCTTGTCTTTGTCGATCAATGCTCTCTATCATCCCATAAAGCTGATTAAAAAGCAGAGCAGTTCATCTCACCAGGTTCCGCATCCCAACATTATAAATTTGATATTCCAGTTAATGATTGTCAGCGCTGGCGGAGGACATGGAAGATGGTCAGTATTTGTAGTTTATAATTAATATTGGAGCAGTGACTTTATATATTGTATTGGAGCAACGCTGCAGAGGGCACCAAGGAGGAATTTGGGGTGGGTAGGAATTTATTATCCCTAAAATGCCAAAGAGCAAGAGAAAGGCAGTTTGTGTGTCCAGCATTGCCCGTGCCAGAGGGACACAGAGTGACCAGTGTGAGCTGTCACTGTCACCAGCTCCACACCTGTGTCCCCAGTGCTGCTGGCAGGGTCAGCTGAGGGGGTCAGCCCCATGCCAGCCCCTCCCTGTGTCCGTAGGGAAGCTGCACTGAACAGATGTGTGTGCCCCAGCTCTGGACACAGGGATGTTGGTCCCTCAGGCTAGACGGTGACCTGGTTGCCGGTGCCAGCTGCTTGGAGAGCCGTGGGTGGATGACGCTGTGCCTCCTGTCTGGCAGCCCTGCCGGGGCTCGCAGCCCCTCGACGGCTGCGGGCAGGGCTGTGGTGGCTGGTCCCTGCCAGCCGTGTGGCACGGGGCAGAAAATGCCACCAGTGCATCCCACAGTCACTGCCTGGGCCAGCACAGGGAATTTTGGGACTTTCTCCAGGAATAAGAAACCTGACCTCAAAGGAATGTCCTGAGCTGTTTCTCTGGGATCAAACCCCATAACTTGACCAGATCCCCAGTGTCAGACAACCTCATATCCTGGACTGGTGAAGTGCAAGGGAGGATTGAGGGGGGCACTGGCCCTCCAGACAGGAGCAGGGACAGGAGCAGGGACAGGGGTAGGGACAGGAACAAGGGCAGAGGAAGGGAGCGGGCAGGGCCAGGCCACGGCGGTGGTCGCGCAGCCTGTGCCGCGCCGGAGGCTGCGATCGGCGGCCTCAAGGTGGCACCGTAAGAGTGGGAACAGCGCGGCAGAACAAAGGCAGAGCCAGAGCCCCCAGCCCAGCCCAGAGCCCCCAGCCCTGCTCAGAGCCCCCAGCCCAGCCCAGAGCCCCCAGCCCTGCTCAGAGCCCCCAGCCCAGCCCAGACCCCCCAGCCCTGCTCAGAGCCTCAAGCCCCTGGACAGAACAGGAGGGTCCCGATGCCACCGACAAGAATCCCAGCCCTGGGGGGAAGAAGGGGTCACGGCGGTGGCAGGATCGGGGGCCTTGGGGCAGCCCCAGCCCCGGCCAGCACGGGGCAGCAGGACCCCCAGGAACACCCGGCGTGAGGCTCCGCATGCCCCGGGGCCGTGCCAGTCACAGCTCGCAGGGGCCCGGGCTGACGGTGTGGGTCGAACACCCCGCGTCTCCAGGGGATTTGGGGGTGATTGTCACGTTTCTGTGTTTCTCCAGGCACGGGAAGGCGGATGCCGTGTGTGTGTGAGGGGCTGGTGCCCACTGGAGACGATGGCATGGATCCACCCGGCCCTTTGGTGCCAGGTATGGTGCTGGCATTCCCAGCTCCCTCTCCCTCGTGCGGGGACAGGGATGCTGATCCTGAAACGCGTCCCAAACCCCCTCGTGGGTGTGGGGTGTCCTCCTGCCCGGCTCCCCGGCCCTGAGCCCCCGCTGGCTGCGGGAGGTGCCCTCCTGCTAATTGGAGCGTGCCGAGGAGGAACCCGCAGCTCTGGCTGCCTTGACACCGAGACCTAAACTTGCTGTAAAACCAAATGGATACACACACCCACATCCACGAGGCTTTTAGTTCAGCAACAAGTGAATCCATCAAAGCCCAGCACCTAATTTAATAGCAATAATGAAAGGTGTGCGTCACTATTAATTTAAGCACTCCAACATTAGCCTTGCACTTAGAAACCAGCAAGGCAAAGCTATTTACAAATGAATGTACCAGGGCAATAAATTGAAAGGACTGGTCTGACCTGCGGTGGCGGCTTTCTTCATTTATACATAGATATATTTCTATAGATGCATTTATTCCCATCTCTTTAGCGAACTCTCCCTAATTAAGTTGAAGTGGCAGTGGAAGTGTGGCAGTAAGTGTGGAAAGAAGCTGCTGAAAACGTATTTAATTCATTATAAATAATCTTTGATACCGTGAGGTTGCATAAAGGTTTCGGTATCAGAGCAGGACACCAAGGAAGGCCAAGGAGATCATCTGCACACAGTGGGAGCGTCTGCATCCCGTGGCTTGAGGTGCTGGAGGCAGGGAAGGGGAGCGCGGCTGGCAGAGCCCCCGGTGGCAGCGGGGCCGCGGGGCGGCGGCGGCGGAGCGGGGTAAGGCCGCGGGCACGGGCGCTGGCCCCGCGCGGCTGTGCGCGCCCCGGAGGGTAATGTATGCGAGCAGGAAGGTGTATGTCACCCACATTAAAGGAGTTTAATGTGCTCGGAGTCACATTCTTGTACCCTTGCGGAATACATTATCTGTACGCCGCCTTTACAGGCTGTCACCTCGCAGGGAGGCTGCAGGGTTCCTGGAAACCATTATCAGCCTCTAATGATATTATCAAAATTGGAGCACTCGTGGCATGGAGGGGGCCGAGGATTCATCCCTGCTGCCACCACTGTCTGCGAGGGCCCATGGGAGCAGCAGGACAGGACTGTGGCTCCATGGATGCTCCTCTGGAGCACAAATCCCGTGGGTGATGTGCCGGGGGGTGCAGAGGCCGTGGGGACCCTGCGTGGCCCAGGGAGCCCCTGTGAGGGCTGGGGTTGGCACCTTGGGCAGGGGCAGCTGCTCCTGCCCCGTGAGATCCGTGGAGGAGCCCAGCCCGAGGGGACAGTGCCCACCACACCCCCCTCCAAGGTGCCCTTCCCACGCCGCCGCCGCTGACCCCGAGCGCTGCTCTGCCCGCTCCCGTCTGCTGGCACTACAGAAAAACAGAGTCGTCTTTTTTGGAGTGTAATCTTCTGCCTGCGACAAGGAGCCACGCAAACTGATAAATTGCAGATTAAACGAGTGCCACACTCCACTCCAGCCCTGGCTGTTAATTCCCCTGTTGTGCAATTCCCGGCTCTCAGGGCCTGTCAATTCCAGCTAATCGCAGGAGGCACTAAAACACTCTGCCCTGACAGCCCCGGATCGAGGCACCCCTGACTCCCGGCTCAGGTGGATTGCACGCATCACTTATGCACAAATCAGCAATATGCCAGCAGGGAGGAATTATGTCCGATGACAGCCCAGACATGAGGTACATATTGCAGAGCCGGCGAGCCCCAGCCGCCGTGACAGATTGCGGCGCGGGGCTGCGCTGGTGCGGGAGCAGATCCCGGCTGCACCGGCCCCGAGCGCACCCGGAGCCACCGGCCCCGCGCCTGTGCTGCCGCAGGACGGGGCGGCGCCCGCAGCCTGTCCCCTCCCTGCCCCGTCCCCATCCCCGTCCCCGTTCTTGCCCCCATCCCTGTCAGTGCCACGGCCCGGGGTGCCCAAAGGGGCAAAGGAGCAGAGAACGGGCGGGATTGGCCCGGGGAGGGTCCCACCGAGGATGAGGGGTGCCAAAACACCCTGCTGGGCTGGGGACCGGCCCTGCTCAGCCTCGCTCAGCCCGGCCCGGCTCTGCTGTAACATTTAACTTGTCGTAGTCTGTGATCCTGAAAAGCTGAAATTAATGACAGCCTTGCAGTTGCTCATTAATAATTGCTTCATTACTGTACGCAGTTGCAGCCTCCTGACAATAATGGGGTTTGCTGGTGTATTTCTAATTATCTGGCATTTCAGCTCCCTAATAGAGTCCCGGTGCACCCTGACGAGACCTTGCTCTCCAGCAGGAGCGCAGCCCAGCCCGCCCAGCCCGCCTGCTCCTTCAGCTGCAGCTCCGGGAAGCGGCTGAACCGCCCTGGTGAGGCCCCACGCGGGACCCGGGGCCACCGAGACCCTCCACGGCTGGGCTGGACTCTGCCACATCCCCGTGGCACACCTGGCGCTCCTGCTGAGCTCGGTTTGGGAGCACTGACATCGGGAGAGGAGTGGGGAGCTCCAGTGCACCAAGCAGGTACGTGCCTGTGGCTGGCAGTGCTCAGCGTGGCCACACCTCAGCTGTCCCCAAGGCCACACCACGGCCATCCCCAAGGCCACACCTCAGCTGTCCCCAAGGCCACACCACGGCCATCCCCAAGGCCACACCTCAGCTGTCCCCAAGGCCACACCATGGCCATCCCCATGGCCACACCTCAGCTGTCCCCAAGGCCACATCTCAGCTGTCCCCATGGCCACACCACAGCCATCCCCATGGCCACACCTCAGCTGTCCCCATGGCCACACCTCAGCTGTCCCATGGCCACCCCAGGGCCGTGCCCGGGCCATGGCAGCCCCAGCAGCCCTGGCACTGCCCCTGGGTGTGTTCCAGCTGGGTGAGCAGAGCCAAGGGGAGGTGCCGAGGCCCCGGCGGGTCCTGGGGCTGGGCCGGGGCTGGGCGCTGCGGGCGGTGGCTGTGGAGGGAATTCCAGCTCCTCCCAGAAACCCCCCAAAGCGGTGGCAGTGGTGGTGGCAGGGGAATGGTGGCCGTGTCCCCACGCTCACAGCCTGGAAATGACCACTTGTGCCCCGTTGCAGCCCCCGGCACCGGCTCCCAGCCCATTACGGTGCACGAGGGCCCCGCGCTCCCACCTGGGGAGGGGGCTCATTTGTAGTTAAAAATCTATTGTGACTTGTCAGAAAAATGAATAAATGAGCACATTATTTTTTCATTTTGGAGCTCAGCATCTGTTTGTCTAATCAAGAAAGAGAACTGGGAAAGTCAACCAGGGCTGACGCACACATTTTATTTAACTTTTCCTCTGTCAAAGGAGTTTAAATGTGTAATGAACAGGCCATGGTGATTTGAAATATAATCCCATTACTCTGATGAGATTACCCAGGCTGTGAGAGTTCACAAATCATGCTTAGGGTTTTTAGAGTGAACAACACCCTGTTGAGATTTTTTTTTCTCTTTTTGCATTTAAGCAGAGGTGTGTGGGGAGAATAAAACATGACAGTGCTTAACCCTTCATGCAGTGGAGCAGCAGCATGGAGCTGTGCCCAGGGCCAGCCCTCCCCGTGCCCCAGCTTCTTGTTGACCCTGAGATCTCCCACGGTCAGGGCAGCGATGCCATGGAGCAGCACCTGGCCAGGGCACACTCCTGCTGGCCCAGCTGGCTGTGTGCCCACTGTGCCCACATGTCCCTGTCCTCGTCGCCGTCCTTGCCCCAGTGCTGCACAGGGCTGGCTGTGCTGGGATGTGATTTAAGGGGCATTAATTTCAGCTGCAGCAGCAGCACCCAGCCCCACCCGCCACCACAGCAGCGCATTTCCATGAATTCATGGGCCCATTACAAACATGTCTTCATAAATAACTCCCCCCATTAATCTCAGGGCTGCACCCACGGCTGTGCGATGGGTTTCGTTTGCTTGTCCCGGTGCCAGGTCTCAGCCCCCCCTGAGGGGCAGCTGCAAAACCCCTGGGATGCACCAGACTCCTGCCAACCCCAAAACAAAGGTGCCTCTGGCTGGAATTGGTGCTCTGGGAGCTCATGGCAAACCCCTGTGGAGCCCAGGGAGAGCATCAAGTGCCCTGGCCTTGGGTGCCAGCATGTGCCAGGGTGCCCTGGGTGTCCCCTGCTCAAAGGTCACTCTGGTGTTCTCCTATGCTCTGATAAAGCCAAGGAGGTGGAGGGGAATTGTCCCCGTGGACAGGACTCCTCTGACAGCAGGAGTCAGAGAGAATTCAGGGGATCTCTGCTGCCTCCAGCAGCTGCCTGCGCGCGGCAGGCCGGAGCCACGCGCTGCTCTGCCCGGTAGCAGGGATGGAGGAACAGCTTGCCTTGCTGACCCAGTTGAATGCCCATCTGACTCAATTACATCTACAGCTACCGGGGAAAGACCAGCCCGTGATGGCTCCGTGCTCAGCTGTGCACACACTGCAGCCATGAGCGCTGATTTAACTCCTTCAGCAACGCTGGGCAGCAGAAATGCCTGTTCTGGGAGAGGGATGCTCAGCTCCTGGAACGCTGCATCTTTCCAGGATTTAAGGAAGGTTTCCTGTGGGCCATGTATCAAATTGAATCTGATCTTTGGAAGCAAATTTGCTTTTTAACTGTCAGTGGCTCTTTTGGAGCAAATAAACTGACTTTGAGCTCCGAAGGTCCCCGCTCCTCACCCAGCCCTTGGAGCAGCCTCCAGCAGCAGCCTCTGTCTGTCCAGCTCTGCCTGGGTCCCAGGACACCCACACCAGAAGCAGGAAGGTGAGTGACAGCAGGGTGTGAACACAGCTGGTCTGGGCAAGGGAAGGTACCGTAAATGTCACAGACAGCAGAGATGTTGTTAGTTGAGTTTTTTAGGCTCTCCTGAGAGCAAACCTGCACATGCTGAATCCCTGCTGATAATAAATACACGTGACGGGGTGGCAACAGCACTATGGCCATGGAAACAGGAAATTGCTGCAGTTTCTGGTACAAATAGGCAATTCTTCAGTTTAGTTAAAAAGAATTGAAACTGGGTGGCCAAAGAACATTCACAGAGCAACTTTAATGTTAAATATTTCACAGAATCGGTTAAAAGAGTCATTTACATCAAAGGGGCTTTTCCCATTGTATCTGTGCTGCATTTGCACATAGAAAATATTTTTTAAAAATTAATAGAATACTATAAAATAGCATTTCCCTTGTTTTGCAGATATCATGGAAGACTGTACAGGGAGGCCTGGCCTCGGTGGTGCAGGGCCGAGCTGCTGAAACCCAGAACAGAAACACAAGAGCTGAGAGCAGGGCCCTCCCTCTGCCCAGGGGCTGCTTCCCACGCTGTGTTAAGGCTCAGGAAGTTTTCTCCGTACAAAAGCAAGGTGGGAGGCTGGCAGAGGGTGGGCAGTGCCCCAGGGAGCTGCCCCCAGCCCCGAGGGGAGCCAGGGCAGCTCGATGATAGTGTGTGCAGAGCTCCAGTGACCTGGAGAGATGCAAGAAAGACACCTCTGGTGAATTCAACCAAAAATGCGGCTCTGGGTGCCAGCATCCATTCCCGTGCTCCCTGATGCATCTAGGATGAACAAGGCCAAGATAGTTACAAATCCCAGTACAAAGTAGGTCTTAATTTTTATTGTTAAAGAATAATATTGAGAGAAGGTGAAGGCATTTCTCAGTCCCCAGGGGCAAGGTGCCCCAGTGGATGTGCCAGCCCAGGGGTGGCAGCAGCTGAGGGTCCCGGGCAGGAGGATTCTCCTCTCCACCTCCAAGACGTGGATTTCCAACCACTGTGCTGCCTTCAGCAAGGAACTTCCAATAAAGCATTTGCAAAGCTGAAAAGCACAGTTAAATAAAAATATTTTTGAACAAAACAAACACAACAGACTCGACTGTCTCAGTGCTCCCTCGCTAAGTGCTCCCCTGCCATGGCTGCTGTTCCTGGCTCACGGATGCCTCCTGCACTTCAGCAACAGAAGTGAAACCATCTGGGACTGCAGCCTCCCCCCAAAAGAACTGTGCATCATATGGACCTTGAAAAAGATTACATCTGTTTATTAATAGTAAAAATGGATACATTTGTCCTACATTTTGTTTTTAGAAATTTGATCATGTCACAAGCAATACCTGCGTGTACGTGGGTGGATTACAGATGTATATAATTTATTTTAACCAGGCTGTGAAATAATATGTAATCACATCTCTTCTTGTGATTGTACATAATACAGTAATTAAATGATGCCAGTCTACGTCATTCTCTTATTTCTAATCAAAGGAACCTGAAGCGTAACAGTCTTCTTTCCGGCTGATATGGCTCTTTATTTCTGTCACAGGGGAGACTTCCCATCACCACCGAGGGATAATCTTCCAGCCGTGAGAGACGGGATAGTTCCGATTCCCGCGGCGGGCAGCGGCAGCAGCGCGGTCCCGGCCGCCGCGCGGCTCCGAGCGCGGCACGCAGGCTCTCCTCGAGGCTCGGCCTCACTGCTGGCCCGACTTCTTCTCCTTCTGGAAGCTAAAGCTTGTTCTCCTGCTCAGTTTTCTTTGTTTCTGAGCAAAATAATCTGCTCTGGCTGTGCTTGCTCGTGACTCTAGAATATAGTTAACCTGCAAGACACGAAGTGGTGTTAATGTCACCCGAGGCTGGGGGACAGCCCGGGGTGGGCAGGGACCCCAGCCCACCCCCTGAGCAGGGCAGGGACCCCAGCCCACCCCCTGAGCAGGGCTCTGGTTTAACTGGTCCCAGCAACCACCGGCACGATGATGGCAGAGAGAGCCCAGCGTGCCAGGAGAGCCCTGGCCTGTCCTCCTGGGTCCCTCGTCCCATTCTGGGTCACCCAAACCTCTGGGGAAGGCAGCGAGCTGTGCAGACCCCCCAGTGCTGGGATAATCTGGTAATGAGCATCAATAAGTGACCTTATCAGCCTGAGTAAAAAGAATTCTTCCATTATGATGTTTGCATACTCAGCTAATCTCAGAGTTTCCCTGTGTTTTGGCACATTTTACTTGATGAAAGCATTTTAAAATGATATTTAACAAGCCTGCTACTCCCTAAATTTATTATCTCCAATGCTTTGTGATAATCTCAGAGATAATTTTAATGGAAGGTTAATGCAAGAATCAAAAAGATAAAAATGCCCTTTGGTCTGTCATTAGCTGGTTAATATGCTGTGGCTTAAAACTTGCACAATTTTATGCACTGTAGAGTGTTTCACTTTCATTGCATATTACAGCTTAAGGCATAAAAATATAGGGAATTTTCATGGTCAATAAAGTCTCAGTCCTTCTCACTTGATCATCTAAAAAGCCTAATTTGAAAAGTCTGATTTTTCTGCGCTCCCTAATGCTGATAGAATTGAAAACAAACCAGTGACTTGTGCATGAAACCAGAGAATGTTCTACATAAACAAACTGCAACTTGGGAAAAAAGTACTGCTCAATATTATTTCTCTCTTGAATATTCATGTTATTGACAGCAAACCTTTTTTTTAGCCTTTGTTTATGGCCAGTCTCGGATGTGTGGAGTCACCACCCCTGGAAGAGTCAAAACCCCAGGAGATGTGGCATGGGGGTACGTGGGCAAAGGTTGGACTGGATGATCTTGGAGGTCTTTTCCAGCCTTAATGATTCTAGGATTACATGATTCTAAGTGTTTGGGACTGCAATAGCTGATAAAGTGGGAACAGAAGAATTGGCCTAACAGCTCACAAAACAGAAACCCCCTCAAACACACTGACCTCCTGTGGAATGAATAAAAGTTATTTTATCGCACGTCAGTTGTTTAACAATCCTCTAAACTCCACACAGCCAATAAAAGCAAACATAACAGATGGTTTGCCAGAATTACTGCTTTTGAATTTTGATTTGCTACGAAAGATGAACTTGTGGAAAATTCCATTTAATTTTTCAAGAGAGCAACAAAAATTTGTTTCCCAAAGCAAGGGAGTTTGTGTCCGTACAGAGCCCTAAGGAAAGCAAACAGTCCTGAGAGAGGATCAGGGCAGAGAAGCCCCTGTGTGCTGTGTAGGGACACCTGAGTGTGGGGCAGAGCTGTGAGGGGCAGGAGCACCCACCCCCTGCATGGCATGGGGCTGCTGGCCACGTGTCCAGAGGTGGAAATTACCTGGACACAATAAAACTTGGCAGTTTCCTATAAAATTCCACAGAAAATGGTGTCTCTGTTAACTAGAAAAAAGCACAAAAGGAAATGCTACACACAGGCAGGCAGTGGCTGTTGGAAGGATGAATAAAACAACAGGCATGGAGCAGCCATCCTGGCAGGTTAAACACACCCCAGTGGTCCTCAGGCACTGCACCCTCGTGTGTTTCCAGAGCCTCCTGAATACTCACATGTCTAACAAGTGGTAAAACACCAGGATTTTGGGTCACGTTAAAATTTAATACTCACCTTCAGTACAATTTCATTGACAGTAGCAGCATCTGATTCAAAGTAAAGGTGTTTGTAGTCATGATTGCTTAGATATGTAAGTTTAAATATTGCATGACCTGCAAAGATAAGAAAAAAACTGCTTAGAATATTCCTGTAAAGTTTGAGCAGAGCTCGTTGCCTGACAGAAGAAAACCACAGATGGTGATCTCAGCGTACCATCAGCACGACAGAAGGAAGCAATGAAATGCTGACAGGCTTCTCATGTCATTTCAATTTAAGGCAAGTGGTGGCTTACAGGAGCAGCTGAACTCCAGTCAATAAAGTTCCTTTTCCCATCACATCCCCACTGCAGGAAATGCAAAAATCCATCAAATGGCTGGTTAGCTCTGCTCGGCCACGCCGGCTCTGCAGCCCGGGCACCGCGTCGGGGCTGCTCGCGGGGCAGCCACCGCCTGCAGGAGGAGGCTTGTGCCGAACAGAAAACGGCAATTAATCCCAGAGTCACCACCCCAAACCCTCCTCCCAAAACACCCCACGAGCCCAGCCGGCTGCTGGTGGCCGCGGGGAGCAGCACCAAGCGCGGGGCACCGAGGGACGCGGCCACACCGCCACCAAACCCGCCCGGGCTGGGATCGCCCTTCCCACACCAAGGAAAATCAAACTGAACTCCAGCTGTGACCTGCTGGCACCTTCCTGCTGCTGGGGCCTCTGTCCCAAAGGGAGGTTCCACGTGCTGGCCCTGTGGCCACACGGTGCTGGCCTGGGGCTGCCCTGGGACAGCGGCCCCGGACTCCGACACGCGGTGCCAGGAGAGCGGCTCAGACACAAGGGTCTAATGTGGAACACGAAGGAAGGCAAAAAAATATCCTTCACTTGTATGGCTGCTGATGGCTTCAAAATTAAAATTAAATGTATTCTATACATGATACTTTTCCAACGGTTTTCTAATTTATTCAGTTCAACAGTCAAAGTTAGCAATCCATAAACAGCCACATTACTGTAAATCCAGGTCTTTCCTGCAGGAAAGCTAATTGGAAATCTTATTTACATTATCTAATTCTCCAGATTTCCAAAAAGTGACTGATATATGCTCAGATTGGTGGCCAGGAAATTTGAGATGCAAGTATTTTATTGTGGCATGTTAATTAAACACCATTATGATGCACTAATCTGGAATATAAATTCTGTATTGAAAAATTGGCTAATAATAATAATAAAAACCCAACCCTTTAAATCATTTGACAAATGATGCCTCAGTGGTACTAAAAATGCGGAATTCCAAGCTGGGAGCTCATCAGCATGTTAATGCATGCAGCTTTGCCTGGAACACAGCATCTTAATGATTCCAAAAGTGCCAGTGCACCACTCCTGGGGATGGGACACAGCACTGTGCTCCACCAGCTCCCACCATTTTCCTTGGACATTGAACATTCCACACTGGTTATCAGAGATTAAACTGGCACGAAACAGGGTCAGAGGATCCCAACGAGCTGCTGCATTACAGGTTTTGGAAAGTCACTGAGTAATTCTTGCTGTGGATCAAGACAAAACCTCTTCAGATGCTCCCTGCTCCCCGGGAGCGCCGCCCGGCCTCGTGCCACGGTGCCACCGCGTGTCCCTCGGGCACTGCCCTGCCCAGGGCAGCCCTGCCAAGGGCAGGGCTCCTGCTCCCACGGGCAGAGGCTGCTCTGGGCCTGCCTGCCCAGCAGGGCACTGGCCAAGTGTGGCTCCTGCGGGGGCTCCCGGAGCCGCCGGGGACACGGCAGCGATGCCAAACCCGCGGCCGTGCAGAACCACAGCCCCTCCTGCTGGGACTGGTGACTCAGTGGGAAGAAGCCAAGGAGACTTCTCCTTAGAAAGCAACATTACAGCATCATGTTTATGGGCTCCAAGTCCACAACACACTACTTACAGCATGAAATATGAGTGCACTGAAATCCTAACTGGCACTTTGCTCTGCTACTCTTCTAGCCAGATGGAATTTATGAATTGTGAGATTGATTTCCATTTCCAAGAGTGCTTAAATATGTGATGTACCTCTTTCCAATAGAGCACCACCCCTGACAATTCTGAGATCAATAGGAGCTTCCATGGTTTGATGTTTCCGTGTGAGAGGATCTGGTAACAAACAGCAGCAGCTCGGGTGGCTCCTGCTGCACGTGATGGGGGATTTAAAGCAAATGCAGACGCTGCACAAGCAGCTGCTACCATCACTCCACACCAACAGTGGCTGGGTGTTTGCAGGGAACCTCAGTGCCCCGCAATCAGGATTAATCAGCTGCTCAACAACAGAAAACCCACGTTATTCCTGACTACGTCTGTCTGCTAACAGCTATGGAAAGCAAATGGAATGACAGAAACTCAGCTGTTACCAGCAGCTTTTGTCACGGGGTAGGCGCAGCTCATGGTGAACTCAGCACAGCCAAGGGGTCTCGTGCCAATGCCCCTGGTGCCCCCTGAGCCCCCTGCATGCCACGGGCCTGCAGCAGAGCAGCATCTCCCCACTGCTGCCCCTTGGCCCCCGCTCGGAGCGCTGATAAATCTTCCCCAGCCCCAGCACTAATGGGTTCCTGTGTGGTTACTCCTGGAGAGGAGCCTACAGCCGGACGGAAGGGCAGGATGCTAATTCACTGGGAATTCACCAAGGAGAGCTCATTTACTCCTTCAGCACCACGTCTCACGTTCAGCTGCTCAGCCCATCTCCTGATTTTTAGCACCACTGCACTGCCAACGAGGCGAGGGAAGAGGCCCTGCAGCGCCGCAGCTCCCGGCTCTCCTCGCCCGCCGAGGGCTGCTGGGGCTCCCCGAGCAGCCCCCACCTGCACCTGCCAGCCCCCAGCTCCTCCACGGCCCCACATCCACACACAGCCCTGAGAAATCCTGTGGAATTACAGCTCCAGGACTACCGGCCATAATGTGCTCGTACAGGCAACAGTCAATCTTGTGCTAATTCCTGCTATCTTGGGAAAACATCCAAACCCTTGGTGGGCCCCACACTGTACCTGACACAGGTAGAAAAATAATCACTCTAATCTAGTAATAAACTCTTTTTATCAAAGTGCAAAAGATACATTTTTTTCCTTGGAAAATAAGGATATGAATTTGCAAAAGAAAAGATAATTTTTTTAATGCATCTGTTAAGACTAGTAAGTTTTTCTTCTTTCCCTCCCACCTCACAATTCAGCCCTTACCCAAACCCTCTCTTTGCCAACTCTTTAAACAGAACTGAATTAAATCACTAATTAGATGGAGGATGAAAAGAATATTCATGAATTGGACAAAGCAGAAAACAAACAAACACTAGAAATGCAAATTTATGTTAATTTTTCAATATACCTTGATGATTGCTTTGTCATTACAGGGCCATAAGGCAGAAGTCAACAATTAAGAATTATTAGTGGAATAAATAGCTGGAGAAGGACTCTCTGAAGAACAAAGCACTTATGGACATCATTTGACATCACTGATTCTCACTGCTTCAGAAACTGTGACCTCAACAGGCTCAAACTCTGAAATCTCTTCTCATGGGCCCAGAAAGGATGCAGAAGGATTAGAAATACACCAGTAAAAGGCAAGGAATGAGGATAGTAAAATATGCATCAGCAATACTTTTATACAAAGACACATTTCCTCCAACCCCTGCACGAGACGGGGGAGCCTCTGCTCTGCAGCCATTGCTGTATTTCACCCAAAGCACTGGGGAGGGGCTCAGCTGTCTGAAATCCACATGTGATACCCCAGAAATGATGCTGTGACCCTGGAGGAAGGCCTGAAGGGCCTGCAAAGCTGCAAGAGTTGTGTTAGGGTTAAAAAATATCCAACACCCTTCCTGACACCCTCTGGTAACAAAAAAAACTTCACGGGGAGGTCACAAGTTGCAGCCACAGTTTGATTATCCAGATGTGGCACCAGGCTCGGCTAGGGACAGACAGAGCAGGGATGTGGAGCTGCGTGTACAGGTGGGGTTAATCCCATTTTATGCAAGGGATATTTGTCCCAGAGGTACATAAGTTAGAGGCAGTGAGGGCAGTCAGCTGTGGGTGAAATCCACACCCCACTGATGCCAGTGGAGTCACTGATGGGTTTGGGCTGCCCACCATGAACCCGGGGTGGATCTCCTCAAACCAGGGCAGTACTTAAGTGGGAACAAATGATAAAAATGTTAAGGAAAAAAATAACAGCTATGGTCCAGCTGGCTTGCCCCATTCTCTCAGACAGCAGCATATTCCATGATCTTTTCTCCTCCAACCCTTTATGTTCCACTGTAGGCTTGCTACTCAGCATTGCTATTAGAGGGTGCAGTGTGTCCAGATGTCCTGAAAACAGAGCTGCAATTAAAGTGCAGCACACACCCACTTTTTGTGTCAAACTGTGGTAACTATTCACACATCTGGATTCTTTTCCCTCAAAGCCTTCTGTTTCTTTAAATTATTATCAGAGGCAGAATACTAATGAAGATTTTTGCAAAAACGCTGTAAATTGAGGTGCAACTCGGGGTTGCCCAAAACCTCTTTACCAGCAACCTTGTTTGGGGAAAAAAGATAAATAAATCAAAATGCAGTGTTTCCACATGGCAATCGGCTCCTCCACTGCGTCTGCACCTCATCAATCACGCATTGTCTGCCGGAGAGGCGAGCCTTGTAAATGTCACATCCACTCAGGCCCGAGGAGAGGCGAATCAAAATGCAGCGAGGAGTTTTAATTGGATAGTGTAATTAAACTAAAAAACCCCAGCAGAATAGCTTTGACAGGATAGATGAAGACCCCTTTTAATAGGGCTACAAAACAGATTTGTTAAGAGGATGAGGCAATGCGCGCTCCTGATTGCGCTCAGGAGAACTTTTACGAGCGGCTGTTGGAGGGGCCGCAGTTAATCAGCACAGAGCGCCGCAGTGCCCGGCTGCTCCTGTCCCTGCCAGGGCCAGGGGACCCCTCGCTGCCAGCCCTTCCCTGCAGGGACACGTCCTGCCGAGCTGCCCCCGGCCCAGCCTGGCACAGCCCGAGCCCGCCGGGGCTCACGGAGCCATCTGTGCCCGCTGCCGTCCCCGCACCCCTGCCTGCGCAGCGTGCCCACGGCTGGCCTCTTCCCTTCTGTTCCACGCTTGGATGTTCCTTTCACTCCCAGCCTGAAGTTTGGGAACATTTTCTCTGCTGAACCTGTTTTTTCCCTTTTGGTCAGAACCTCTGATTAGTGTCCTGTTGAGTAGGAATTTTACTGTGTTACTTCTTGCTCCGCTGTGGGAGCAGGGATAGCAGGAACCAGCACATGATATTTTGTGCACCAACTGCAGTGCACACACTGCCTCTGCTCTGGCCCCACTGCAGGCTCTGAGCAAACCTGCAACAGCGCTGTTAGAGCTCCCAGAGCAGCAGGAACCCAACGCCTTCCCAACATTTCCTGGGTATTCTCAGCCCTTCCACAACCCAAAACCAAATTCATTAAATTGGTATTACCCAATGTGCATAATCGGGATGAACTGGACACTGAACTAAAACATCCAATACCTTTAGCTTTAAATGAAAACTACATAAAGGGGGTTCAGGCATCGCTCTGGCTATCACTTGCAGCCAGGGTGAATACTGCTGGAAAAGCTATTTTCGTGCAGATGTGGAATTCAATGGGAAAGACTGACTCGTGTAGCAACATCAATCAAAACGTCGGCTGGGCTGGCAGCTCTCGACAGTAAGGCAGGTTCAGAGGTCACGGGATAAAGAAAAAGCCAAGCTCTGGTTCAGCTCTAATATCTCCTCGCTGGAAGTCTTACTGAGGTACCTGCCCCCCTTCTGTACTCGCAGCTTTCATTAATCTTCTTGCCATCTTTTTTAACTAGTCATGCAGAACCGCTCAATAGCGAGACATATAATGGGGAGGCCCTGTGCCTATTACCAGGTTAACACTCTGTTAAGCCCCAGTGCAACAATGGAATCAGAATTTAAAGGAAATCTTCAGCTGCAGGGTGCAAAGCGGGCAATTAAATTACAAACTGAAGTTACCCATGTACTCCATGACCTACGGAACACCTTTGTTTAGACTTACCTTCATACCCAGGGTATTTTGACAAAGCAACTGAGATGTCTCTGCTTCATGAAAACAGAAAAAAAGGCAGATAAAGGATCACAGAGAATGTTGCTTCAGTGTTTCAAGTAAATTATCAAATAAATCCAATTTCTGCAGCTCGTGTAAAGCACAGCTGCCTGGGAGAGCCCTGGGCAGGTTCTGATCAGGTGTGGTGGCACAGGGGGCTGCCCCGGGCTCTGCACTCCCTGCCCAGCTCGGCAGCCCTGGACATCCATCAGGGCCACTCGGGCCACAGAGCACTGCACACAGCAGTGGGCAGCGACACTGAAGTTTCTCCCCTGTCCAAGTAATGTAAGAGACATTACCAGAATCAGATTTCCTTTAAATTACACTATTGCAAAGGGATATAATTGTATTAAACGTATTATGTTGCTTCCTTAAGACTTTATATTATGTACACTTAATTGAGATACAAAGCCCTTTTCAGCTATAAAAATGACAACTACTTTATTAAGGCTTAAATCTTATTTCTCCATGATAGGATGCTTCCTTTCAAGACTCAAAACATTCAGAATCTCTCGTGATAATCAGGCTGAACCTGATTTAAAGAAGATGTTCGTGCTCCGTGTTGTCAGGTTCTAATGGCATCGAAGCAAGCCAGCAGGGCCATTAACTCTCCCCTCAGTCTAAATCCAGGGAGTCTGATTTAATTTACAAATAAAACTTCAAATTCTGACCCAGGGCTACTACAAGGGCAAACAAAAATCATCAGCCATCCCTGCCTACAATCCCCCCACTAATGGCAAATGAGATGCCAGAGCTTTCTGTTTTCATTTTCTGCCCTCACTGAAGGCAGCTCTGAGTTCTGTGAACTCTCAGCACAGGAAAACTCAGCCTGTCCAGAACGGCTCCGAGCCCTCCATCAATATTCCCACCACGTCAGCTCTGAAGCTGCTGAGTCCTTTCACACACACAGAGGTGCCACCAAAGCTTCTCTGCAGGGCCCAGGGCAGGGGGAAGCAAAGAACACGTGCACGAGACTCTCCACTGCACCCTCACGCTGGTCCCAGCACTCAAGCTCCATTCCCAACGCCCCTTGCCCTTACTAAAAAGTAGGAGGCTGGTCCAAACCCTTCACCTCTTCAGAGTCACAAGAGCCCAGCCCAGCAAAGCAGAGCCCAGCCCAGCAGAGCTCAGCTGGTTCTGACCCCACTGAGGTGCCTGGGGAGGGAAGGCAGCCCCAAACCCAGAGCAACGGGACAAGCACGAGCACTTCTGAAAGAGGAGATGGAGCAGGTTTGTGTTACAAGAGATAAAAACATGAAAACAAAATATATTGCAGAACTCAAAGACCTTATCTGTACTCAGCCTCTCTTTGCAATAATTCATTCAAGAAAGATCCGGGAATAATTTTTGATGTAAACTCTACTACAAACATACATCACCGTGCTGATAAAAATCACAGACAAAACTTGTGAAATACAGTGAGTTTCATTCCTTTATGCTACTAAAATAACTTTTTTCCATTTAAAATTCAAGAGATACTGATCTACTGTTCAGTTCCCCAAAATGCATCATTCTGAGATGTCACACTAAAAGTCTTTTCTGCTGGCCTAAAATAATGACTTTTGGAACATCTTTAGTGAGTTGGGAAAAGGTCAGCAGTTTCAGGAGGAAGTATTTTCTCCTTTTGGAACTGCACTGAGTAGGAGAAATTTAAGATGTTGACACAAAAATGAGCAAATAAGCCCCTCAGTACTGTCATGGTTGCCTTGGTTGCAACCTGTCAGTGTCCTCTCCAAAGCCACCGTGATTCTTCACTCAATGGTCCCCATGTGCAGGTACTGCCCTCCTGCACCTGGGCTCTGTTTGGGGGTTGAAACTCCTGGGCTGGCAGGATTTGGGTATGAACATAATTCCCCAAGCAGCAGGTGCTGCCTCTGGGGCTGGAGAGCCCCATCCTGGCAGGTTGGGGTTCCCAGGGATTGTGCCCTGGTGTGTCGACAGCAGTGGAAACCTCAGGTTTCAACTGGACTCTTCAAATACAGCCTTGTTTTGTATTTGAAGGGCACCGTTTTATCCCCTCAATGTTTGCATTTGCAGTGAAACCTGGATACAAGGCAGAGGTGTGACAGGATTTACCAGCACAAACTGGCCCTCGCACTGTACACAAAACCCTCACACCTTTCAGACTGCCAGGTCATAGGGGAAGCTTCTCCTTGGGATTGTGCCTACCCAAGGACCATGAAATCTCGATGGAGAGACAGAAAAGGAAGACAATGACTAAACCAAGAACATGGAGTAGGAAGGGGTAATAAAGGGGAGAAGGATATAGTTCAATAATTGCTGATAAAATCTGTGGCAGCCATAAATTTACTCTTCCAAGAGAATTCAACAGATCATTACCTCTGTAAATATGTATCACATAATTCTCCCTCTCTGTCACCTTGCAGATAAGTACTTAATACCAGCATCTCACTACCCTGCAGAGGCACAAGTGCAATAAAATCCATCTGAGCTTTTGAACTACAGTCACTTTTTGACAGTAGACAGTTCCATTTTGGCCCCACTGGGAGCCATTGCCCAAATCTCCCAGGGCCCATCCTGTGCTTTTTAAAACAACTTTTCCAGATAGAGACTCTCCTTCCTCTACTGACACAACAAGCAGAAGCCCTCACTTTTGGAGTTGCACTCCACAGAGCCAGCTCTGACCTCTGGGCCATGACTGAGCTGGGATGTCCAGCCTGTCCCCAGACCTGGCTGTCACTGCTGTCCTGGCCTGGCCACCACTACAGAACAGAATGCCCAGAGTGGCCCCTTCAGTCCCAGTGACCCTGCAGCCACGACTGGGGCAAATTTAGACTGAGCTGACACTTTTACTGTACGTCCAAGATCTTCAGTTGCACCAAAGACATTTAAAACCAGTCTGGAAGTTAAAAAGTGACAAAAAATTGCAATTATGTTGAAACATGGATTTGCTGGCTGTGCTGCAGGGCTGGAGACAGCTGGGCAGAGCCAGTGTTCCCTTGGTGTCACAGTGGGCAAGAAACACTGAGTGATGCCATTAGCTGAGAGCAGCATCAAAGGACACTCGTAAAATGTGTGTCTGTTTATGCTGTGTTCTCTATAACAGAACTGAGTCAGATTAAAAACATCCTGTAATGAAAAAAACACACCTATAGAAAGAAAAGGACATGGTAGCAATAATTCTTTGGACATGGAGCACATCCAGGGAGGCAGAGAAGAGAGAACATAAATAAAAAGGACTACTCACTTGGGCTTTTTTCTTCCGCAAGGTCACAGGCACAGAGGAGTTCAGAATCGATTGAAATGGGTTTCTGCTTAATCCAAAACTTAGTGCTGGCCTTCTGATTAGTAACAGGGTCTATCTCTACCTTGTCTCCAGAAATACCTGAGATGAGAAAGAATAGAGAGCCACAAGAGTGATCTGTTTAACCGATTTCATATCAGCCGTTTGACACACTTTATAAATCTTAAATGGGCTGAAGGTATATTGCCCTTCTGGGCTTTCTGAAAGCACGGGAGCTTTTGAAACCAGAAGCAAATGGTTATCAAACTGCATTGATAATCTGCATTTTATTCTCCTGCATAAGCATACCAAAAGAAAGAAATATCACAGAAAAGATTCTTCTAAACGCATACAGAGCTCTTCTGGAAGCAGTAGCTACACGAGCTGTGAGATTTATAGGAGATAGTGCTGGTTTTGCAGTCACCACTGCTCTGTGTAACAGACACTATCACCACCCACCCCACTCCATCTGCTGTACAGCAGACATGCAATCACAGAACAACAGAACCAGAGGTTCAGAATGTGCTGAGTTGGAAGGGACCCATCAGGATCATTAAGTCCAACAGCTGGCCCTGCACAGGACACCCCAACAGTCCCACTGTGCCTGAGGGCACTGTCCAAACGCCTCTTGAACCCAGGCAGGGCTGATGCTGGGATCACTTTCCAGGGAAGCCTGTTCCAGAGCCCAGCCCTGCTGTGGGTGAAAATCCTTTTCCTGATATCCAACCTAAATGTCCCTGACTCAGCTTGAGCCGCCTCCTTGAGTCCTGTCATGGTCACGAGAGCAGAGATTGGCACCTGCCCCTCTGCTTCCCCTCCTGAGGATGCTGAAGCCCACAGTGAGGTCTGACCTCAGCCTCCTCCAAACAAAGCACCCTCATCTGCTCCTCATGAGACTTCCCCTCCAGACCTTCCCCACCCTCGTGGCCTCCTTTGGATGCTCCCTAATGGCTTCATGTCTTTTTTCCATTGTGGTGCCCAGAACTGCACACAGTGCTCAAGGTGAGGCCACACCAGTGCAGAGGGCAAGGAGGATCCTGCTGGAACCAGTTCAGGAACTGAACAGAGCTGAGCAAACTTCCCAGGCAGCTTTTTGCATCTAGGTGTGCAGAGCCTTAAAAACAATGATGTGACTTCAGGCATGAGGTACAAGGTGAAGCTCATGAGACATCAACAAAATGAAGGAATATAGTAAAAAAAGTATTTAAATATAATTTAATTTAAATATTATTTAACTCTTGTGTCTCTGGAAAAAAAGCAGAGAACTTCCTCCCTCCTGAGGGTTCTGACAAGGCAGGAGCCTGGGGGGGGTCTGGCTGCAGCCCCTGGCCTGAGACCAGGCCAGCCTCGCCCACCCTGGGGGCTGTGGGCACACCCCACTAACCCAAGAGTGCACTAAACACACCTCACATCAGAGAGATCACATTGCAATTAAGCACTGTATCAAGAGTCCAATTAACACCCAGGCTTCTGGAACTCACTAATTTGAGTAGGCTGAGGCTGTATCTGGAGCCCATTTTGGTTTGTGATTTAATTTTGGACAGATTATGTAAAATCAGTATTGGTATTTCAGTGTAATGGTTCATTATTCCAAATGGTATTTTCTGTAGTTTAAGGAAAATATGGAAGTTGATGATACAAAGTCTCATTTTCTCACTGAAAAAAAGTCAGGGGAAGTTCTAAAAATAAAGGTGCAAATTCTTGGTGTGTGAGGGCTGTTCCCCATCCCTTCTTCTAAGAGCAGCACCCCTATAAATATCCTCAAAAAAATGTCACTGTTTGGTCCTGCAACTTCAGAATTCACAGTCAGTCAATACTGTTAATGCACCTTGTTAATTTGATAGGATTTGTCAGGTAACTCCACTGGAAAATTATATAAAACTGTTCCAGATGAACAGATGATAGTGACATGAATTAAAGTGATAGAACAATAGTGGAATATAAACCAGAAATGACACCCAAAGTGGCTGTTGATTTATTGCCATCCTGAGTTTGGTTCTGGGCTTCCATGTATATTAGTGCTACAAATCTGGGTCCATTTAGCAGCGAGATGCTCATACATACATCACCAGCTCCTGCTCCAAGCCAAGGTCACTCCCCATTGCATCAATCTTCTCAGCAGAGGCTACTTCACCATTTTGTAACCATCTCAGATGGAACAGACTTCCTCCTCTTTCATCTTTTTTTTATCATGTAAAATACACTTTAACTTCTATTATTTTTATCTGCAAATTGTTGCTGTATACTTCATCCATTATTTCTGTATCTCGACATCGCTGGCTCAAGCTCACCCACATCCAGAGAGTACATTGACAAAGAATGTTGTCTTTTTTGTGTTATTGTTCTCACAATCTGGATGTGTTGAAACCTAAAATCAAAACAGTATTGTGTCTGTGGCTTCTGCAGTCTCTGTCTCGCAGCACAAATCACTCATACTCAAAACCCAAGTAAAAATGCTCCTTCTACCATTTTTTAAATTCATTCTTTTTGTCAAAAGGAATGCCATCAATGTATGGGTCCAGTAGCAGTGTTCTGTTCTTGCTCCCTTTGTTGGGGTCTACAGTTGCCCCCTCCCCTTTCTGAAATACTTGCCAGCAGTTGTTTTCCCAGACAATATGCTCCTGTTAGTTGTGCTAATGTAATTCACAAGCAAATGTGTCCTATTCCTCCACAACATGATAGAGCCTTTGTAAAACTGCTGAGAGTGCTGCTGTGTGTGCATTACCCTGTGATACAGGCTGAAACACAAACCCCAGACCTTAAACTGCCACCTTAAATGCAATAACCCCATCACTCAGAGGGCTGGGCACTCCTCCCATGGCCATCCACATATCACCTTTTACTACAGAGCTACGCACCGTGTACAGAAAATCAAATTTACTCCCATGTTTTTCATAAACCTTGTCTCAAATTCAATGATCAGGCCTCAAAACAGCTACAACATTTCCAAAAGTGCAATCCAGTCCTGCACAGCCACTGACACCATTGATCTGCCACCAAGGAGCAAAGGGATGACAAAGGATTCTTGGGCTCCTCGAGAAACACTTGCCCTGCTACGGCTGCTACACAAAACTGATGGCACAAAAAAGCTGCAAAGAAAAGTCTTTGCAACTGGCCATCACCAAACTGCTGGAGAACAGCTCCCAGACCAGTCACCGTGACTGAAGACAAAAAATTAGCCCATTTTTTCCATTTCAGGGAGGAAGAAGCAGTCTGTCACTCACAGGTAACATGTAACACTCATCAGCCCAAACCCAAACAGCCCCTCAGTCCTTGTCTTACAAATCTTGCTCTTCTAATATCTTAAAAAAATTCAGGAGAAACCCCAGCAACTTACTCAGACTTTATAGAAAGGTTTTGATTTTCTACATTTGCCCAAGGTTTGCACACCCTGCTGGGGTTTTCTTTGATTAAAAAAAAAAAAAAAAATAAAAATAAAACCCCATTGTCAGTGCACTGCCATCAAAATCACACAAGTTCACAGATTGTTATAAAAGGGAAATTTTATGGTCCTTACAGCACTGGGCAGGTCAGCTCCTCCACTGCTGCACAAGTTAAGCCATTTGTTTCATTTAACAGCTCTTCTCCCTTAACCATTTATCTTTAGTGATCTGTCATGACCTTTTCAAGCTCTCATTTCTGACACTTCCCAGATACAGTGAGTCAAACTTCACTGGAAGCAAACTATCACACCCCGAGAGTTTGCTCAAGGCAGCGAACATGCCCAGCACTGCCCTGCTCCAGCAGCAGCAGATAAATCCTGCCTCAACTAGACAGCTCAAAATAAACCAAAAAAGCCTCTTCTGTGAGAATTTTACACACACGTACTCTCACTTGTGCTTCAGGATGGAGGAATGAAGAGACTGTAGTGACAATAATACAGGAGTCGGTATAGTTTAACAATTCTGGATTCTACAGAATAAATGTATTTTGTAAACATTATGGCACTTAATATCTTACTGCTGAATCATTTCTTTATGGAAGTATTTGCAGGAATGTCACAGGTCACCTACCAATGCATCATTAATCAAATTTTCACAATTTAAACACAAAGATAAAAAGCCATTCAATCATTTTAAAACAGTAATGGGGCTTTTATAATTCAGGATTCTGTCAGCCCTTGGCCTTCAGGTTTTCAAAAGCATTCAGCGAGCCAATAAGGACAATATAAAACCTTTAGAGAATGCTCATTTATTTTGTTCCACCTCAAATTTCCACTAGGTCGTTAAAAATCTTTCAGTCTCAGAAAAGGAAAAACCCAATAACTCCCAATTTTGCAAAGCCTCATTTAAAAATAACAAAACAGTTGGCAAGAAGCTTTCCATTAGGAAGCCTAGACTGAAAAAAAGAGACGAGGTCATTAAATAATGGCCTTCATTCAGAGGCAACATGTGCAACTGATTGGGGATAATAAAAATGCTGAAGTATTTTCAACGGAAAGCAATATTTTAACTGCTGAAATGCCAGCAGCACTTTCAAATGCTCCACGAGGAAACGGCCCAAGGTGATAATGATTGCTTCAGAGTGGCCAGAGATGGCCAGGCAGCTGTTGGCCAAAGCTCTGAGGCGCTCTGTGCTGCGGCACGGGTGGATTTACCTAACTGCACGTCGGTGGTGAAGCGCAGCCGGTGGATCATGCTGACTTTGAAGGACTTGTAATGGTGGCTGCTGAGCATGTCCTGGACCGTGGCAATATCGATCTGGGGATCCTCCTCCGAGACCTCTTCTCCTCTTGAACCTGCAAGACAAGGCCCGGTGCTGAAGGGGAGGCTTGGCTGAGGGCGCGCGGCGTGCCCGCCACGGGGCTGCCCCGGGCTCTCTGAACGCTCAGGTCCCTGCCTCTGGGACGAGGACACGCCACCCGCCACCCCAGGTCAGCCACCAAGGCACTGAGGCCACGATGACAGGCACTGGTGGCTGTGTGAAGAGCAGCACACCATGCTGGTGCCCAGCTCCCTGGTGGCACAGGCAGCCCTGGACCGTGGGCGGCCCAGGGGATGAGCGGGGGGACCCTGCTGGCCACCCACTGCCTGTCACCCAGGAAGGAGGCCAGAGTCGCCCAGAAGTCCACCCAGAGGTGGGCCAAGAGGTGTCTGTCCCCAGAGGTGTCCCCCTCGATGCCAGCACGGATCTCCCACGTGCCAGCAGCACCTCGGGCACGCTGATGTGAAGCTGCACTTTATTTACTGATTAGTATTCCCATTACCACTGCAGGTACTGCCTTTACAAAAGGCAACAACTCATTAAGCCAAAATGCCAATTACTGAAAAAATATAACACACTTTAAAGATTTTTTACATTTTATGACGTTGGATTAACACCAATTTCAACATTACTATAATGCGATATATAATTGCACAGAGTAATTTCCACGCCAGCTGCTAATAAAGCACCTCAGCTAGAAATGATCATTCAGATGCTGGTAGATAAAGTGGCATAAATATGTTTGAAAACTGATTTAGCTTCTTACAAGAGATCCTGAGGAATGACATGTTTTGTTTAATATCCTGGCTAATGTAGTCCTAAAAGCTGAACCAACTGCCAGTTCAGAGAACTAAATTTGCTGCAGGAGATTAATGAAAACTTTATATTTTGCTGAAATTTTAATAATGGGAAGATGAGATGATGGAGTTTTAGTACAGATCTTAAAGCTCCAGCAAAGCAGGTACCAACTTGTCAGATTTTTCAGTATTAATTTTGCTTGAGACTTGTACTGTTGGAGTGGCCTCAACACTACACCACTGTGAGCACCTGCTGTTAAATGAGTCCAAAACCACATGGGGAGCATAAAGCAGGGGATTCCCAGGTCACAGACTTTCACCACACCTTTCCCAGTGCTGCCCTTCTCACACACCACAGACCCTCCTTTGGGGAAGGGGGGACACGGAAGGGTTAAGCTACAAATTGGGCTGTGCCATTCGACTTGAAAGGATTCCAAAAATCAAATTAAACAGTCTCCATGTGAATTTATGCAGAGCCATCTTAACACAGCAACCACTCCATGCTCCAGAATGACAAGATAAATTGTAATGGCTCCTTCCGAGACATTACAATGCATTTTGTCACAGACCCCTGTGTTAATGTCTCTATACTATGGATTATCATAATGTATCATGTCAAACCCTCATGCTGCACTACTCCAAAGATACACTGAGATATGTCAAACTTTTTGGTGCACTTAAAAGCATCTTGAGAGGCTGTGGTGTGGCAGTGCCTGGCAGTGAGGCAGGAGGGTGGCCATGGCACTGCTGCCCTGCTGCCCCGAGCACCTCCAGGCTGGAAGCCAGAGGGGTGTCCCCACAAGCCTGTCCCCACCCTGTGCGGTCACAAAGGCACCCTGTGCTGGGACAGGAGCTGTGACACGGCAGAACTGACCCCTCCACCCGACCCAGGGCTGCCCACACAGCCCCCAGGACAGAGCTGCTCCTGTGGAAGAGTGAGTTCAGTCCCTCGGGCCCATCTCCTCCCTGAAACCCCTGATTTTCAAATGAGACCAACAGCCATGGAAAAGAGCTCCAGCTCCATGAGCTGGAAGGGAGGCAGAAGCCAAAGCAGGAGCCTCCTCCTACGGGGACTCAGCTGAACCAGGAGCCTCCTGTGACAGGGTCCCCTGCCAGCACCCAGCAAAATGACACGTTAGGAGTACCACAGGGCTGAAATGGCACATGCAGCCTGCTGGGGAGAAGTCAACCTGTATTTCCTCGATAAAACAACAAAACACAAAGTTAACTGCACTGCAAAAATGTGCCTTATTACTTTAATGTACTAGAATATTGCTTAATGAAAGTTCTTAATTGCAATACAATTAATTACATACACAGAGTCCCCAATTACATTTTCCAATAAGACATTGGCTTTGCTATAGGTTTAAAGGCACTAAACCAATTTTAATATATTAATACCAATTTCCCTTGAATACTAATTACTATCTAATGATAAAATGAGAAAGAGGAACTTTCCAGAAGTAAGATGGCAAGAATAAAACTAAATTAGCCATGAACATCTTCCTACCACACATAAAGGCATTTCACATTACAAAGTGCAGCTTTCAGTTTAAAGATAAATCTTTGTGCAAGTTAAAAGTTCTGCACACTGGAAGCAGTTTATTAGCTTGAATGCTATTAGTAAATGCTGGCTGGAAAGGGGATTTCTCCATACATATTTCTTAATAATGGAAAGTTTTTGTTTCATTTAATACTCTGAAATATAAACTTTCTCTTTGCCCAAAGGAATGTGGCTGCTCTTCTCCCAGGAGATGCTTGGCATCATCCATATATATTTATAAATGACTATGAGACTGTGAAGAGCACATTTACAAGTAATAGCTGTTACAACAGAGGTTTTTCTGACTGGCATATCAAAGCTAAAAGTATTTCAAATCAAGACAGAATGCACAAAGTGAATATTTCAGTTTGCTGATAGGATTGTCAAGCCATTATTTTATTAATAGTGCAAAGCTGTCAATATTTCCATGCCAGAAGATAGCTCCTGAGCACCCCAAAATCCATTTTCTGACTGTGCAGGGGGGAGCCAGGCTCTGCACAAGGCAGGGGTTGTGAGTGATCTCACAAACTGCACTGCCCTGGAGCCCCTCTGTGCAGGGCCAGCAGCCAGCCCCGGGCAGGGACGGGGCAGGGTCACCCTGCCCTGGGGATCCCATCCTAGCAGGGCTCCAGATCACGCTCCTGGGGGGGCACCACAGACTGCCAAACGAGGGCAGGAGTGCTCCCCAGCTCAGGGATCCATCCCACACCTCTCCAGGGCTCTGTGCAGGAGCAGGGCTCACTTTGGTGTCCCCTGGCCTGGGAGGGAAGGGGAGCAGTGCAGAACAAGGACTGCAGGAGGAGGGAAGAGTCCCCTCACACTCTGACATTTATTTTGAGCCAAGGCTCCTGAGGCTCTCCTGGAGCAGAGCAGACTGACTGCCTCCTGCTACACCACTTACAAGCTTCCAGCAGATTTACTCTTTCAGTAATGGTGCAGCCTGAACCCAGTCATTCACGAGAGCAAAGACCTGCAGGAGATACAGCTACAGGCCACAGCCTGGATTCCTCCACAGTATGATGAAAATACATTAAAAATGGAGTATCTACAGTATTCTTTTAATTACAGAGCCTGGGTTAAAAAAAATGTTATTTTAAATCACAAGCAAAACCCATGGAAGTATGACTAGTGAGCATCATTTCATAGATTAAAAATCAATACAAAAATAATAGGTGGGATGCAGACGTCGGGGAATTCTGGCTTGTGGAAGAGCACAACTCGATTAGTGAGGTCAGAATTGCTCCATTTCCTCAGCACAGCCCCCCTGCTCCCTCTTGCCAAGATCTCTCCTACAGTTTCTCAGAACCATTTTATGCAGAAATGAACCAGGAGCACCAGGAATATTTTGGGAGCTAGTCCCACCTCACGGAGAGCAGCAGCCAAAGCTGAGAGTGTCAATCCCAGCCCCAGCAGCCCTGGGAGCTCAGGCTGCTGTCTCTCACTTGTGCTCACTGCTGCAGCCAGGGGTGCTTTGGGGATGCTCTGCTGTGGCCAAAAAGCACCAATTGAAAGGTTTAACCTTTGCACAGAAAGAACAAACTCTCCCACTGCTCGAAGCAGGCTCTTACTATGGCTGTGTGCAGTGCTCTTGGCTGAGGGCAGGACTGTGACTGGCTTTACTCATTAGCACATTCAACATTTTTACACCAAATGGAATGAAAGAACACCCAACCTGAGAGCGTGGCTGTTGTAAAGAATGAAGAATGGATCAAAATACCATGGGGAACAAACACAAATCAATGTTAAATGTCTTTTTTTAAAGTTTCATATGGTTTCAAGTAAAGAAATAAATCAGGAAATAAATATTAGGATCATTAGAACAGTAATAGAATAAAGATATTTGAGCAGAGCTGGAGAGATGATTATTTGTCTGGCACTTCAAAAATCATCAAACTGCTGTAGTTATTTCTGCATGGCTAATTTCTTTAAATGGTATGAGAAAACCCCAGTGCCTCTGACAGCCCCACTGACACGGCACAACACCCTGCAGACCAACCCCTCGACTCACTGAGCAACGTCTGCAGCACAGACAGGTTCATATTTCGTGTTTTTCAGGGTTGGTCATAACTTTACAGAGCAGTTTAACAGCAAAAGATTAATCATGAAGTGATAAACAGGATGCAGACTATTTACTAAAGGTATGAAATCCATCATTTCCCTCTGGAATATTGTTTTGGCACCACGGAGAAGTGCCTCGGGACAGAGAGTCTCGTCAAAATGTACTTGCCCAGACAGTACAGCTTGTGTTCCAAAATACATAACTTATGTGAGTTTAAGCAATTTACAAGAGCAAAAGTGAAAAGGGGAAACATACTGTTCTCCCGGACAAGGCAGAATTCCAAAGTGCTCTGGCTCTCCAAGGTACAGTCTAAATCTACTGGGACATTAGGTTCACTCTGCTTCTCCAGCCGATACTGAGGACCTGAAACATAAAGTAACTTGTAAAATCATCTGTTTTCTAACAAAGTGATGGCTTAGCACGTTCAACTAACACGAGGTTACTTGAAGCCCAGGAGCACAGCAGGTGGGTGTTGATGTCTCAGAGCCCCTTGCCAAAGGAAGGGCCCTGTCAGCAGCTGGAGGGTGGTGTGGACGGAAGCAACACATTCCCGCTGTCTCCAGCTGTCCCCTGACCTGCCAAACCCCTGTCCAACACTCCCACGTTGTCCCTACACCAGGTGAGGCTGCACCAAGCCCCTGCCTGGAGTGGGAAGCGCCCCTCAGACCTCGCTGTACGCCCTGGGGGCACTTCTGGGGATTGTTCCAGAGTGAAGAAGCCCCCAGTGTTTGTTTGCTCCCTGCTGCCCATCCCTCTTGCCTGCACAGAGCACTGGGAAGCACTTGGGAAGGAAATCAGCCCTTCCTTATGCACTGCATCACACTGAGGGACAGATGCTGCTGCTTTGAATGAATTATTTTCACATTTTAACAGTAGATCTTGAAGGTTCAGGTGCCACCTTCTTTCTTCCCCAACCAAATCCCCAAAGTAAGGACAATACCACTTTAAAAGCTGTTTTACAACTACAGAAAATGTATAAAAAATACTTTCTACAAAAACGAGGCCATTAAAAAAAATCTTCTAGTTGAATGGATCCTTAAACTACATGCCTTAACTGGAACAAAACCAGGACACTCTGATCCAATTCCAGGTGAAGCCCCATGAGCCAGCTCCAGCCCTGCTGGCCTGACAGTGGTTGGGAGAGGCCCTGGCAGGGTGGGGGGAGACCCAAGTGCACCAAGTTCCAGGTGGGACCCTGAAGAAGAGAAGCCCCTTCCAAGGGCAGGAGCTGGTGGGGCCAAAGCTCTCCTGTCCTTGCTCCACTCCTGCTCACACCTGAGAGCTGAAGTGCACACCAAGTTCTCAGCTGTGTATTTTCCATAAACAACAATTTTCCATAAATAATTTTCCATAATCCATTATCAGTAAAATAACCTGAACAGATACCTGAAAAATCTTAAGTGATTCAAACCCACTTTAACCAGGTCTCAAAGTAACAAAAAACATAGAACTGAAAAAACAAAATCTATTCCCTCTTCACCACTACTTAAAAGATTTCTGACTGTTTGCTGACTTTGAATTACGAGCATATATGATGAAATATTTAAAATATATAAAAAAATTAAGTCTTTCAGCCTCAGATGGCATGCCGAAGGAATGGAATTTGTTAGCCAATTAATTTTAAATTTACTACAGCAGAATTTCAATTATAGCTTCTCATTCCATCTCCCCACAGCCACGTGAGGCACTCGCCGCTCGGCCGGGCGCAGCTCTGTGGACTCTCCTTATTCCCAGTGCCACTCAGAGCAGATGCAGTGCCAGCCTTCCTGCAGGACACAGGAGGCTCCCACCCTGCCCAGCACAACCAGTGATGGCAAAGGAGCTGCCAAAGCATCTGCAGTGCAAACCACGCAGCACAAAGAAAGGCAAACAGACCCAGCACCACCACTGCTCCTCCCGCGGCTACTGGAAATGTGATTAACTATTTAAATTTAAAATAAATTAGATAAACAGAGGCCTGCTTGTTAGGCAGAAGCAAAATATACTGAATTGAAACAAATCTCAAAGCAGTAAATCAATTTGGATTTAAAATCTGGTGTAGGTTTAAGAACAGGACCAGTGACAGCAAAACCCAGTAGCTTTGTCTGTTCATCCTAAGCACCTCCCAGAGATTCCTGAGCTACATCCAAGGGAACTGCTGGCACAGATCTGATCATCTGTGCTGCTGGTACCCAGTCCCAAAGCCCTGCTCAACAGGGGCAAACCCTGACACAATGGAAGGGTTAAATGCAGGCAGGGTTCGTGGTCCCTCTGGTTCCACCAGCTGGATCCACCCCAGAGAACATCTCCCCCATCAGAAAGAGTCCCCACCTGCTGAGCCCTGAGGAGAGCCATCAGGGGTCACCCCTCAACACACCCTGCAGTGGCACAGGGTCATTTTTATCTGGAGCAGCTTGAGAACTCTGTGGTCAGGTAAATTGTTTTACCCAGTTTGTGTCAAGCCTGTATTAACTCTGCTAATAAAGCAGGGAAATAGAGCTCCAGAGCAGGAACCAGGTCAGCCTGCCTTATGGATAACTCCTTCAAGCCAGAAAATACTGAGAAATTAATAAAAAAGTGCAAACGGATTTTCAGAGAGTATCTACTCTTCAATTATGCTTTAAATATCTGTCCACATTTACATGACCTCTGCTTGCCAACAGATGAGGCTGAGTCTGTGGAGGAGTTTTACTATCAGGCTTCTCTCACAAGTTCAAATGATGTCACTGTAGTAGGAATATTGGATAATTTAATGGTCTCCTAATGGAATCCTGCTCTGTGAATTTCAACAAATTTTCAAGTGGCAATACCAAAGATGGATTTTATGGATTTCTGTAAGCTCATGCAAATGTTCAATGCAGTTGTAAAATAAACCTTTAAAATCCTGGCACGGACTGTCCTGGCCAGAGTCCCAAGCCAAGCTTTCCTGCTGCTGGCAGCTCCCAGGGCTCCACACCCCTGCTGGGGGTGATCCTCCATCACACACATCCCTTCCATCTGAATCCCTGTTGAACCACTCTCACCATGGATTCTGACCACACACACCCACTTGGCTATTTCAAGACACCCCTTTAGAGACAGGAATGTTCATCAGGAATTAAAACCAAGGAAACAGACCCCAAGACCCACGGCTTCCCTATGAGCACACAAAGGTGCCAGGGAAGAATCCCACCCTGTAATCAAATTAAGGGTCCCCCTTGCAGAAGGGAACAGCCACCCGCATACCAACAATCCAATTCTGTTGCCATTTAAGCTGCAAAGCTTTCAGAAAGGGCTTTTGAAAGCACGACCCATCAGTTCTAATTTTTAAAACTTATCCTTTCAGTCAAGACTAGAAAAAGGCCCATTCCAACTTTTATCTCCACTACAAAGTGCTGTTATCTTGGGCTGTTGTCAGGAGCTCTCTCTCTCTTTCTGCTGACAAGCAGAGACTAGAGAGATAAGATTGGGAACGAATCTCACTTCTCTGAGTAAATAAATAATCAATACTCATCTAAATGTAAATGAGAAAGTATCCCCCTCTGATAACAGGGCTCTTATCAAACAGCCAATTTTCTGCAGACATTTGGCCTCAACCAAATCACCATCATTCAGCCCCAGCCTAATGGCTAAAAATCGTAACTAAATTGAACCGATCACCAGAGATCAACTAAGTTCAGCCATGGCTACTACGGGTTCAAATGTTTGGAATGCAATTTTTCCCCCATTAACTTTCAATAGCAATGAAGAATGCCACGGTCAGGGGTGAATCTGCACAATAAACAATACTAACACTGCAACAGGGAACCAGGCTTTAAACAAAACCCCAACTAAACCCCTCTCCATCTCCAAACTAGTTACTAGGGTGAAATAAGGATTATAGGAAGAATATTTAAAGTTTGTGGAGTTGTCAAACCTAAACAAAAAAGACCAGTATTAACAAAAAACCCCAAACTGTTGAAAACTGAGGCTATATTTTACAGCATTAGTCTTTGCAACAAAACACATCCCTATGCCTGTATATCCCTCTCTTCACCCTCAAGAGCTCCCACAATCCTCACCAACACCCCAGTTCCACCTGTGCTATATCAGCTGTTTCTGTTCCCTTTATAGCCCATGCATTTGTCCAAAACACTTCTGAATTTCCCATTTCCATGACATGTACATCCTGAATTTATTACAGTGCGTGAGGAAAAGTATTCCTCTTGTTCCAATGAGCCACTGGCACCCCAATGTTTGGGGTGAGCAGCTCCTGTCTCTGAACTACCAGGATAAAACCTTCCCGAATCACTGTCCCCACCACCTGCACTTCACAGACACCTCTCGTACCCAGTTGTGCCTTTTCCACACCAGAAAAGCCCTTCCCTCCTCAGCATCTGCTCCTCACTTCACGTGCCTGATCCATTTCCACACTCATCCCTTTCTGCATCTCTTCACTTCTCTTTTTTGAGACAAAATACAGCAATGAAGATGTGGGTACGTTGGGATTTATGGACTCAGTTCCTGATGTTCCATTTGTCTTTCTGCCTGCTCCTACATGGAGCTGAAGTGTTCAGAGAACTACCCGTGATGATGCTGGAGACTCTTCCTGACTGATGGAAGGTAATTAGAGCCCATCATTGTACCCATATAGTTACAGTTGCTTTTCACCATGTATATTATTTTGTACTCATTGACACTGAATTCCCTCTCTCGTTTTATTGTCCTGTCACTCAGCACTGTGGATACCTCTGCAGTGCTTCACAGACAGCTTTTATTTGCACTATTCTTACCTCTTTTGTATCAACAGCACATTTTGTCACATCAGCATTCACATCCTTTCCATGCCCCACATTAAGGAACAATGCAGGTTCCACCAGTTCCACTGGAGCTCCACCAGTAACCTAGTTACTAATCACCAAGGGCCATTATTCCTATTCTTTGTTTCCTGTCTTTTAATCAATTATTAATCCATGTGAGGATCCTCCTTCTCATCCTGTGACAGCTTAATTGCTTTATGAGCCTTTGTCAAATCTTTTTTGGAAATCTAAGCATGCCATGGCAATCCCACCATCCCTTTCAGATGGTCTCTGGCTCCCTCTCAGCCTGCTGGAGCACAGCCTGCCCTGCCAAAGCCATGCCCCTGTATGCTGCATTTGCTCACATGTCATCCATTAATCCTGCTCTTTGCTAGGGGTTCCTGTTACAATTTCACAGTTTGCCTGGTGAGAAAGCCCAAGCAAACCTGTCTGTCCTTGAACTCCTTCCACAAACCCCTGCCACCTCCCACACCTGAGAGCAGCTGGTGTGAGCAACACGTTAAACATCGTGTTAATGGTGCAGCATCTCCAGCCCTGACCTGCAGCACACTCAGACACTGCTGCCTGCTCACGGGGCTTTGCAAGAACCACGGAAGCACAGAATGGCTCAGGGCAGAAGGGAGCCTCACCTAGTCCCTTCCCCTGCCATGGCAGGGACACCTTCCCCTGTCCCAGGCTGCTCCAAGCCCTGCTCAGCCTGGCCTTGGACACTGCCAGGGATCCAGGGGCAGCCACAGCTTCTTTGGGCCAAGGAAATAACAAAGGAAAAGAAAAAGTAACAAAGAAAATGAGACAGAAAAAATCAGAAATGTGGGCAGTTAGGCAGCCACAGCCCAACAGCCACGGCGACAGACGCTGGGCAGGAGGGAACGAGCAAAAGGGAACTGAGCGCAGGCAGAAGGCAGCAGAGCAGTCAAAAAACCCCTGTTGATTAACACTTAACACTGATGTCTGTGGGACTTTCCGTTTCAAGTCCCTCCTTTCACAAGGATTTGTGATTTATTGCTTTGCTGCTCCATCCCCAGGCTTTGAAAGCGCGATTCCGCTTGAGTTTAAACTATATTTATATTTATTTTTTTGTTATCGCTTTTTTATTATTGCTATAGAAAATATTTGCTGGAAATATGTTGCAGCTATTACAAGGTCATAAAAAAGAGGAGATTTATGTATTTCTATCATTTCAAATAGTCTGTCAGAAAGTATCAGTCGTGCTAAGTGTAAGACTGCTGGATTCCAGTGTTCCCTCTGCCACCACATGGGCAGCAGATGGAGGAATTAAAATAGCTCAGTGTGGAGGCTCCTTGGGTGCTGGCTGGGAGGAGGGAAATCGAGGCAGCTCCTGGTCCCCCTGGGGAGGCCTGGGGGAGCCCTGGCTCCCCGTGGATGCTGGACATGGCCTGGGCCAGGGGACGAGCACTGGACCATAAACAAATGGCAGAGGGAGGAGCAGGAGCAATCACTGAGGAGAGCAGAGAACAGGGCAACAGGGAGAGGGCTCAGGCCTCCTCCTGCGGGAGCTTCCTCAGAACATGACAGAAGGGGCAGGATTCCATTGTGTGCTTGGCAATGACAATAAAACAACAGAAAATATGTAAACAGTGCGAGAGGAACTGGCTGCAGAGCAGAATGTTTACATCTCCAATCCTGCTGCTGCGAGGACATCTTAAATCTGTTTATCCGCTAAAAATCCCCAAAGCCCCTCAACACCTCTGAAGTGGAATAAAGATTTTATCATTACAAATGCAAATACCGGTTAATAAATAAAGATATTTAAATAGTGAAAACAAACTTTTAACATTATGCACAAGCATGAGAGGTTTTTTTTAGCCCAATCTGTTTTTCCTTAACTTGCACTGTTGTGACATTACCGAATTTTACACACAGTTATCTGCCGCTCTCCACAGAAATACAGATGGTTTTTGTAGAAATAAACAGTCATTTATATGAAACAATTGTAAAATAGTTTATGGAAACCAGTGGTGTAATGCATTCAAATAAATGCCAGGCCTGGTTGATGGAGAGCCAAGGTGTTAAATCACACTGCTCAGGAATTCAGCTGTGGGAAACAGATAGTAAATCCAGAGTGACAGAATTTCCAGTGATGGCAAAGGTTTCTGACATCTAGTCCAGTACACAAAAACTACAGCAGTTCAAACCTATTTTACTTAACACTACCTTGACAGCCAGTGAAATTAAAGAATTTAGTCAAAAGCCCCTTAAAAAGAAACAAACACTTCATTTCTGGATTGCTTTTCTGGGAAACAGCAAATGTGCAGCACGGCCAGCAGCAACCCGGGCTGTGCACAGCGTCAACAGAAGGGTTTTACTTAATTGCTACCTTTTTGCATTAGCAGTGTGTAGCTCCAAAAAAAGCTGAGACAAAATCATCATGTTTGATCTATAACGTAAAGCACCTACAGCAGAAATCCAATGCACAGATTTTATTTTAAACCCTGAAGCTGCCCCGTTCTCAGCCCTGAATCGTCTCCAAGGGCCCGTCCTGGGGCCAGCCCAGGTGGGCATTCCTGACTGACCAGCACCAGGGCTCGCCCACTGCCCGGACTACCAAGTGACAAAGCTGCTTTTCCCTGGCTATGAAGACCCAGTGACTGCTCTGCAGTTTTGGGCAGCACAACCACGGTGCACTCGAGGGTCCAAGAACACAGGGCAGGGAGGAGCTGGTCCCATGAAGGTACCAGGGGCCAGCACAGCCTCTGTCCATCAGAGTGAGTGAAACAAACACCAAAATCTCAGTCACCCAAACACTCAGCTGCCCAGTTTAAAATGTCACTTAAATTACAGCATTATTACCAATCCAGAAGAACCAGTAACCACATGAATTCAAAACCAACAGAACCAAAACAAACCCTGGTCAATATTTCACTTTCATTTTGGAGGCTGGGCATGGAAACTTCTTCTGGGCTGATACGCAGCCCCTCACCAGCCCAAGGCACAGGGCTAACCAGCCACGGCTGTTCTGACCAACTCCTCAATAGTGCATTCCCTGTGAGCTGTGCCAGCACAGCGGGTCCGCTCAGCCTCAGCGGGCTGGGGACAGGGGCAGGGCGTGAGGAATAAACCATCCCGCCGCAGAGCCCAGCCCAGCTCGGGCAGAAGGAAATCATTCCCAGCAGCTCCATCGGCCCTCTCTGGGCTCGCCCCGCTCACCGCCCCGCTGCGGGGAGCGCCCCACTAAACCGGCAGCGAGCAGCCCTTCCCCTTCCCGCACCAGCCCCGGCTGGGAGCGGCCAGCGCAGCCAAGCCCAGCCCTGGGAATGCCGGCTCGGCCCTGGGAATGCCGGCAGAGCCCTGGGAATGCCAGCTCAGCCCTGGGAATGCCGGCAGAGCCCTGGGAATGCCGGCTCGGCCCTGGGAATGCCGGCTCGGCCCTGGGAATGCCGGCACTGCACTGCCCTGGGAATGCCCGTTCAGCCCTGGGAATGCCAGCTCAGCCCTGGGAATGCTGGCACTGCCCTGAGCAGGGTGCAGAGAGCCGTGACCCGCAGGAGCCGGCAGCTGCTGACCCAGCAGTGCGGGGACAGCGCGGGGACAGCGCGGGGACAGCGCGGGGACAGCGCGGGGACAGCGCGGGGACAGCGCGGGGACAGCGCGGGGACAGCGCGGGGACAGCGCCGTGTCCAGGCACCCCCGCGGGCACAGCGGTGCCGTGGCAGGCAGGCAGAGCCCGCGGACCGGAGCAGGATGGCGGAGGTGGCCCCAGGTAGAGCCGGTCACAGCCGGGCACCGGGCTCCGCAGGGGGCTGTAATGATCCCAAACAAAGCACTCGCAGCCAGAGCCACTCACAGCTACCATTAAGCAGAAAAGCACGAGTGTGAACACAAGGAAACACAAATTAATTGGCTTTTCACTGTCACAGATGCTGGGGCTTCCATCCCAGAAAGAGTCAGAGCAAACATATGCATCGCCTACTCGAACATATTTACTTTTAAATTTAAACTCCTCAGTTACCATCATTCCATGACAGTATCAAACTTTAATGACAGTTTATTCTAATTGTAGATCATCTGTTAGAAGTGCTTTTATCACAGGGCTGTAGCTTTACATAGTTTATCTTTTTAATTCTCCTTTTTAAAATGTATGAATAAATACATATATGTGCAATCAAAATACACGCACACCTCCCTTTACAGACATTTTTTTGTCCTACTCTCCCACCAACAAGGTAGGATGAGGAAGGAAAACCCCAGCAAGGCCCACAGCTCCTCTAGCAGCTGCTTTAGAACATTTAAGTCACGAAATTTGACATTAAATGTGGTGCTGACACTGACGCGTCAGAACCCAAATTTTCAAACACAACTCAGATCTCTCCTCCCCAGCTGCTCCTCAAACAAAGATGAGCCCCAAGCAGAACTCTTCATCTGAGAGTCTCCAGGTTCTGAGGGTAACCTGAACTTTGTGTGAACAAATCTAAAACCTGGCAATAATCAACCACCACGAAACCTGGGTCTGTAACAGACTGTGCTCCCAGGTACCAGGGGATGGAACAGGCTCCTTTCCCTGGCCTTGGCAGCTGTAATTCCTCTGATTCTGGTGTAGAGACTAAAATATGATATGGAGGCTTTTATCTTTAAGTCCTACGCCTGTTTCTTGAATCTTTCTCTTTTCTTATTATTCAGCTTCCTGTGGCAGTGAAATAATACACTTAAACAGACCAGGAAGATTATTTTAAACTATTTTTGGTCACTTTACACATTTTAAAGAATGCAAAAAGCACTGGTTGACAGCTGTTAGGGACTTGAATGTTATTGCAAAGCAGCTGTTTTCATTTATCGAAAAAGTATTAATCTTTCTCCAAACTCACAGAACACTGAGCTAATAACTCTCCCTCTAACCTACGGAAAATACAGGTCACGTCTGTGCAATGTTGGCAGAAGGTTTTGTTTATAACAATTAAACTTGTAGAGCATTTTGTTCTTAAAAGGACTGAGCCTTTCTGGTTGGGGGATGTTTGCAGTCGGAGGCAGCTATTAAATAATAATCAGTAGCATGTTCACCCTGCAAAGAATTTCTACTTGAAATCAGACAAGATGAATCAGAGGAGACTTCTCTGTTCACCAGAAATTTCAGATGGAGAGAGGCTGACACGGACCAGGAACAGGCGGGATTATTCCAGCATTTCAGCATTTTATGTTGTTTAGTTTTGTCTCTCATCGTCTTCTAAGAACATTCGGTTTTTATAGACTGACATCGATGCTTAATTTGTTTGAAAACAAAGCCTCTGCACACATTCTCTCTGCATTGTTATTTACTTTACATTAGTATTTATAGTCCATTCAGTCGAGCTCTGGAGGAGAAGGCAACTGGCATCCCAGGGAATGTGTTTGTGGAAGAGCAGTGGGAATGAGACAGCTCACAGGCAGGGAGATAACTTCCAAGTGTACATATAGTTCCTGCACATATTTAATTTGAGAATCACCATGGCATCAAGATACATGAAGTATCAAGGATGAAGTCACCATCTTATGTTCTCAAAATCGTAATCCATGCAAACATATTTTATAGGGAATATTGAGTGCAGGCTTTCGTGCAGATATAAAAAGCCTGATAAGATCTCCTTGCCTGCTGCACACTGTGGGCTGCTGTCAGCCCCAGCCTCAGCTGAGCTGTGGGATCAGAGCATGGGCTGCACCTTCCACCTTGGAAGAACTGTGCCTGCCTTGGTCCCACCGAGCCTCCCTAAAAAAGCAGGATTTAAAGTGCACATCTACCACAACCCAAATTTCTTACACATTAATGGGGTAACACATGAGTATTGTTGAAAGTAAGACCAGCAGAAACACATACCAGACTGACTGAGCAGGAAAATAATTTCCCAGTAAAGCAAATCAAGTTCTAGGGGTAATGGTGTTTTACAGTTCTGCAACATGATCAGTACGACCTACAAAACTTCCTCTGCCAAGCCCGAGGGTGGGATTTTCAAGCATGCCCAACAGCTACCTGCTCCAGAAGTTAATGTTAAGGCTGCTACTGATCTCTGGGGAGCAGAATTATCCCAAATCTCACCTTCTAAAACAGCTTTTCAGGACTCGGTTATTAGAGCTGTTCAAAATCCAGACAGCACAGTATCTGACATTTTTACTGATAAATTCAAGGAGAACAGGAAGTTCTTATGCTCCCAATCTCCAACATGTGAGTTCTTTTCTGCAGATCTGCCACACTGCAGAGAGATTTTATATTTACACCATCAGCTGCTCAAGTGCTCATGCCGGCATTCCCAGGCATGGCAGGATTATACAAAACAATCCTTAAACTACCTCTGGACATGAAGGTTCTCCAAGGGTTGTTATCCCAGTGCCTGAGCAGTGCCAGGCCTGTGCTGTGCCCAGCCAGGTCCCTGTGGCACTGATGGAGCTTCCAGCTCCCCCTCTGTGGCTGGGGCATCACCCCATCCTCGGGCTCTTTCCCTCCCATTTGAGCTATTTTCAGAAAACCCTCTTGCACGAGCAATGCCCCTGAGCCCCCTCAAGGTGGCCCATCCTGGATGAGACCAGTCTCCCCTAGAAGCTGATCCCACAACTGCAGTGTTTTATCTCCAGCCCTCCCATAAAATATGCCTGTGCAATACACGCTGCTGAGCACGCAATAGGTTAAACAAATTGATGATAAAGTATTCGACTTCGTTAGTTTTCATTACCATAAGAAAACATCAATTACATTTTCTATTTTATGAGTGTACACAGGGGAATCCATTACAGTAAGGGAGAGGCTGTAGGACTCCTTCTGCTGCTTCTCTCCTCAGCAAAAAGAACAGTTTGTTTTTAAAGCCAGTGACACCAGCCCAGGAAGGGAAGGCACACCGGCGTATCTGCATAGACAGCTCCTATCCTGATTTATCCAGCCTGGCTCCAACTAATTAAACATCTGCCTCAATGATTTCCTCTGCAGATTTATCTTCTCCAGTATGCAGCACTGACTGGTTGTTACAGGCTCTTTCCTAACTTGCAGCCATTCCCGTGTACTTCTCCCAGTTGGTGGTTTGGGCACGTGGCAGGAGATGATCCAGCATTCCCATTAACCCCCCGTGGGTGCCTGTGGTGGGACAGGTCAGCAGGTCCCACAGTCCTGCTGCAGGACAACCACGTCCTCCAGGAAAGGACTCGGGGCCACAGCTCTCTCAGCTACAGCACATCCAGTTATTTCACCACCTGCACTTCCCCTTGACTGGCTCAAATATTATTATTTTAAAACGGTCAGAGTTCATATGTCAAAAGCACTGAGACACTAAGAAAGAAGAATTGCAAGGAAGGTGAAATAGTTTGAACAGTTTGCAATAATTTTATCTAAATAGAGCTAGGCACAGTCAGAATATTGCTTCTGTTTTTTCAGGCCCCTTTCTTTGAAGAAAAGGTTGTAGCCCACTTCTGTCTCCTACTGATCAGTATTTTGCTGCAACAAATAATCTTTACTGGCTGAACAAAGTATTTAGAGAAAACTAGCCTAGTGTTTTAGCCCTAGTCATGCTGAACAAACCCTTCCCAACTGTACCACAGGAACTCCTCAAATTTTCCTCACCCAAAGTAGCCAACCCACGTTTGGCTGAATTTTCCTACCAATTCAGGACCAGTCTGAAAAATGCCCTGTAAGCCAGTGGTGAAAACAGATCAGAAAGCAACTGCTTCTACCTGTACTTGAAAACAGCATAAGCTGTAATGCAATAAATTCATCTGTCTTGAAAAGACTGATCTGGAGGCCCTTTGAAGACAGGCAGAAAAGCTCATGGGCATTTCTGTTTTATTAAACTATTCAAAAAACTTTAAATAAACACGTTCAGCCTATTTTTAGTAATGACTTTTTAAAAATCAGACCAATCAGCTTTAAAGGAAAAATTGCTGAATGAGGAGAAATGTTTCTCCTAAATTATGTCTTATCTTTTATTCAGAACTTTGACATCCTAATCCACTGGTTAGTAACGACCTGAAGCCCCCTGGCCCAGGCCTGTGCTGTGCTAATGCTCTGATCTGCAATTCCATTTATCCCTGCATCTCCCAGTGACAGCGAGGGGCACATCCTCTCCAACGATGAGGGATCTGGGGTAGGTGAGGAATGATGGCAAAATCTTTCCTTTTACTCCTGCTCCAGTCTCTCTGTGCCCACTGTGGTGGCATCCTGAGCTCTCCCTGCCCTCGCAGCATGCCCAGCCCGTGGCAGATGGGGACTGGCACAGCCTGTCTGGATCCAGAGGGTCCCCTCTGTGCACACAGCTACAATTGCTGCTTCAAAGATTACAGCAAGACCTTCCTAAGCCACCCCACTCCCCTAAAGCCTGATAATCCACATTTTGGGAGAGGAATGTAATTGGGAATAAGGAAAGGTTTGGATAAGCTAATGTTAATAAAAATTTCTGATACATCCCTATATACCCTATTCCTGAAAAGGGTTCTGAGCAGGAGGGCCAAGGCAGCAGAAATGAATGTATTAGCTGAAAGAAGAAATGCCAGGTCCATTCCTTTTCTAAACTACTGAGCAAAAATAACAAAGTCAAAGCAGAATCAAATTTCAAATGGACAAAGAATAAAACATCTGTTACACGAAGGGGGGAAGCAGTTTAAAGACTGAGCTAAGTGAATCCTTTAGCAACCTCCCTTCGGGGAAGGGAAATCTGACCCCAGGAAATAAATAAAAGTCACCCAAAAAGTGAACAAAAGAGGTGTTTGAAAAAACTCCAACACCATTCATCGCCGCTAACGACTTGTTCATTATGAGTGATGATGGATAAAGACTTCTCACGCTGAGATGAAATCAAGATTTATATGCATTGTTTCCTCTCCCAACTTGTGGGAAGATCATCATCATTTAATTCTATCTCTGCGGCCAGCGATGGGCATCCAGAGAGCTGGTTATCACACGGCGCAGTCAGCTGGCAGGGGCCGGGACGTGCCGCTGGCACATCTGGACCGCGGCGCCGCAGCCCGGGCTGAGCGATGGCTCCTGGCCACCCTCCAAATTGCTGCAGACTGGCGGGGCTCCTCTCCACCCCCCAGCACTGCTCCTCTCCTCCTCCCCCCCCCTTTTTTTTTTACGAGAATCAGATTTTCATTGCTCCATTCAATTGCTCTTCTCTGCCATTTTTTACAGCTCTTATCGTTCCCTTGGAATATGGCCTTGAGACAGCTCATCCGTGTCCTTCACTGTGTTATCTCTTCTAACTTTTATTAAAACTTCAGCTCTCATCTGAAGATAGCTAATTAAATCCATGACAGATTATACACGCATTTAAAAACTGCACTGAACTACTTTTTCTAAGGAGAACAGGGTTTATTTTCTTTTCCCATAGTTAAAACTGAGGGTGTATAAGGAGGTTTCATTCATTTACAAAGACAAGATCCTTATCTTTCCCACTATATAGATGGGTTTATATTAAAGTTCCTTTGTTGCGTGACAAGACTCAGTGCAATTTCTCTCAGTAATTATTTCTTGTTGCTGGAAAGATCTCTCAGCCTTATACCACTGAAATATATACACTAACATATATGTGAATGCACATCTACCCCCCAGAAAAACATTGTTTAAAAAAGAAATACAAGCACTGTACAGTTTCCTTTTTTAAGTGTTCATATGCCTTAACTATAACAGCACTGTTTTGATAACATTGCAGAAAGTAAATTTTTCACTACAAGTAACAATGAATCCTTGAAATTATTTAAAAACGCACTAAGCATAATTTTCTTACATAAATTAGAAGTATATATACAAACTCTATCATGGGCTGGACTTGCTGTACTTCTACCCATCATCCCAAATTACCATGAACTGGTCTTGAATGCAAATGGCTTTGTTATCATAAATAAATATTTGCAGGAATGGATATACTGCTCTGCAGCAAACATTATGCAGCTCCTGCACTGCCAGCTTTGTGCCAGCATGGAGAACACAGACCTGTGCACAGAACTGCTGTGAGTGGGGCTGGGACACAACCCCCCCAAAACCTGAGCAAGGTTCACAACAGTTAAAAAGAGATATAAAATATACTCATGGAGAAAACACCCTGCCCTCTAGAAAATACGATAAATAACCCACCTGAGCCTCTCTGTGATCCCTTCCTTCTCTTTAAGGCCTTTTGTAAGATATCCTTCATGGTGACCTTCATACTGTCCACCTGAATAAGTGAGAATCCATGAGCAGCATTTCTGCAAGACAGATGCACATGCAGTTTTACAAAACAATCATCACTGGCAGCTCCCCGCAGCCCTCGTTAGCTTCAAGCAAAGCACTCGTTAGGCACTCGGTTAACGAAGTTGGGCTGGAAAGGGAAGTTCAAAGGAGAAACCAAGCAAACTGCCTTAGCAAGGCAGGGACAAAACCAGCCAAAATGGATTGAGATTCAAGACAAGGGGTGTAAGGATTTTCCTAATTTATTGTTATTTTTGATCACTTGGCGTTCAGCATTAGAAGAGAAAAATGAGCCAATGTACCTGGGGGGCTCCTCATCTCCTCAGCTCGTGTCTGTGCTTTACAGCACACAGCAGGGAAGCAGTTTGCAGTGGCATTTTCATCCGTGTCCCACACGTAACAAAGCGTTGGGGACAAGTGGCAGAACACCCCTCAGTGACAGCAGCTTTGCAGCACTATCGAGGTATTACTTCAATGCATTATTTCCAGCCTAACTGGGTTTCCTTGGACATATTTTGTGGACACAATGGCACAAAATCTCCCAGAAAGATCCAATGCAGTGGGTCCTTGTCCTGGCCATCACCCATGGGAGAGGCCACACAGGGGGAAGGACTGCAAAGAGCATGGGGACAGCTGTGGGGGATACTGCTGCCAAACACCGAGAGGGGCACCCCTGGGGAAGCAGAGAAGATGACAATATAATAGAAGAGACTCTGAATGAGCACATCAGTAAATCCTGCCCCTTAGCCCTCGCAGTCAGTCTCGGCTCATGTCAGTAGATGTCACTGCAGACAGTTCCAGGGAAATCCGAGAGCTGAAGGCTCCCACCGGAGAGATTGCTCTGCATGGAAAAAACTGGTTTGCAAAGCTATTTGGGCAGGAGGAGGAGCCTTGTATCTGGCAACCAGGAATTTTAATCAGGGAGCACAGCTCTATATGAACAGCACAGCTGGAATATTTTTAAAAGCAACTGGCAGGCGAAAGCAATCCAAGCAACACAAGTACATCCTGCAAAACAAACCCATATTACATGTCACTTTGAAACACAAATGCTGGGACCAGAGGTTGGAGCTCATCCCCAGCCCACGGTGACCCAGCCAGGACAGAGCCCTCGCCACTCACTGCTCAGGGCACTGACTGCAGCGTGGCACAGGGGCCAGGAGCCCCTGCCTGGCCACATGCTGGTCACACCTCAGCGTCCTGGGGCCACTCGTGCCCGTGGGAGCAGCAGCCAAGCCTGGGCTCAGGAGATGTCCCCCTCGCTGGTGTGAGACACCCCTTCCCTCTCCTCAGTTGTGCATTGGTCTCATCTGAATTTCATTTTCAATTCCCTTTGTTCCTGGCAAAATGAAACTGCCTAAAAGCCCCAAATTTATGTTCTCCAGACCATTTATTATTTATAACTCTATCTTACTCATCTTCAAACCAAATAATCCCAACCTTTTCATGCATCTACTTTTCCTTCTGTTTCCGCCGCGTGTTCAGTGCAGCAGGAGCAGAGCTGAGGGAGGGAGTGCCACCACGTCTGCAGGTAACACTGCTGTCCTGGGAACAGCCCCACGGCTCAGAGTAATGTCTGCAATGAGCAGAGATCTTCCCCAGCACTTCACTTGGGAGCAAATTTCCCTTGAAGCTGCTGTGGAGCCCCATGACCTGCACGAGCACCACACACCTGCCCTTTACGTGCCCAATCCCTTGCTTCCCAAAAGCCTCGCAGCTTCAGTCCCAGCTGACCTGCTGAGCAAGATTCTTTACAGCGAAAAACCTATTCTACAGTTATAATCACAAAAAGGAAACTACCTTTCTGCTTTTATTTAAACAACACAAGGTTTCTCATTGAAGTGCTGCACGAAAAGCCCTCCATGCTGGACCAGACCATCACAACACCTGGTGCCTCCAGGTAATTCATACAATGCTCTGCAATACCTACAGGAATTTTCCAGAAAACTCCAACCAAAGTACAGGAAAATAAATTAAAATACTCCAAAGAAAAAAGAAATTGCAAAGGCAACAGAAGTCTTCCATAACCCGCTATGGCCAAAACAACCGGAGTCACAATTGTCCCCTTTGTACAAAATGCTTTTCAATATTTTTCACCCCAAACAGAGCAGGGTCTGCACCCCCTTCCCATTGGCCTTCAGCAGATGGCCCCAGCTCAGGGCTGCTCACACGCCCATGGATTAGGAACGTCCCAAAAATGGAAGATTCTGTCTCAGTTCCTGACACTTCAGCTGCTAAAGAGCACAGGCTGCTGTGATCCGCCCGTGTTCCGGGCTGTCCCGCCTCAGCCGGCTCTTTCCATTGAGCAGCTGGCCTGAGAACTGTCAGACTGATTTCCCTGACACTCCATTACTAACCCCTGCCCGAGCCATGGCCATTCTTTGCCTCAGAAGCTGGATCTCATCCCAGAACAATCTTTGAAAGTTTATTTTACTGATCAAAGCAAAATAAGAAAGCCTCTGTGTTTTGCTATATTTAGTGTGCGAGCGGTGAGTGAGTGCTTGGCAGGAGCGGTGGGACACAGAGCGCGCCCCGCTTTTGGAAACTCTTGGCTGTTTGCTCTGGAGCAGAGCCAGAGGGGCCAAACCCCCACTCTGGTCCAGCTGCTCCCCTCCCTGCCCCGGCTCCCCTCTCACAAGGCACCACAGAACGTCAGAGCAACATTTCAGCACTCGGCAACCCCACACATCCGAGCCAGGGGCGGACTTAGGCCCAGCCCAAAGAGCTCCTGCGTCATCCTGGGGCCAGGCCAGAGTCAGGGCACGTTTCTGGGCCCAGAGGAGAAGCCCCATAGAATCACAGATTACTGGGGTGGGAAGTGACCTCTGGAGATCACCCTGTCCAATCTCCTGCCCAGGCAGGGTCACCCAGAGCAGGGACAGGAATGTGGCCAGGTGGGTTTGGGATGTCTCCAGAGAGGGAGACTCCAGCCCCTCCCTGGGCAGCTGTTCCAGGGCGCTGCCACCCTCTATGGAAAGAAGTTCTCCCTCACGTTGAGGTGGAACTTGTTGTGGTTTAGTTTAAGGCCACTGCTCCTGTCCTGGCACTGGACACACTGCCAGAGTATCCTGGAGCCACGCTCGGCACCGGAGCTTCTGGAGCACCACCAACCCACCACACCCTGCCTTGTGTGGCCACAGCACAGGAGGCTGTGCTGGAGAAACACACACCCACCTCAGCTCACCACTCCCCAGCGTGCTTGGCACTGGCCATGGGCATGGACTGTCCTCACTCAGCCCAATCCCAGCACATCCTTAATTGCAATCACAAACGATGTGTTTTACCTCACTCTGCTAAGTGTGATACCTTTACTTTAAGTCAACACACTGAAAACAGGACAGACAAGCAGATGCTGGTCAATCAATTAAAACTGCTGCTGGCAAATTGGAAGCCAAAGAAATTCCTTAGCTTGTATTTTCTGTCATTTTGCAAAAACATACCTGGGTGACAAGGTTAAATCAAGCAAAGGAAATCCCTGGCACTTATCATCCACAGGCATTACTGATAAATTGTGCAGTGGAGGAATAAAGGATTACCTTCTGTATTTTTTCATTACACTTTTCTTTTGTTACAGAATACATAAATCCATTGTGGCACAATGTAATATGTATCATCGTGCTACACCTGTGGACGTTTCATAACGGCTGCCATGTCTGTGCAGTCAGGAATGATAAGTGAACCACCCGTGAATGTTAATGATAGTGATCATTCTGCAGTAACTTGGCTTTCCATCTTCTTTTACAGCCTCCGTGCTGGAGCCAGGGTGGCAAGGTTCAGAAGAGGGAAAGGGAAACAGCAGCAGAGGCAGAAGCTCTCCTCGTGGTGCTGAGGTGCCACGGGAACAGGCAGGGTCCCCCCTTTTGCCACAAAATAAAACAACCTCCACTGGAAGGACAAAAGGTTTCTGCTCTGAATGAGAAGAGAACTTTTTGAAAAGCTCCTTTCCAATCTCGAGCAATTTTTAAAATTTTTAATTTTTTCTTTTTCTTTTTTTTTTTTTTTTTATAAACACAGAAGTGGAATTTACTTTCCAGAAGTGGAATTTATAGCACTTAAAGCTCCCTGCATAACCAGCTGGCATGGCTGGAAGTGCTTGGGAGTGACTAATAGCAATTTCCACTTGATCAGCACAAAGTCAGAGTTAAGACTCAAAATCCCAGCTGATGCAATGGACTCACCTTAAGCTGGGTAATTTTTAAGATAAAGTGCACAGTGATAGGAACCGGACTTACTAATGCCAGCCACAATTTTTATTCTTAGCCTAAATGACCTGCTTTTGTGCATCTCAGATTGGCCTTGCACTATTGAGTTTAACTGGCTGCCTTTTGACACCACTGTAACAGTCCTTAGACCTCATCAGCTTCTGATGCCCTCCTACCCCTCCCTCTCCACTATCCTGGGAGCCACATTCTTAATTTTGCACCCACATTAACTGTCTTAAATTTTATATGAATATTCTAAAATGTACTTTGCAGATTACCCACCCCCGTGTACAAACCAGGAACAGGCCTTTTGGGGACTGCTGCTGGAGTCCAAGAAAAAACACGTTTCAGGGCTTTGAACTGAATTTGCAAATGAACAATGCAAGTCTGGTATTTTAAAAGGGTTTCAAACCCTAAACTATCGGGTATGGCAGAGGTGCTGCTTTGAAAATCTGTATATAATAGTCAAAGCAATTTAAGTACAATATCAAAACAGAAAAAAAGTGCTACAGAGCAGAGGAACTGGATGCCAAATTTCCTCTGTGTGCCAACTGGCAGCTGAGCTACAGCTCCTCGAAACACCATTAGATCAAGTGTGTCAAGTTCCAATAATAAAATTTCCAAGGGAAAAGCCCTAATGATGGTACAGATTTATTTTAAGCCTTTCAGGTATGACCTCACCACCTCAAGAAGTCTGTATTTCCATGGATGTGGTGCTTTGTTTGCCTCTTCCTGACAAACCCCCTCGACAGGAGAGCGGGGCCGTGTGCGGGTGCCGTGCCTGATGTTGGACAAAGCTCTGCTTTCCACAGCAGCCACCTTCCAAAAACATAACTCGCTAGACTAATGGGCAGTGAGCAGCCAGAATGACTGCCCTCCGTCTTCTCCTTGTGTAACTTTGCCAGAGTCCTTGGAACTTGCCAAATTCGGTCATGCCTGCTTAGCTTGCTCGACTGATTGTGCCAGAAAAGAAAATAAGACACAGATGTATTTGAGCTCTTTGAGATGCCAGTAAGAGCGACAGCTAATGGCTTCATTTCGACCCTCCCCTACCAGCTGGGCACAGGTGGGGGGATAATGAGGTCCCTCTCCCTAATCAAACTCAATTATTTACTACTCTGTACAGCCACAAAGACATTCACATCCAGCTCGGAATATAAACTGCACTGTGGGCTACTTCCAGCCACCACCTCTGGGTATTTATAACTAACTCGAGTGGCTCAGAGTTTGCCTTGGCAGGAGTTGAAGTGTATAAAGTTCTGCAGACTGTTTCTGCTCAAACATGTCCTGCTGAAGCAGGGTCCCTGGCGGGGCCCCACCGCGCTCAGCTCGGTGAAGCAGCACGGGGAGGGCGAGGAGGAGCACGGCTCCAGCACGGAGCTCCTCGCAAGCATCAACATTTCTCAACAGTGATTCAATATTAATAAACATTACAAGTCACAAGGCTGACATGGCAGCAGCTGAAGTACTTCAGCACGAGGAGGAAAAAAAGAGATGCAAAATATAAAACCACAATTACATGCACCGGTAGGGTGACAGGGGAGGAAGAAGACAGAATTTACAGCAAATCCCTACAAAAAGGAGACAGCACACACATGTAAACTCACAGAGGTAACAACCTTTTGATCAAGTGATGAACAGGTAATTCTTTATTCTAGGGGACACATTAAAAATTCTAATTTAAACCTAGCTATTTACACAGTAATCACAAGCCATTTAAAATTAAAATGTGGACACTGGCACCACGAAATTGACCCTTTCAGAAGAGCACTGCTTATGATGCAGCTGTCCTATTTCTCCTCAGCAGCACCTTCCAAGCTAGAAGGAAGCTCCTCACATCAGCACAAATGATGGTAAACCAAAAGATTTTGCATTTTTCTGCAGGCCTGAACCTTCTCCCGCCACGGTCTCCGGGCTCCCATGGGAAGGGCAGTGCCACCTCCTCTGAGCCAGCCCCCAGCCCCACACCTGCTCACTGCAGAGAAAACTGACCCCAACTCAGGCACCAGGACAGCACTGGGGGGTGGTGTCTGGGAAAGGGCACTTTTTCCAGATAAGAAATCACCAACAATTTGGAGTTGTCTATTGACAATGACCTCCCCTTCCTCACCACGGCCTCAGTGCAGCAAAGCCCAGCATCTCAGCCTTGAATAACTTAGTTGTGAACACTGGGGCTGGAATATTTTATTTCCCAGTGCCCTAATGCAGTGGAACAAAGTGAATGTGGCCTTTGGGAATACACGTGGGATTTCTGACAATGGCTTTCTGTAGGATGCTTTGGAACGTCGCTAAGAAACACAGTACACAATAAAGAATATAAAAACTAATTAAATAAGCCAGATTTTTTAAAAAATGTCCGATTATTCAGAACTAGAAGCAGCTGTAGTGTTAAGAAATGTAAGTAATGTCCAATAACCAGGAAAACCCTATTAGCATTTTCATTTCAAGAGCTCCAAACATGAAATATTTTTCCCAAGTAAGAAGTGGCTTATGCTCCTGGCATTTTGTTCTAGTAATTAAGGCCTTCTGATGGTTTAAGAGATTTTTCATTCACAAGTAAAGAAAAATAAAAGTGATCAAGCACAGTATATATCCCCACTTCACTGATAAGGACATAGCAAATTCTTCTTGTTCTACAAGTCAGACAGCTCAGGTCTCAGGGGTGGATGGGATTTCCCTCATCAAAACTCTTCTGGACTTGGGAGGGGAATGTCCAGTCCCGTTCCAGCTGGTGCGCTTGGTTATGCTCATTTCTCTTCTCAACCACGGCAGTTATTAAGCCACACTGCAACCATTTGTCTATAAAACCACTTGCTCCACTGCAGAGCATCCCCAACAGGTGCGGCCCCCGAATTTTGGCGAAGTCAGGTGAAGGGAGGCAGAGGAGGAGGCGGAGGTGGCCTGGCCACAGGGCCGTCCCCTGGCCAGGCCGGTACTCACATGCGCACGAAGAGCGACTGCTTGGCCGCCAGCCCTGGGGACGAGTACTTCTCCACCAGTGCCAGCGTGCTGAAGCCAAACTTGTGGATGGGCTCGTTGGAGTCCAGCGGTGGAAAGTCCGTGTCCACCTCGCCGTCGTCCTCGGCGATGTGCAGGCAGTAGGCGCTGACGTTGTCGCTGGAACAGAGAGCGCCTGCAGTCAGCACAGCCGGGGACTGGCACCACCCCCCGCACAGCCACTGCTCTGCAGTGACACTGGTGACACACAAACACGTCCCCCAAGGTCCCAACGTCTCCTGCCGCCATAACCCTGTGGTGACAGAAAACCACCAAACCTCAGAGCAAAGCAGTCTTCATCCTTAACTGCTCTACAAGCAAAACCTGGTAATGATTAAAATACACTGAAATCTAAAAAAGTTTCATGATTTCATAAAACAGGAAGGAATATGTCTCCATTTGTGAAAATGTAGTTATTTATATGATGAGTACACTCCAGAGCTAAAGGCAAACAAGCGGTGTCCGTGATTTTTCACAGGTCAAATAACTGTGAAAGTTTAGTGTCTGTAGGCTGGAAGAGCAGAGAGTGCTCTCGGGCAGGTAAGCAGGGTAATGAACTACAGGAAAAGTAAGAAATCTGTCCAACACACAGCAATGATTAGCAGAAAACTTACCTTTACCAAATACCTAAGTTCAGTCACTAAAAGCAGTCACAAATTAATAAACACCAACAAGCAGAACTAAGAGAAAGTTGAAACAGACACAATGTGAAAGAAATAAAGAGCTGAGCCTCTTTCTTTCCACAGATGAAAGCCCAGAGGGAAACAACTATTTATAACTACCAAACAGGTATTAATCATAATTTCCCAACATTGAAATCTATTTCAACTGTTACTTCAGTTTAAATTATTGGCCTGAAAATAAGTATTCTTTCTGACTGTAAACCTGCCAGCACTCAGGCCTTTCCCCAGCCACGCAGTAAAGCTGGAGGTGCACGTGGCAGCGTGTTTCTAAACTCTGCAGTTTAAATTTGGAGTTTTAATTGCATGATTGATGCTTAAATTAATTAATTGTAAAGTGTATGCTAATTGTTTAATTGGTCGCTTGATCTATATAGATCATTTTTTGAATTAAATGAGTTGATTTACAAAGTTTATTGATTGGATGTGACAATGAATTATTTCACTGACTACCTGATTTGCAATTTTCTCAATTAATTCACAAACCTTTGGTTGCAACTGTGCTTTATTGAGAGTGCTTAGTCCAGGTGATCTATAGGCATCTTGTCATGACTAAGACATTTATTATAGAAAACAGGGAATAATGATGCATTGCTGTTAATGTAAGCTGCAAATTTGCTAACCAAAAGGTAATTCAGCAACTTTCACCACTCTGAATTTTGAAAATTCTGCAAATACTAGTAAAGAAACTTTCTGGCCCTGAACCCTTCCAGGGATGCGGCAGCCATGGCTTCTCTGGGCACCGTGTGCCAGGGGCTCACCACCCTCACAGCCAGGAATTCCTCCCCAATCTCCCATCCATCCCTGCCCTCCGGCAGTGGGAGCCATTCCCTGTGTCCTGTCCCTCCACCCCTTGTCCCCAGTCCCTCTCCAGCTCTCCTGGAGCCCCTTTAGGCCCTGGCAGGGGCTCCAATGCCAGCTGTCCCCCAGAGCAGAGATGCTCCACCCCTCAGGGCACCTCTGGAGTGGCTCCAGCAGCTCCAGACCCTTCCCAAGCTGGGGATCACAGACCAGCCCTGCGTGCTCCTTGGTCCCTTGAACGTCACTGAAGTCCCCAACGCTGTGACACTGCCAGTGTGAGCAGTCACAGCTGTGCTCCTGCCCTGCTGCTCTCCCCCCTGCTCTGGGACAGCCTGGTGGGCACTCACAGCTCTGGGTGAGCACAGTGAGCATTTCCACTTGGATCCTGATGCATTTGCACAGCTCCCACTAAAGCTGGAGGAATGCACAGCCACAGGGCAGCAGAACACACCCAGCAGCTCCCAGGGCCACAGCTTCTCTCCCAGCAAACACTGGGAAATGCACAGCATTGGCCACATCCCATAGAAGAGAGGGGTTACAGATGTCCTCAGTCATGGACTGGCTTCCTGAACACCAACACAGATTTAGTCACCTTGTGGTAAAAAAAAAAAGTCCAGTGAGTAAAACTGTTCTGCACTTTGAACCTCCACCAGGCTGAGTGAGATTGAAGTTGGGAACTTACAAGTTCAGCCCAAAACCTGAGAGATTCACTCCTCACTTCTAAAAATAGCAAATGTATTTGAATTGTGCATCTCACTATTAATTTCTTCCTAGAAAGGGATTTTGTTTATTTTTTGCAGGTGGAATCATTCCAGCACATCTGTCGGGGGCTGGCAAGAAAATGATCTGCTGGGTTACAACCCAGGGCCACGTGTGAGAGGCCAGGGACAGGGCTGCTACCACTGCCAGTGGTTCCTCAAACCAAGAGACTGAATAGAGACAAATACAATACAATTATAATAAAAAAGGCAGGCTAATTGAATACAGAATGTTCTCAAAGCTGTCAACTAGTACTCATTCACTTCAGACTCTTACACCTATCTTTTAGGAAAAGGAATTATGCAGTAATATATTCTTTTCCTAAAGACAGTAGGGGTTGTTTCTCCTAATTATAAAGTCTAAAACCTCCTCATTATTCTCACAGTGTCACTAGCAGGTACAGTTGTCACTCTGCATGCCTTGCATACCCATCTGAGGCATTCTATAGATGTATTTTAGTGCAGTGTCACAATGATCCCCATTTTATCTTTTCACACTCTCACCTGACTGAATCAGGAACAAATGGCCAATGTAGAATGGGTACCCTACATGAGCTCCTTCCTTACTTGGAAATAGGAGAATTAGTTTACAGTTAAATCAATGCTTCAGGACTGGCAGTCAGCAATGCTAAAAAAAAAGATGATGAGAAATAATTAAGGACCTACAAGAAAACAAACTTCTTGGAAACTCGAGGCTCTGGCCCTTAGTCTGAGCCTTTGTCCCCAGATCCTCAGTTGCTGCTGGGTCTTACATGTGCTCTTGGGAACTCACGCCTCCATTATTTATTTTATTCTTTCTGCCTGAGATTTGATTACATTGGACAGCCTTCTTGCTCATGAGCACTTTTTGACACATCATACCATCCTATCCTTCAAGGCAGACAGTGAAATTCATTTCTTCCCACTGCTGCCTTTTGCTGTGGGCAGTGATGGCTCATGGAACACTCCACTCACGGGTGCTGTTCCATTTGAGCTCTGCTGTGCTCCTGAAAAATGTGTGTGTGCCCAAAGACTGGCATCAGTGGTGTCTTACTCATTAAAAAATAACCTAATCACACACAAAGGACACATCTCTGAACTTGTGATATAATGAACAGAAATTAATAACAGCAAATGAAATGGCACCATCTGTGAATACTTTTATATTTCTTCTCCAGAACATAAAAAAGGACAAATCAAATCCAAGTGTTTAACCACAGAAACATCTCACATGTCTGTTGAGAAGAGCTAAGGGAAAACCTATATCCAAAGAAAGAACATCCATGGAAGTGTTTTCAAGAGGGGCTGCTTTCCTGTGTGCCCTGCCTAGGGAACAGAAATCAGCAAATCCAAACACGGGAGCCCAAGTGCCCTCACTCCCACTCCCCCCACAGCTGTGCTACAGCAGCAGCTGAGACTGCTGAGCCCTCCAGGGCTCCTGAAAAATGCTGAAAGAGTGAGCTGCCAAATTCAGGATAAAAAAACCCCCACCCTATTCATTCAATATTCCAGGATCAATAAAAAAGTGAAATTTGGCTCATATAGAAAAGATCCAAACAAAACTATCAACCTCCTTTGCACCAGGGACATCCCTGCCAGTAACTGCTGCTGACAACTCTGTAACAAACTATTCTAAGTTCTCATTTTATGTTCTGTGGCTCAGCAAAACCAGAAGTATTTCACACAACTGTTCTAAAAGGAAAGCAGCTCAGGTGAGCTGTTCTGAAGAGCCTTTCTGTGCATCTCCTGTCGTCTGCCAGGAAAAAGGAACAGCTCTTACTAACCACCACCAGTGCTCCAGCATAGCAAAGGGACTTAGAGGAGTTCTGGACTTTATCTGACATCTTGTGATCTCAGCCATTAAGAACACTAGCAAAAAATAGATGGGACATGAAATAACAAATGCCTCTGTGACACCAAAAGAGAGAAAGTTTGCATTATTTTTACATAGTTTTGAAATGAGGATTCCTTTACGGATCCAAGCCTTCCTGTTGATCATTTCCCAGCACACAGCAGTTAATTGAAAGAGAAATGGCTGGAGGCACACGTGTGCTGCTCGGAGGGAAATACTGATAAATGTGAAGGTGCTAGCATTTATAGCTCCAAACATTGACACAGATATCTGGTTCAGTATGCAAACAGGCTGCAGAGGAGAAACTTAGAGGTCAGGAGGTAGTAAAGAAAGAGCATTACTTCAGCTTGGGTTCCCGTCCCTCACTTGTATATTGCCAGCAGATGAGCCCGATCAGGTCGTGCACCTTGGCGTTGGCGATGGTCACCACGGTCATGGGCTGCAGCTTGTCTTGGCTTGTGTGCAGTGGGAGGTAGACATCAATTTTTTTGGTTGCTGTTGTACCAACGTGGCCCTGTTGAGGAAACATATTTCATCAGGATGTATAAAAAAGTGTGACAGGGTGTATACAAAATCTGGGCGGATGGAATTCGGCTCAGCAGGAACACTAAAATATGCTGCTGTGGCTTAAAATTAGAAGAAGATTGAACATTTAAATTCCAATTATTTCCCTGCTATTTATCTGTAAAAAGGACATGAAATATCTGGACATGATTTCACAGATTTCCATAAAGAGCCTGAACTTTGCTGCAGGATCCCACGTTCCTGCAGAATCAAAAAGAACGAAATTATGCGTGGGATGGGGAGGAAGAGGCACCCAACAAACCAGCCTAAGACTCCCAAAGTGCACTACCCTTGTTTCTGCATTTCTGCTCTCTTCTGCAGTTCCCCATCACCTGAGGAGCCCCCAGCCCCCAGAGGGAGCACAGATACCCACTCACCAAGGCCTGGCCTTGGCTAGCCAAGAGAAGAACAAACCCACACACACAGCTGAGCGTCTGAATTGTTCTGTTTGAGGACACCAAGAAGAATCAACTAATATTGGGGTTCACTGGAACTTACTGGATGAAAAGAACCCACTTGGTGCCCTGGAGACTGACAATTAAATAAACCATAAGGCACACAGCAACACAGATCTACGACGTCTGCATTACAAGAAAACAAAGTTTAATCTGCTGCAGGTAGGGCTGCAGCTTCCACCCAGAAATCTTCTGAACAAACAAAAGATTGCACATCCTGACCCCCTCTTCCAAAGCACTCCAAGTAACTCTGCATCTCCATCTCTTTCCATACTACAAGGGCCTTGAGAAGAGAAAGGGCTTCTTGAATTAATCACTTGGAATTCTAAGTAACAGAATAAAAGGATTCAATGCTATAAATCTATAATGAGAGCATAAAACAGGGAGTTAAATGCCATGTGCTAATTTCAAGATATTGTTAAAAACCATTTGATCCTTCAGTGTGATTATAAATTAGAGAAGTAATAGGAATTTAAAGATTAAAGTTATTCATACTGGCATAGCTAAAAGTATTATTAAAATCCATCCCAACATAATACATTTATTTTTTAAGAAAGCATTTTTATAGAACAGATACCTCCTCCTATATTTTTAGGGTAAGAAGAAACCGGTTTGGCTCATTTAAAGGAAGGGTTAGGTTTGCACCAGAACACGGGACATTCCTTCCCTTTGTTTGGATAAACCTGAACAATCTTTGGTTGAGCTCGTGTGCCTGGGACCCTCTGGGACACCACCCTTAACCTCACGAGATCATGAACACAACAGAGCTACAGCTGGCAAAAAACACCAGGCTGGGTTTCTGTCTCTCCATCTCTCTTGCTTTTCTACTTCCACTTATTTTGAAAGGGAAACGAGGTGGTAGCAGGTAACAAATCAGTGTGTGTGCCCAGGTGCAGGCACCGGGGGCACGGGAGGCCGAGAGTGTTGGTGACGTTGGTCCTGCCCAGAGACACCCCCGAGCTGAGGCTGCTTTGGCAAGAGGGAGCAAACAGCAGTTACCAGGAAATTAATGGGACTCCTTGGCACGCCAAGTCAGTTACATATATAAATCCAGGGAGGGCAGAATTGTAAGTAATGCTGGGTCTTGATAATGGAAAATCCAAGAAAAATGGACACCCAGACGTGGCAGTCAATGCCAAGGTTGCAATTGATACACCCAGCCAGGGAAGGGACAAACGAGCCAGGAGCTGGGACTGATAACCAAAGAGACCAGATTATCCATCAGCCACTGCATGAACAGTGTAAACTCACCACCCAAACCCAGGAATCTATAAAATCACCCTGTCCAGGGACCCTGGGCTACAGCTGTCCCAAACCTGGCAGTCACACTCCTGGGGTTCCTCTCACAGCACGGCTCTGCCTTGCCCCACACTTGACTTACTTGGTGTTTGCTGGTTTTTAACTGAATCTTCCTTAGTTCTTCCCCATCTCTAAATCTCCCCTGCCTCCTCCTGTCTTTCTCGTCCAAACTCCCTCCACCACAGCTATCCTATTCTCCTGCTCACAAACACTCAATGTGAACACCAAAATGACAGGTGACTTAAACCAGGTAAAACTCACACACCTATGAGGATTCAGACTGCTCTGTGATCTCTGATAGCACCCAACAGCAACAGCAGGACTGGGAAATGGCTCAAAGCACTGCTGTTACACTCAAGATATTTTAAAAAGTCAGAGAAATAGTTTTATTAATTAAAGGTGTGTAAAGCTGATGGCCATGAGGTACTAGAGAGGCTGAAACCTGAAGCCAGTTAGATTTTCTAGCAGTAAAGAGAACATCCATTGTCACACTGGGAATGTTTGGAAATAATTTAATTATTAGGAAATGTTTGTATAAACCCGTGGCTCAGGGCTCAGACTGATCAGTCCCACGCCAAGGGGGTCTGGAGGAAACCTCCACTGTGTTTATTGCAAATTGGTGGTATTTGTTCAGAACCACATTATAAATCCAACCCATCAGCTCCCTGTCTGAGGGAATCCATACCCTCAGCCCATCCTGCAGAATGTTAATTGTGCAGGAAGTCCCTGAGAGCTCAATTACTGATCTGCTCAGGGCCCACGGGGCGAGGGCTGGCCGTGGTGGCACTGGGCACAGGGACACAGTGACCAGCCCGAGGCCAGGGGTCAGAGCCACCACCAGTGACAGTCCTGGGCTCTGCACCTGCAGCCTCCTCTCCAGGAGGAGCCACCCAGAGCCACAGGCATTCCTGGAACCACAATTACTTCTGGCTCCCAACTAAAAACTGTATTCCAAGTGGCAATGCTGAGGAAACTCAGAAGATAAAGGACAATTACCGATATTCAAAGAGGCAGCATCAAACTTTATTAATAGATCCTGTATAAAATTCAATGGAAAATCTATTCAGGGCCAGGGGCCTTACCATTTGGAGTTTCCTTAATAGCCTCCAATAAATCTGGGAAGCATAAAGGGGCTGTTAAATTAACATTTTCCTGATCTGTCACCTGTGGCACAGTTAATTTGTCAAAAAATTCTTTTAGCTTGTCACTGGACACTGTATATTCTGACAAATGAAGTCTGGAATAAAATTGACAAAATATCTCGTTAATTTTCTAGGAAATCACAAATCTGATTCCATTAAGCTTTTATTGTTAGAAATGTTATATCCCACCAATCCTTTAAGAAAGTGAGGAGTAACTGGATACACTGAAAATGTACAATAAATCATTGAAAATTTTCCTAGTATTTTTATTGATGGATTCTTTTAAGGCTCCCTGGTGCTCTCCTACAGTATGTCAAACTTAAAAAAAAAATTATTTAAAATCTATCAGTCCTACCAACATAAGATGTCTTTCTAAGATTTAAAATCAATTTTTAATTGAAGTCCACAAGGGAATGCACCCCTCCCTCCAACACCAGATGTGTGTACCTTCAGTAGGTCACTGTGTGGCCACTGACACTTCAGCTGGCACAGGACACTGGGGAGGGCTCCTCCATCCCAGGACAGCTCACCCCCACCAGTGCTGAAGCACCTGCAGAACGGGGAGCTGGTGGGAGAGTCAGGCTCAGCGTGTCCTTCTCACTCCTGCTTTGCTTCACTGCACACCACGGCACAAAATTAAAACAAAGTCCATAAACATTTCCAAGAGAAAAGTGATTGATTTCCAACACTGACAATTTACTGCCTCTTCCTGCACAATGGAGTTCTGTGACTAAATGTTATATCACTTTAAGATTAGATGTTCTAATGATATAATGCAAAGATTTTACTGAATCATTATTTAGTGGGAGTCATAAAAACCTCTTAAAATTAATCTTTCATGCACATCTAGCTTACCCAAAGTTAGCATTTAATTAGATGGCCTTGGCACGAATGAGCTTACTACTTTATTTGCTCAATCAGTATATGTCTCTTCAGTAATTATAATTAATTCAAGTCATTGACTCACCTCCCAGCAAACAACGCTAAACACTGCACAAAATGGAAACAAATGCTTTTCCATTCCCAAATGCAAAATGTCTTCTCACTTTTAAACTCAGTTAAATGTTTTTTGGTTTGGGTGACAGGGTGTTGACTGCACTCTGTGATCCAGCAATCACCTCCACAACATAACTTACTCGCCTATGCATTTAATTGACACACAGAAAATACTTGAAGAGGAAAAGTGGAAATATAATAACCCAGTATTTACAATGCACAGAAATTTCTAACAGATCAGAGCACAGATGTTTGTGGCAATATAAGGGACCATATTTTTCTTTTTTCTTTTCTTCTCCAACCCACCAGACTATTCCCTACCACGGCAAAGCGGGAATGGTGTTTGGTTCATCAGGTGGTTACACCAGCACTGGGGTTTTTCATTATTTTGGGCACTTGGAATAATTCCTGTTATTCCTAAACCACAAGTGGAGGACACCCCAGAGAGGCTGGGGTGCACCCCAGCACACTGCCAGCCCTGCAGCTCCTCAGTGAAGCCTCAAAGTTGTTCCCTTCTGAGAAGAGGATTCTTCTTTGCATCACCCCAGCTTGTGCTGCAGAGTTAGCAGATCACGATGTAAAACTCCATTAACATCATTAAATACTTAATTTATCTTATTCACACTGTCACTATTCATAAAAATTTAACCCAGTAATTTCCTGTTATCCAAAGCATAACAAAGTATGAATATTTAACTCCAAGGTAAATAACACACTATTATTTTTTATTCTAAATTGTTGACTTCACTTAGCATGCCTGCTCTGTACAGCACCAGGCGATTTGTCAATTAAAGGTCCAGATGTTCCGCAGGCTGCAGAGGCAGCAGCAGCTCTGAGCAATGCGTCCTCTGCATGGCAATGATCACTACAACCCCAGCTCCAGGCTGCATTAACATGCTCATGTTTTATTCCAGCCCCCTCCTAATGTACCAGTTAATTATACAACACACAGCTGAGAAACATCACCTCCGAGCTGGACAATTTCCTTCCACGCTTCCACCTGAACGTGTCTTTACATGCACCTCAAAACCAGGACTTACAGAAATAACCACACAATCAAGCACCCAAATTGCTGCCTGCTCTTGCTGGGCATTCACTCCCACAATTAATAAAATTATGTAAGTCCTGAGCAAAGAATAAGACACATAGTGCTGGTAACAGCACGTTTCAATTATAGTAACACATTCATTTATACAACTCTATGAATTAAAATTTGGTTTACTTGGAGTGCTATTAATATGAATCCTTAATACTGCTTTTTTTCTGACAAATGCTACATGGAGGGAGGGAGAAGCCCCAGGTCCATCCCTGTTACAGCCCAGGCTGTGTTTATGCCCATGTAGGTGTCAGATTTAGGACAAATGGCCCTGTCCATCCCTCCCCTGCCACACTCCCGTGGCATCTTGCCCCACACAGGCTCCCTCTCCATGTGCCCAAGCCAACACAGAGGGTGCTATGTCCCACCAGCCCTGTGGCACCAGCTCAGCCTGCCCTGCAGCCCTGGGCTGCTCAGCTCCCACAGCTCTAGTGAGGGATAAAAACACACGTTTAGATTGATCCAAGTGTTGTTGCTCCAGCTGCAGCAGAAATGCATTCATTACCCCAAACCATCCTCGAATTCCTTCTAGTGAGGAGATGGAACAGCCTCTTTAGAAGAATTATATATATTTTACTTAGTAATAAACATTACAATTTAATACCGAGGAATAAAGTTATTCTTCGTAATAACAAAATGCAACCAAAACTTATAATTAAAACTACATCGTAAACATTATTTGTGCGTTAAGGAACATGCCACAATCTATTTTAACGAACAGATGCTCTAAAAAAGATAAATGTTTTCAGAAATATTCAATCCTTGAACAGATCAGCCTCTAATCCTCTGCTTCTGCTGCACAAAGCAGACAGCTCAAGTTCCTCGAGGACATCAGCCAACCTTAGGTGGAAGATTTTTAATACATCACCGTGTCACTTTTTAATGTGCCACAATCTATTAACCACATGGCAAACTAACAGGGATTTTTAAAATATGGGTTTTATAGCTTTGTGCCGGTGATTAATTAAATAAATAGCCAGCGTTTCACAAATCATCCCTCTAATTAGTCTAACCCAGCCACGCTGCATTCCCTGGCAGCGCTGCCAGCTGAAGCTGCAGCAGGGCAGCGGCAGCGCCCGGCACCGCCAGCCCGGGCTGGCGCGGCCCCGCCGCCGGCCCGCAGGTGCTGCACTCAGCTGGAACGGGCTCCAGCTGCTTGCAAAACATGTTCTGTGCAATTATTCTCCCTCATCCTGCAGGAAACAATCGAGGTAACAAAGGCAACGCAGCCGTGCCTGGGATTTGACCTGAAGTAGCAAAGTTATGCCTTGCAGAAAATGAACAAATATTAAAGGCAGATGCTGGAAAAAATGCGACCGCTAAATGATACATTTTCTGTCAAAACATTTCAAAGTTGAAGCTACAACTAATTACATGCAGTCCATTCAAAGAAGCCAAGCAAGGCTTATCATTAAAATGACTCAATTATTCTTAAAAGAAAGAGAAAATCATCTGTAAAACCTGCCTGCAATCTCATCAGTTTTACTGTACCTACCTCAATACATCATTTCCCCCAGAGCTCAAATTAAACTCTTAATAGTTAATATGCTCAAGTTTTACTATAGGTGTTCCTCCAAACTATTATTAACCGGAATTTCCTACCTAGGAAGGGTTTTATATGGAAATTTGTTCTGCAGTGTTTAGTGACACTATCACAACAGCTTTTTGCCCCTCAATTTAAAAACCATCAGAGAGACAGAATGTGATGTGAAGTCAGGCAGCTCGTGGAGATGGGATTTGATTTCCTCCACCAGGCGATTTCTTTCTCAGCATCAGTCCCCAAACTACCCCCTAAAAGCCAAATTTCCCTGCACACAGGAAGAAATTTGCACTCTTGGACCAGGGTGTCAGGGAGCGTGCACCCCACGGTGCCAGGGCAGGTCCCACAGCACTGGGAAGGAGCCCAGGACTGATAAATAATAAACCATAAATAATAAATACAATGTCCCACTGACACTTCTTTCCCATTGCACTCCCCTCCCTCCTGGCAGCAGGTGCTGGCACACCAGTGCACCCATCACACAGAACCAGTTTCAGGAGGGCTCTCCCCTCCACCACCTCAACAGCCACGTGGCACTCGGGGCACCTCTAAAAGGACCATTAAAGACTTGAACCTCGGGAAGCTTTTGCCCTTAAAAGATGTGAAAATGCCCTGACGGGCTGTTCAAACAACTTGGATGCAGGACACTTTCTGACATAAAGTGTTTTCAACATTTTTTCCCCCAGGATTTAGGTCCATAGCAGCCTGAAGTACGATAAATTCATAAATTCAATCTCCACAAAGACCTGAGAAACTGCTCTTATTAGTAAATCAAGCAAGCTCTACTAGAATTAAGAAAATAGTTAGAATTTTCTTCTTCTTTGGTTCATATAGGGAAACAAAAGAATTTACATGGAAAAAACCTGACCATTATATTGCCTTTACAAATTCTGAGTGGGAAATATTAAATAAATTGAAAAAAATTAATGAAATATAAATTTATACTGGAATCAAGAATAAACCAATGACCACTTCACTTACACTTAATGTTTAACTACAAAACAAGAACTCTTTGATTAGTGATTTCACGGCGCTTAAACAGACACATAAGCGAGCCCTTTCTCTGTAATTACCATCAATGCTTTAAAATGATTTTTCAACTACTAGGGTCAAAGTAAAGGCATAGTCTTTTAGACTGTCCTATGAGAAATTGAAAAACTCAACTTTCTCTCCCTCAGGAATGTTTCTCCCAACAAGCGTGTCTGTTAAATGGACACATCCACCTCTTCTGCAAACAGCAGCCATTAGAAACATGTGCTAATAAAACATTTCCATATTTCTTTGGCTGTTAAGAACCTCAACTTGTGAATACGTTTTTTATTTGATTTGATCTGTAATTAAGGGAAAGATAATGACACTACTAAATTGCTAAAAATCAATTAGATAGAATAAAACGCAATATGATTCAGCCAAAAGATTAACAAGTGCATTATAAAAACTCTTTAAAATTCTTTAATTCTAATTAAGCTGCTTTAAATGGCCATGGCCTAAAAAATGCTTTTAATTCCAAGGCATCACCAATTTTCCTGCATGTTTCACTGTACTGGCTGTTTGCCTTCCTTTTCCTTTTTTTCCCAAAGGAAGATTTAAAGAAGAAGTGGCAGCTTGGGAAGAGCTGCCGTCCCACTCCCAGGTCTGCAGGGGCTCTGGTCAGGGTGAGCCCCTCTGTCAGCTCCCTCTGACTGCCAATGGCTTGAAATCAAATATTAGAGCAGAATTTCCATCTCTCCCACAAAACCAGTGGCCGGTTACTCATGGAGCTTCCCTCTCTGGAGACATCCCAAACCCACCTGGACACATTCCTGCTGTGGGTGACCCTGCCTGGGCAGGGGGTTGGACTGAAGGATCTCCAGGGATCCCTTCCAACCCCACAATTCTGTGATTGTGTGGCTGTGTGGATATCAGGACAGGTTTCTCCAGTAACAAATCCATGAGCAATACCTGCGCCCAATTTAAGCACTAACCCATCTCAGATTTTAAACACAGCTTAATTTTAAACAAATCAACCAGCAGCCTCTCTAAGATCCACTACCAGCATCATTACCGAGGTATTAA
>VZRH01007646.1:319494-337599 GCA_013397555.1 Urocynchramus pylzowi
GTTGTGTGGATTCCTGAGCTGCTTAGAATGCCTCCAAATGCCTCCACTGCAGCTGTATTTCACAAGCCATACTCTCTACTGTTTTGATAATTAATGAAGTGATCAGGACAGGAAGAAATTAGAGTGCTTTAAAATTTTACTATTTCATAAAATCACAGAAGTGGTTATGAAAAAGACACTAAATCTGGCAGGAAACACCTGCAAGACGTGAGCAGTGCCCACGCTGGCCTGGCTGGCACCGCAGCACATGCAGGCTCCGAGGGCGCTGAACACAGCAGCTCGGGGGGGACAGGGAAGGAGGAGCCCAGGAGGATTTATGGGATCTCAGGCCAGGGACCTGAGCAGGGTGAGACCAGCCAGGACGAGGAGCACAGACAGGGACAGAGCCCCGCAGCACCGAGCTCCTGCTTCGCCGGGCACCGAAGCACGAGCGCTACTGAGCAGCCTGAAACCGGCACTGCCAAACTGCAGCACGGACAAACCAAGGCCTGGTTATAGCCTTCAAGATCTGAGAGCCACTGTGACCCCCTGAGTAAATACATAATTAAGTAGGGTGTTTTTAAGACATGTTTAATTAGGCCCCCAGCCCCTCCTCCCCCCCTTCCCCAATTATGTACCATTTCCCCCAGAGATACACGGCTCTGTTAATTATGTAAATAAGTCATGCACTAGTCCCTGAAAGAATTATATTTCTGTGAAATACTGCTCATCTATTATCAATAAAAATAAATATAAGACATATGATATGTCATTAAAAATAATTTTTAAAAGCTCGATGATTTTTAGTGATTTTACTGACTGAAAATACGTAAGAACTGAAGTAAAATAACTCACAACTGGAGTTATGTTTCTTCTATATCTCAGATGGTCAGCCAAGCATTAAAACTAGACAACACATACAGAGCCATAGAGAACAAACTTTATATGGAAACTATTGATACACTAACAGAGTAATAGAAACAATGGTGTTAAAATTAATAGAGTGAGATTATACTCTAACAAAATGCACATTCAATTCTTTTGGATTGTAAAGAAGGTATTTTGATTTGCAGACCACAACTGAGATAATTCGTATCAGACCCTGCAAATCACAACTGAGTGACACTGAGGTATTTCCTAAACCTCTCAAACTGACAGGCAGAGGGCAACTTGCTTCCAGTGGACCAAACACCTGCTAAACGTATCTGACTCCAATAGGTGAAAATGAAGATGTTCATTATAGACAACTACAACTAATACAGTAAAGATTAGCTTGGATTACCAAAGAGGGAAGGAAAAACGCTGAAGTATCTCAAGTTTCTGACTGAATTATAACAGAATTCTCTTAATAAAGAAGTATTTGACTTTTACTTTCCCTATACATGACATGAGAGCTCATTTAAATGTTTGCCCCAGTGAATTTTCGTGGCACAAGATCAACAAACCCAGAGTTTAGAAAAAAGGCCTCTTGGTGCTGTCAGCATGAAAGTGCTGCTGTCACTCATTAATGAGGCCAGGAATTCTGAGAACCTGAGTTAGCACTAATTGCCACCTGCTAATAAATATAAAATCACAATAGAGGAGCTTTTGCATGTGAACTTCATGGTCTTACAGTTACCATTTCACAAATATTCCAGATACTCCTAGAAATGTCAGTGGAATTACGGATCTGACTTTCCACTTCAAGAACACCTAACAGAATATGAAATTCTTCCATCATGATGGTAATGAAGCTCAAACTCCATCCTCCCACAGGAGATTCCACAACATATCCAGTAGAAAACAGATCTGTGGAGTATTTATACTTGTTTTGGAACAATATGACAATGATCCATCACACCAATGTTTATATTTCAGTTTTTAGAGTTGATGACAGAGAAAAATATTTGACAATGTGGAATACAGGGAAGACATTTATCTCCCAGTCTGAGCAATATCAGATCCATGTCCTGACCCCCACGACCTGCCAGGTTTGCAGCCAATCTCCTCCCTGCGTTACACAAATCAGCACTTGTGCAGAAATACATTGATTAGTGCTTCTTTTTGCCTTGGATACTACCTACTACTGATACTTCAGTTTTCCACCCTCAAAACAGACCATGGCTGCTCCCACTCTCAGTAGAGCACTGAGGACAAAGACATGAACCGTGGAATATTCAGCAAGTGCTGTGATGTGGATAGACAGAACAGTTTTGGGTTTTTTTAAAATGCCAAATAATGAATCATTTATTCGAAGGGTCTCATCATCAACTCTAGAGAGACATGCCAGGACTCTGTCACAACAGAAGTGAACCTCACTGACCTGCTGGAGGAGGAAACAGCAAGGTAGAGAAGCCTCATTCTCAATCCAGAATTTTGTAATGGAAACAGCAGAAATGGTTCTACTGAACCTGGAACCACTGCATTTGCTTGTTCCTAGATAAGCACTGCCAAAACCATACAGTCCAAGTGGAGCCTGCACAAGCCAAAGCACAGGAGCAGTGCCTGGCCCTGCCAGGGCTGCCCTGGCACCTCACAAAACCCCCATCACTCACCTTGCCGTCGAATTTGGAGTACTCATTGAAGGGGTTGTTGAGCTGCAGTGGACACTGCTCCAGTCGCACAGAGAGGATGGACTGCTTCCCAGAACATGGGGATTTCACCCTAAAATTCTTCTTTTCAAACAGTGAGCTCAGCTCCTCTGCTGCAGATCAGAAAAGAGATTAGAGGCATCATATGAGGAGATGTACAGAGAGTGCTGCTCACCACAGAGAGATAAGATCATAACAGGGAGCACAAAATCAAATAAACAAACCAACAAATGCTTCCACAGGGCAGGATCTACCACCACTCTTTCATAACCCAAAGACATGAAACCATTAAGAAGTCTGAATGATGCTCCTGTTTAAGCTGAGAAAAAGGTGAGTTTTTCCTATACCGAGAACAGAACTGATCAGTGTAAGACCCACTCGAGTCAGGATAAGAATCAAGAGAAGGACACATTCCTGGTCTCTCTGCTTGCCTACCTTCTCCTAAAGGAGCAGGGAACACAAAGGAAACGAGCTGCTGCCACAGGAACAGCACAGCTGCCACTGAGCCTGCAGCACGTGGCACAGCACAGGGCAGCAGCACTGCCCTGCAGTGACACCCCTGCCAGCTGCAGCCCTGGCACCACCCCCTCCCCAGCATCAGCTCTGCACATTTCACTTCTCATGGGGGATTGGATACGGCCTCCCCTCATAAAAATGTCAAACCTGAAACCACCATTTCAGACCAACAGTCTGAACAATAAAAACAAAACAGCTTTCTAAAAACAAAGGGGATGGTCTTTGTGTGGTCTGTGAAGGCTCATAAAAGCCTTTTTATGTGAAGAAAGCGCACAGCTGAATTTCCAACAACAGCTCAACTTCCAATTTACAGGCATACTTTAAAAAACACTAAAAAATAGAACTTCTTGTGTTACAAGGCCACTATGAAATCAGGACAGAGCCCGGGGTGTTTCAGCACATCAGTACCACGGGGTCTCAACTGCAGGGGGCTGTGACTGAAGCTGGACAAGGTTTCCCACACCTGCTGCAGGAACCAGAGCCCCCAGCCTCCATCAATCACTGCCCAGAGCTAAGCCCAGCTCACCCAGCCTGGCACTCCTGCCCCTGGGTTCCCCCACAGCTCACAGACTCACATTTGCTTCTCCAGGGAAATGGAGCTGTTCCCAAGAGGGAATGACCTGGCACTTGATCTGCAGGGAGTTGGTTCATTTCTTAGAGTGCAAAATTAAAACCTGTCAAATGATAACTAGTCAAAAGCTCCATTTATTTTTATCAGCAGATTGCCTTAAAATTCAGGCAGTTGGCAGAGGTGCTAAATACTGGCACTGAGAGATCCCCAGCGGGCTTGTGAGAGGCTGCAATTAACCAAAAAGGCTTGATTTAATCCCTTTCAATGTGGCCACTTTAACTCCATTAGGTTGTTTTGGTTTTTCAACAAGCTCTTGTACCTGATTTCTTTAAAAAAAATCTAAAGCATCATTCTGGAGTATTACCTTTAACTGATAATTCTTGGGCACTTGGAAAGGAAATTGGAATCCAATGCAATGATTTTATTTGTACCAGTGAAAAAGCAAGTTTTTATCTACAGCTATTCTGTATGTCTTGCATGTCAGTATGGGCTGAATGCAAGACTTTGGAAGGATTTCCTCGACACGTTGTTAATTTGCAGTTTTTATATGCTCAGAAATGAAGGAATGCAAGATGTGAAGGTACAGAGGATATCCTGAAGGGCTCCTCCTTCTCCTTGCTGCAGTGTTGTTCAGGCCAGTAAGGGAGAAGCACTCAGATCTCAGTGGCCAAGCAGAGAAGGAAAACCAGCTCTGCCAACAGCCCCGAGTGCCTGGAATTTCTGTGCAACTTATTTATTTTTTTATTTAAATCTGCTCTGCAGCAGACAGGGACTGATCCATTTGCCTGCACATTCCTCAGAGGGGACAAGTGTGGCTGCTGGGGACGGCTGAGGGGGACAAGGGGAGGCGACCATGGAGCCCCCAGGAGCAGCAGGGGCTGTGCAGGAACCTGAGCCAGCTCAGAGTGCAGGAGACACAGGAGGGATCTGCATCATCATTGGCCAAACGCTATAAAATACTGAGCAGAGAGTTGGAGGTTATGGTAGATTAACCTTTAAAACCTACAAGTCTGCTTACAGAAGGAGAAAGGCAAAAACATTTCAGAATGCATTAACAGGGGTATCCAACACAGCTGAACACTGAATTAAGGATTAGTGCGACCGTGCTGCTCGTGTGAGCAGCTTTGTTCACTCTCTGAAAAAGATATTAGAGTGCTGGAGAACGTTCTGCAAATGACAGCCACAGAGATATGAGGAATTAGGCAAAAAAAGGGAGATTACAGAGGGACCTCATTAAGATATACACAAATTTTGAAAGAAGTAGGCATGACAGACCATACAAAGGTTTGAAAGTCTGTCAAATAAAACAGAAATAGAAACTAGCTTGAGCTCTAAAATCGAAAAATTGAGACAGATTTGTAATTTCATATATTACAATTTAAACTATGTAGAACATCCAGCCACAAATACTTAATTATATAATTAACAAAAATAGAATTTAATATTTTTTGAGAAATCAGTGATAATAGTTTTACCAAGGAAAGGCGATATAAGCCAAGGCACCATTTATTATGCTTGCATTTAAGTAGATCACACATATACTCTTTATTTCTTAAGATTTGCACCTTATCTAAAGAAGTAGCTACAAAAATACTCTATACAAATAAACTCTACAAAATCCTCTGTGGCACCAAAGGCAGCTGAAGTGCTGGGAAGTGCCCTGCAGCCCCTGGAGCTGCATTTGGAGGGCAGACACCTGGGCAGAGCCACGTGGTGTCCCTGCCCTGCCACGGTGCCAGGAGGGCTCTGCCCTGCCCAGGCCCCTGAGACCCCCGAGGTGACCAACACAGAGCCCCCTCCCTGACCCATCTCCCAAACTGGCTGGCCAACACTTCTCCTCTCCCTGGCTCTGTTAACCCCGTGGGGTGCCCTGGCCAGGGCTGGCACTCCAGGACAGCACAAAGAATTGGCATTTCCTCTATGCTGTGAAACCCGAGGGGAAAATTACAAACTGCAGATGTTGTAACCGTCAAAACAGGAATAAAACCAGTAGGAAAACAAAAGATATTTTATTTTACCTGAGCAAGAAGTATTTCTGTCTTTCCACTGAACGTTTTTGCATTTTATTTGATTTTGTCTCTCTTTCCGCAGACGTTCTAGTCTCTGAGCTTGAAAAGAAATATTACAACTATAAGTTTGTCAATGAAAGTTTACTATAAACAAAGACATAATTAACTACCTTTATATGAATAAAGATGTTTTATACTGCATATGTAGGGAAAAAAGTCATAAAATTTTAAAGGTGGCACCCCTGAAAAGCAAATACCAACAAAAACATGAAAATGTTCTTGATTTATAATTGAAATTAGAGGATATAAAACATTAATAGAGATCATAAAGATAGTATTAACATGGAAGAGAATAATAAAATGTGAAAACTTCTGTGATTAATATGACATTTCATTATATAAATCATTAATAACGGTCTTAAAGGAATTTTAATGCACAAATGAACTGAAGTGAATATTACATTACAGGAATAAAATTACTGTTATGAATTACTCTACCCGTTTCAAAAATTAAAGATAAATGAACTCAGACTAGACTATTAAAGTTTTAAATATAAAATCCTTTATCTAAAAATCATGAAAATTATAAAATGTCAAAGTGATATAAATTAGCACAGCTTTTTCTTCAGTAGGCTGAAACAGTTTATAGGTAGTAAAATAAATGATTTGTATCTTTACAACATTAGTCAAATCCTAAAATGAATACAATATTTCTTTACATATATTTTGACGCCATCTTCAAAATATGGTTGGGGAAAAAAAGCCCCAAATTGTTCTAATACCAAAGAACTTGCAGCCCAGGGTACCAGAAAACAACTTAAATTACCTTTTTTGTTAACAGTAAGAGCTTCCTTGGGGAAAAAACCTGGTGGAAGCCACCCAAGACAATGACCCCAAGAAACCACTGATGTCGTCCCCTCAAAATAAGCAGGTTAGACTGGGAAGTAGAACTAACAGTGCTGATCCCCAGAGGAAACAATTTGCTGGACATATTAGCAATTTTGATATATTGAGATAATTCATTAACTAAAATGGGTTTGTAGAAGAGATTCTAAAATGCTAAATTACTCTGACAGTTTTTGGATACAATTGGAGTTCCCTGAGCCTTTTCAGCAATTAAAAAACATTAATAAATATTTTCTATCCCTTCTGTTATTATTCTTTTACATCTAGGTCTTTGAACTGAATTGTGTACAAGGAAGTAATTTTTTTTCCCCATAAAAACTGTCAATGAGGGAAGTGATAAAAAAAATACTCCTTTGAAGTTTAACAGCTATACCAAGAAGTTTAAGGTACAAGCACAAATGGGGACTTTTGATAAGTATCTCCCACTAACAACACGATGCTAGAACCTGAATACCTCTAGGTAGCTTCCCCTTAATGAAATAAGAAGAATATCCCTTCTCATAAGTTTAAATATTGGGAAAACACTGTTGTAGCATAGATACTTTATCCTGAAAGAAAAGCTCCACATTTATAGTAGTTACTACCCACACTGTAACTCAAAATTACCTTCCAAAACCCTTTCTTTCCAAAAGAGCTATCAGAAAATATAAATAAATAATATTTTAATATTTTAATGCCATAAAATATAATCTGTTAGATGAACAAGTAAACAACGGATTAAAGAAAAACCATGGACTAGAAACAAGATAATGCATATTTTTATCCTGTTTGATTTCCACCCCCTGTCAAAACAAATGTCCAAGAGCACAGTCAGCACCTCCCCTGACTCCATCCTGTTCCTCCACCTAGAGCTGATCAGAAATTACCATTTCACTGTGGGACTGTGCCACAGCAGTGCCAAACCAGATGGATGGCCAGCACCTGTTAGAAATGTGAATTATTCAGGGCTCACTGTCACAGGCAGCCAGTGACAGTTTTGGGTGTGAAAAACCAAAAGTTTGGTGGCTGCCCAAAGGCAGCTGTGGTTTCATTAATGGTCAGGCCTGAGCTGAGCCTTTGCTCTGGCCTGGGCACTCTGCTGCTCGCCCACACCCAACCCCTGGCACTGCCCTCTCCTCCTGACACACCAGAGCTCCCAAGCCTGACCTCAGAATATGCCCCAGCTGGCACCTGAAATGACTTCAAATTATAATTCAAATGGGGTTTATTCCATCAGTTTGCTCCCTGGGTGAAATGATCCTTCAGAATAATTTTCTGGAGTAATTCTATAAACTTTCAAACCTTGCCTCTCCTTCCTCATGAGCTGCACCGTGGGCTGAAGTCCCCCAGCCCCAGGGCAGCTGGGCAGCCTGGCACCCTGGATTGCCAGCACACCCTCCTGCCAGGCTGGGCTATAATCTCAGTTTATTTCCAAACCTCACTCTCTGCCACGGGAGATCAGTGCCCTGGCTTTTCTGGAACCTCTCACAACTTCCTACTTGTAAAAGGCATTTCAGTATCTCCAACACCACATACATTTTCCTGGTGAAGCAGAGCACAGAGGTGCTTTCTGGGCTCTAGGTGGTGTTATAATACCTGCAGAAATCATTTTTAAAAAATTATACAGAAACAGGAAAATAAAGGTCAGTACTGGCCACTGCACACCAACTTTCTCTTCTGTATTCTACCTCACAGAACTCCTGTTCATAATATTCCTCAGGTCTAAGCAGAAGTCTGGATATCCCTTGTATGAAACATCATGTGGGAGAGCTTTCTGCCAGTCACGACAAAATGAGTGTATTTTGCAAAGGTGTTCACCCTTAAACTTCCTAATCTGGTACCTTAAACCCTAGCTCAAGGTTTTTCTCAGAAATAAAACTTTAAGAGACAAAATACAGACAAATCATTGCCTCTGCTGGCTCACATCAAACTTCATTCCTCTCTTTTATAACAAATACATTTGATGCCTCACTAGGCAGATTTTTTCTCAGAAAATAACTATCCTGCTCACAAGTTAACACCCCTCCAGACAGTAACAATAGAGATATCAAAGACTGTTCACGTACTTTGGATTTAGATTTGATGTCTCCACAATTTGAATTTTTTTATATATATAAAATTGACTACCTCAATGTTCCCCTGTACAGGAATAGGTAAAACAGCAATTAAGGCTCAGTTGACAGCACACTAAAGTAACAGAATCATAATGTATCCTTCTATAAAAGGGCCTCAGCACTGCAAAAGGAGTTTGACAGACACCAAGCTAGTCCTGCTCTGGTTTGTCCATGCAGCCAGGCTCAGGGAGGCTGGGCCTGAGGGCCAGAGCTGCTGCAGACACCACGCACCTGTGTTCGATCGTCGTCTGATGCCAAAGTCCCAGCTTGAGGTAATGTCCACTGATTGGGAGTACACGTAGCCCTGAGTCTCCCCATTGCTCCCCTGGGGCTCTGCCCCGTTATCCCCATATGCTGACGAGGGGTTGAACTTCTCCAGGTCCACATCGTGGTCGATCAGGACCATCTCGCACATCCCCGTGTCATCGCTGGTCACGTGCGACTGCCGAATGTGAGCCAGGATAATGGTGGGGTTGTCCAGGAAAGCCATTCTGTCACAAAGCCACCACCTCACTGTACTATCTCCTCTCCATCTTGTTTCATGGACACAGGTACCTAGAAATAACGTGCACAACATTTTAGGAACGAACACCAAAAGTTCAAACCCCCATTCCCGCAGGTCACTGTTTGGGATGCACAAACCCTGACTGACTTAGGGCAAACTGTTTAATTCTGCTCCAGTTTACTTATGCTACTGCTTGATGAGATCCATTTAAGGAACAGGGGGTTTGGAGGACACTTGAAACCTGAGTCCCAGGACAACAGGACACGAGAGATACCTACAGTCAGGTCCCAGTACTCTACAACACATGGCTGCTGTAAGGCAAAACACCCCACAGTGCTGGGCACAGGAGGATGGCAAGAGAATCCAGAACAGAAACATCTGCCTATTCCAGCTAATCCATTTACAAAACCAACAGGGTTTTGGATTTCTTTTCATCCACATAACTGTGTTTCTGTTTTGCCTCTGCATCTACACACCAACTTTTTGAGAACCTTATTACTCTCTTCAGGTTTTGTATTTCGAGGAAAAGCTTTAAACATGAAGAGATTAGTGTCTCAGGGCAGAATATTGAACATCTGCTGCTGCATGGTGCTTCACACAGGGCAACTGCTGTAACACAGAAAGCTCTATGACCAAATACCACACGCCTGAGCTCTAAAGCACTTTAAGAACAGTAATTGCCACTTACCTAAGATATTTCATTCAGAGCACTCAAGTGGCCTTTTGAAACAAAGCAGAGGGCAAAAAGGAAAAGGAAAAAAACCCCAAACCACAAAACCCAAACCACGCTCACATTGTTATCTGATTTTTCTGTAGCTGTGGGTTTGTAGTGATGCCAATCTAATTCAAGCCCAGGCTGACTCTGAAAGGGGCAGCTCCATGCCCTGCCTGACCTGTTCCAGGAATTCCACCATCTCCCAAAGCTGGCTGTGGGGTGAACTGGATCAAAAAATTACCTGCTGAAAATAACCTAAAAAGAAAAAAAAATAAAAAATTATTCCTGTTTGTGCAGCGAGTCCATCAGTGAGAGCGACAGGAGCCGTGGGGACACTTCAACGGGGGGGGCTCGGTCTGAGCTCACACACAGGGCAAGACTAGATGTAAATTCCACAAGTTTGAAATCCCCACTGCTTTTCTAACCTCTGGAAAACACTTTACAGAGCTGCATGTTTGTGTTTGGGATTTTGAACTCAGAAACACCAGCAAACTCCTGTCCTGGCTGCTTGCAAAACTGCTGCCTAAATCACACGAAGCCACTTCCCATGAAAATCTGCAAAAGGCAGCTGGCCTTCTCCTGGGATATTGACCAGCACAGTGGGGCTTGAAAAACACAGACACAACCAAGTACAGCTTATGGACATGGCAAAACACATGTTGAGAACGTTCTTTAAATTGAATTATCTCTACTCACTGATTAGGAAAGGCCACGCGTACCTGCAATTGGCAAAAACTTGTTTAAATAAGCAACAGCCTCAGGCGTCGGAAAGGTCTGCAAACTCCCAATCAAAAATTACTGCTGCCCCATCAATGTGTCATATAAATGTTGGCATGTTAATTGTGTATTTATAAGATTGTTAATGGTTAGTTAATTTACCTCCCACACTATTATTGTACTTGAAATGATTTAATGTCTGCTGAGGGAGTTAACAACATGTAACAGCAGATGCGAGAGTTTTACCTTTATACTCTGCACCCCGACTTCCTGCCATTAACAGTTGTGTGCTAAATCAGCCAAGCTTCTTCCCAACTGTACATGTGCAACAGCCTCTCCCGTAAACCTGAACGCTGAGAAAGTGCTGGAAAGTCTACACAAGTTTAACACAAACATATTTTTACCTCCTCCTCTTCAGAATTTTCAAAAAGGTACATTAAAGCTAATTTATCAACATATTAATGCTAACTGGAAACTCTCTGAATAGTTAATATCCTTCAAAAAACAAACAAAAAAAAAGTCACACCCCCAAATTCAGTCCAGGTTTTGATGCCATCCTTAGTAGTTGTAGCCTCCAGAATTGTAACCAGTTCTCCTGTTGATAAAGACACAGACCCGCTCTGAGGAACAGTGACTTCCACTGAGAAAGAAGAACTCAAAGAAGCAAAGTTGAGTTTTGCAAACCTTTACAGAAACACCTTGAAGGTTCCAGCAAAATCACATACTCAAAATCAATGTCTAGATCTGCTGAGATCTGCCAGCACACCCCTTCTGCACTCCTACACCCACACCCCATCACCACATCCTCACAGAGGAGCTGAATTTAACGGGATTCAGGGACCTTCTAAGCATCAGCATCTTATACATTCTTTCATCATAAACAAAAAATGAATGTTCTTCTAATACTTGCACTATATAAATAATATTCTACCATTGAATAAAGCACTTTGCAATCAGCTGTCAAACATACCCTGTGCAAACACTAAAACTGAAGAGAGAAGTGTGAAATCTCCAAAATTTGAGAGTTTGGTATTTCTGTACAACAGGATACACAGGCTGGGGTTTCCACGATGTACTGATTGGCAAACACCTGTGATCATCACACAGGAGGACAGAGATCTTCACTTTCTTCTGATCTTTATTATTCACCTATCTAACTTTCTGCACGTTGTCTGAGCAACACCCCAGGAATGAATGCTCCCTCTCCCCTTCTTGGCCCCATTGCTGTGATTCTGCCATGCCCCAAGGCCCGGGGGAGCACAGCCCCCCATCAGTCTGGTGCAGCCACAGAACACCCCCAAAGATGTCAAACTGCACCATCAAGAGGCTGAACGCCTCGCCAGGATTCACAGGAACTTTGTGGCAGCATCAGACAGCTGCATCTCAGTCTACTATTTTTATCAGCAGTATTCCTCTTCCAGTTCCCCACGGCTATATTTATGGCATGGATGGGCTCTCCCAGCGAGGGAAGCAGGGCTGTATGCAGATCAGGCTCATTCATAACCCCGCGCACAATGAGGAATGCAGAGCGCGCTAACAAACGACTCCGCTGCCAGGAGGTGACACAAAGGTCTTGGAAAAGGATCTGCAGCCGTGCAGGCTCTACCTTAAACACACAGCTGAACACAGCTGAATTTCGGGAGGCAACTTCATCATCACAACATGTTAACTGTTCTTGTGACCCCCCTGCTCGCTCGATGTACTGCAATCATTTAAATAAAGATTGTCTGGCTTTCCTGCTCCCCACCTAACGCCCCACACCGAGTATCGTATCTGCACGTTAACCTACACCAGGTGACAACGATATCAAAGCAAGTGTGAGATTAGGGGAAAGGACAAGCTAAACCCCACGGCTGCCATCCCTGCCATCCATCCCGTCGCCCACCACGTGTCAGCGCAGACAGCAGCAGGCACAGCTGGAACCACGCTCCGTGCTGGACCCACCGACTGGGGGGACTGCAACCATGTGTCAGCCCTGCTCACTGCTGTTTGCAGGGGAAACACTTGACCTTGAGCGTGAAAAATGCTGAGAGCAGCTTTCCTCACTTTGGGGAAAACACAGCTATTTTGGAATGGATTTTCTGGGTTTTTCAAATGAACGCAGTGGAATCTGACACGGTGCCTCGCTGGCACTGCCCAGCGCAAGGCGGCTCGTCCCCGTCAGTGCCCACACCGGCACGAGAGCTGGGGCAGCCGTGTCTCACCTCCACAGCTGCAGCAGTGGGGCAGGGCCCCCTCTGCCACCCACTGCCCCCTCCTGCAGGTCCTGACACATTTTCCAGCAGAACTATGGATTTGTCTTGGTGAGGTGACACCAGAGCCAACAGGCACTTTCACACCCTGTACCTGTCCCCAAAAGGTGGCAGGCTCCAGGTCAGAACCCTCCAGCTCCACCAAAAGCCCTGTGGTGCCACCAGCACACCTCTGACTGAAGGACGTGTCCCTAAAATGACAAGCCAGTGCCACCTTTCTGAGGCATCTTACAGGAAATATTTTCTTCACACAAAGGGTTGATATTTTTGCTTTTCATGCTTTGAAATACACAGACCTTTAAATAAGCTACAAGAAACAATAAAATCAGAGAAAGCTGTCAGCAATGTTCTGCTGCAGGAAAGAGCTACAACTTTGAAGTTCCACCAATTTTAATGTAATGATTTTAAGAGTCCTCCAGTTCAAATGGCTAAAAGCAGTTCCAAATTCTCCACAAAACTCTCAAGCCAATTCCTGCAATGAATCTTCCTCTCTAAATTATAAAAGTAAGAGGTGAGAAGCAGGTGGAAAAAACTTCTTTCCTCCTCTTCTGCAAAGCTGTAGCTTGGTTTTGGTTTTTTGTTTGTTTGTTTTAACATTGTTTAAATTGACTATCCTCCCTAAGGAAGTAATAAACAATTAAAGCCCTTTTCAAAGTAAACAAAAGTATTCCAAAGACAAAACTTGTGGAAGGTACAATTTGGATCCAAGACAATTGCTAACAAACTCAAAACATAGCAAGCTGGAAAAATTATATACCATTGCAGGTCATGTTATCATTCAAGGGCTTCCATAGTCCCTGTACTCAAACACCTCCTTGACTGTAGCTCTTCAAAGTGATCTTTAATGAAAAAGATAGGCAGATTAGAATTAAAAATTGATTTTTCCCTCAGCGTCATATAAGCAGGAACAGGACGGCACGAACATACTTCAAAATTTATGATTCAGGTTATATGAAATAATTTCCCAGTCAACTTCTGTCTGCAATTGCACAAGAAATGGTTCTGGTTATCTGCATTTGCAGCAGCAAAAATAATCAACCCCCTCAAACACAGACAGGCCCTGGGCAGGCAGGATAAAGGAAAGTGAACTGAAATATACGAACATTCAAGTTTATGTTTCAGCAAAAGCTCAAGTGCATTTAACAGTGAATACTTATCTGCAGAACCTGTCACTCACACTCTGGTCCTATCATTAAAAAGGAAATAATAATTTACAGTCATATAAAGAGGCTCTCTCACAAGAGAGACTGGAATTGGGAAGTTATGATGAGCAAACACTACATTACACACAACTTCCAACAAATTATTTGTTCATTTCCAGACCTGTAAATCAATCTGGCATTAGCTCTGTATTTTTGAACTGCTTGGAATTTGGCTATACTTTTGTTGTCACACTAATCAGGATGCAAATGACACCAATTCCAATATTTTAATTACTGAGCTTTAGAGGGGGGAGAAAATATTGGGGTATGTATGGGAAGTATTCACTCTTCGCTTTCCTGATCTTGTCAAATCTTTGTTTAATTGCAGACAAGTTGATTCTCTGCTAACCTGAGAAACCTTGCACCAAGATTTTAAGCAAATAAATAAGTATAAAAAAGCAGAGATTATAAATTAGGGCAGACAAATCTGTATCTAGACTCGTGCCTGCAAAGAGCATTCTATCAATATAGCGAAATGCTAATCTCCTAATTAACAACCTAATTAGGTAATTATGGCTTTGCAGAGGGATGCCTAAATGAAATATGACAACATGGTCACCTCTTTATATGGCACCTGTGGGCCTTTTCAGCTGTCACAGCCGAGAGTGCAATATCAATTTGAACAGATGACAAAGTGTTGTCATTTTTCATTCAGATATTGTGCTGAATGCTGGGATCCAGGCGCTCCCAGCGCCGCGTCCTGCCCGGGCTCTGCCTCATCTAAATACGTGCAAACACTTCGCTTAATTTTTAATGTCTCTGATTAAGCTTGGTTTTTCATGCTGTCTGCAGGCATTCCCTGACACACAGCACAGCTGCAGTGTCACACTGGGATGACCCACAACCCCCGAACCCCCTGACCCAATTTCACAGCACGTGTGCGGGAGAATCACTATCCACAAAAAATATCTGAGTATCTGAGTTCATGTTTGAGGCTTAGTTGCTGCTGGCTTTAAAATAAAATACAAAACCAGAGGGCCTTGTAAATAATACATAACATTCATTTCACTTTTATTCCTGCTGAACACTTTTCCAGGGGAACAGCAGTCCCTGTCCAGAAGAAGGTGAAGCTGATGGCACTTTTGCACAGAAAGCTGGAAAGGAACACTTTCAACAAAGGTGCTTTTCCATGGAACACTTTCTGTCACTCATATGCCTAAAATGCTCTAAAGACAATTTGCTGAGCTTGAACATTCCTAAAGGCCATCAACCCGTCAGAGCGGGTCTGGAGGAGGCCACAAAAATGATCAGAGGGATGGAGCACCTCTGCTATGAGGAAGGGCTGAGAGCATGGGGTTTGTTCAGCCTGGAGAAGAGGAGGCCCAGGAGTGACCTAAATGCAGCCCTCCAGCATCTGAAGGGAGTCTACAGGAAAGATGGAGAGACACTATACACAAGGGATGGAGGGGCAGGACACAGGGAATGGCTCCCACTGCCAGAGGGCAGGGCTGGATGGGATATTGGGAATTAGGAATTGTTCCCTGGGAGGGTGGGCAGGTCCTGGCACAGGGTGCCCAGAGCAGCTGGGGCTGCCCCTGGATCCCTGGCAGTGCCCAAGGCCAGGCTGGACGGGGCTGGGAACAGCCTGGGACAGTGGAAGGTGTCCCTGCCATGGCAGGGGTGGCACTGGATGGGCTTTAAGCTCCCTTCCAACTCAAACCACTCTGGGATTCTGTGATAAATAAAATATCTTTTTGTAGAGTGGAGAATGAAAGCTAGGAGTGCTCGAATATCAGACTAGAGCTCCTATTTTCACAATTCTCAGTATGATATTCAAGAGCCTAAGAACCGTAATAAATTTCATAAACATCAATACAAGCCTCAATCTTAAAAAAAAAAACTGAACCAGAAGGCTTCAGCATTTTACCTTTTTGCCTGTTTGCTACTGAGCGAGATGCTGCTCTCCTTGGGTTTGACATGCACAAAGGTCCCCACAAGGGCTCACAGAAGCTGCCTTGTGTGGAGCCAGGACAGAGCCTGGGGACGATGTAGGTGCAGCCAGGCCGGGGGCTCGCAGCACAGCCCCTGCACAGCCCTGCAGCAGCACCACGGAGGGTGGTCTGACACTGCCAGGCAGGGGCTTGTGCCTTCAACAGCAGCACCTGTCAAAACAAACACTTCGGTCTTTGTCAGTTTCTTTAGGTTGTTGCCATTCCACTTTTGAGTGCATGTAAATATTTTTATTGCATTAAAAACACGATCATAATCTTATTTTTTAAATATAGCAGCATGCAAGCTGCTTCTGACTTAAGAAACACTCCTGAGTCATGACGATCAGATCGACTTGAACATGCCAGAGACCTTCAGCCCCTTTGGGACTTTATGTCAAACGGAACCGGACAGATTCACATTTCTTCAGCAAAAGATGAATCCCCTGTTCCTCTGGCTTTTAATTTTGGGTCTTTCAAGAGCACACAAAACATACTCAAGGAGCTTTGTTTTGCTCTCAGAATAATGGATTTAGATACAACACTTCTCAGGCAATAAGCAATCAAGGTAGGGATTGCCCTTGTGCTGCCTGGGATATGAAACCGAGCTGACAGACAGTGAACAAAAAGGCATCACAGTTTGATGGAGCTCCTCAGCTCACACACACACACAGAGTTAATATTAAAAGACAGCCTGGAGTCTGTGCCAGGGGCACTAACAGAAATGCCCTGGAGAACTGCTGCTGCCACACCTGAGGCAGCCCCTCCCTGCACGGCGGGTCCCAGGTGTGGGGCAGCGTCACCGCCGGCACCAACACCCCCGGGCTCTGCCCCCACAGCTCCAACCTGCCCCTTCCAGCACCTGAACGGGAAGAAATGAAGACACCTGAGCTCTACCCCCACCCCTCAGCCAGTGCCATTTGGCCTGGGACATCAGAAGGAATTTTGGATATCAGAAGGAATTTCTCCACAGAAAGGGTTGTCCGGGCTGGAAGGGGCAGCCCCGGGAGGCGGTGGGATCACCAGCCCTGGGGTGCTCAAGGAATGGCGGGCCGTGGCACTCAGCGCTCTGGCCCGGTTGACAAGGTGGCGGTGAGTCAGAGGCTGGACTCGATGATCTCAGAGGTTTTTCCCAACCTCAGTGACTGTGTGATCTCCAAAGAGTGGCCATAAGGGAGATGGGCTGCTCCTACATGGGGATGTGACCAGTATGCTGCTCACGTGCTGTGCCATTTGTTGCCATGACTGACCTTTCCAAACTGGTGTGTGCTTTTCACGCTCACAACTTCGAATGGTGGGGAAAATTTCGTGCTACAGAACGTGTAACACAGATTCCTGTGCAAGGCTGCTTCACCTGCAGAGGCCTTCACTGATCCAAAGGAAACGCACAACAAGAATGTAGCTGTTACTTGTTATTTTAACATTCATTATTTGTTATTTTAAATTTGTTACTTGTTGCAATTGGGTGAAAAATTAACCAACAGATGAGGAAAGGGTGTTACAACAAAGACCTGAAACATGACTGATACAGAAATGGACTAAACTGGTTCTCCCTGCTTCAGTTATTTCTGTACAAGTCTATACGTACATGCTGATCTCAATTTATTTTTAATCTAACCCAAAAATGTGTCCGTGAATGGAGCTGTTCTGAATTTGGAAAAGTAACTGAGAGAGTCTAATTTCCAATCTTGCATCTACCTGATAATCCCCCGACACCTAAAATCGTGTAGAACACACTCAGAATATCCAAGCTTGGCTCTGGCATCTCTGTTTAGTCAATTACCAAACTTCCGCTAGCACAGAAATCAACTCATTGCTGCGTGTCCTGGACACCTTTCCCGCTCCCCCTGTGGTGTTCACAGCTCTGATGGCACTGGCAAGCAGCTGCAGAACCGCGAGCCCCATCCAGAAGAGCACCTGGGTGTGATCCTGCTCCAAGCGCGCACCGGGAGCGGCTGGGCAGGCAGAGCCCGCCCTGCGGCCGGCAGGAGCGGCCAGCACACGGGGACAGGGGCGTGCGACAGGGACACGGGGCGTGCGGCGGGGGACTGGGCTGGAGCGACCGGCACCGGCCAGAGACCGCGGGCAGCCCAGGGCAGCCGGGGGCTCCGGCCGAACGTGCCGCTCCCCGGCGCTGCAGCC
>VZRH01007646.1:342007-352762 GCA_013397555.1 Urocynchramus pylzowi
CCCCTCACGGCCCCCGCGGCCCCGGAGCGCCCGTGCTGCCGTGTTACCGTCAGACGGTGTGTGAAACACATCCCGAGGCGGCGTGACCGCGGGTTTTAACCCCGGGACCGAACCGTGAGCGTTGTGAGGGGCGGGGGCGCCGAGCCGGACCCGAGGCGGCCCCGCCGTGGGCGCCCCGACCCCGCTCCTGTGCCCGGCGCTGCTCCGGCGCCTCCCGGGCGCTGGGTTTTTAAACGCCAAAATTCTCAAAAATCATCTCAAAAGTACGATTTTTTTTTCGTCTGCATTAACGCGACAGCAATAAACTCCTCCGTGCTTTTCTTGTGGGCATTTTAGGAGATTTTTTTGCAATTTTTTCACATCACTGAATTTATAGAATTTTTTGTTTGTTTGTTTAAAGAAGAAAATTTGCAAAGTATTCTGGTTTGTGTTACGAGAACAAGGACATTTAGTGAAAATAATATTTAATGAGAATAAGGACATTTAACAATAGTAAGAACATTTAACAATAACAAAAACATTTATTATGACTGGATTTAAAAATGAATAGCCATTTATTCACATATAGCTAAAGCCATTGCCTGGCTTTTTAGCTCTATGTGATACTCAATAACATTCTGCTTAGTTCCACACTGAAAATATAAAACTGGATGAAAACAACCCAACGTGAAATCATTGCAAATCTGAGCTGTGGAGCCCGGAGTGAGCGGTTCTCTGTGAATTATAGTGCTTTATGTCCAAGGGTTTCTTTGCTACCGGGGATCCACTTCAGTTCCTGCTGACAGCTAAGCACTAGGGTATTGACTGTGTTGTGAATATTAAGATTGATTCTGCTTTATGTTGCATTATATTACCCGGGATAAGGGGAATGATCCCTCTCCCTTCCCACCTACCCACGTTCCACCTCGGTCGGCTCGTAACCCCTTTCCTTCGGCTTGTGTGTTTGTTTCCTGCCTCTCCCTAAACTTGTTTGCCCATCCTGCTCCGGAGCCAGAGAGCAACCTGCCCTCAGTGTTCAGACATTTGCAGGAGGCACATTTCAATTAAGGAGGCGGGCGTAGGTTCCGCGGTCACTTTATTTGCAGAGGGCTTAGCCTCGGTGTTTTGAAAGGCAAGTGTAGTCAGCCACATGTCAGAGGTGAGCTGCGAAGAAAACCCGAGTCCTTTCAGCAGTGGGATTACTGGCACAGGGTGTTTCTGAGGCCGTCTCGCAGGCGAGGGGGAACCTGACAAGAGACTCTGTGGTCTGAAACCTTTTGGGGTGTTTCAGTGATAACTTGTAAGTTGGGATGCTGCATTTGTGCTGCAAGAAGTCGAGCAAGTTTTCAAGTTATCTCTCTTTTGTGAGATCGCTGAGAACCAACAAAGAGTAAGGCGTCTGCCTGCCCAAAGGCGAGCTCCTGCCAGCCCCGCAGCACGGGAGGGACACGATTAATGCTCTGGGTGATTGATGGAGATGGATCCACACCTTCACTAAAAACTCTTCCCGGAAGGGGACCTTCACTCAGGGTCTTCCAGTTGAAGTGAAATGTCTGTGCAGGCTTTACTTAGTGGGCTAAAGCAAAGAAAACGTGAAAACAAATTGTAGCCTGTTTTCTGGAAGCTGTTCTCGGAGGGAATGGCTCAAACAATTCTAAACTGGAAGCTCGAGGAAGGCTCTGAGATGCAGTTAAAGCAGAGGTGTCCCCCTCTCTGTCTAAGGCTCTGCATTGTCTTGTGGTCCGACAATTGTCAGGTGCTTAAACCTGCCTCCGGTGGGGTCATGTGCTGGCATTTAATTCTTCCTGATCAGAACCAAAGTTTACCTGGGTGTGGGTATTGCCGTGATGGCTTCATCACCGTCTTCCTCCAGAGGTGAGGAAGTCATGTCTGTTCAGAAACAAGTCATACGATATTTAAGTAATTTTTATACTGAATTACGTATTTATTTACATTTTAGTAGTTTTCAGTACAGTCAGCAAGGACTTTGTGAGACTGGATTGGAGAAAGCATGAGGAGGAATCCTCAGTTTGCATGGAGCCACTCTGTCACTTCCCGGCAAGGGTTAATGGATGCATCTCATTTCTGAAAGCCTCACACAGGGTCAGGAGCTGAAGATTTTTATTTTTTCTCCCTGTGAGGTATTTACCATGTACAAAGCAAATCACTGAGTTACTGAATTTAGCCTGACATTTCTTTTTTAACATTTTAACATTTTCAAAAGTGCTGCATAATACATTTAAGTGCTTTACAGCTATTAATAGCTGTGTGTATTCTGAGAGGCAACCACAAGGTAGCACGGTGTTCATAAAGAAACTGCCACCTCTGGCTGTAATTAGTTCAAAGAAAAATTATACCAGAGTTCTACCGAAGCCCCTCCAATAAAATAGGAAGATAAGCAAGTGAGGACCCGGTGGCTCCCTTTGGTTGTGCTTTGCCTGCTCGCCGAGGTGTCACTGGACGCACGCTCACATCTGTTGCATACCTGTGTCACACTCGGTTTCCTCATGTCCTGCCAGAAGGAATCAAAAACTGATTTGCACCATTGTTTGTTTGGTTTTTTTTAATAGCTTTTTTTACTGACTAAAACACTTTCAGACTGCTGATTTTATTAAGCTTCCTCCAGGATGTTGCTCAACCTGGGGTCCTGGTTATTCTTATGGAGAAAGAAGTGAAAATATATTAATTCTTGTAGTCTTAAAATGTCTCAGGGAATTGCAATCATTTCCCAATGGAGCAACATATTATTAGGTCCTGGACTGTGCTGATAGATAATTTGGGTTTTTGTCTTTAAAAGCCATTTGTAGAGACAGGATCACACGTTTATAAAAATGTCTGAATTCATGTGCATAACGGTGCACACATCTACAGTTATTTATTTATTTATTTATTTCCCCAAGTCCAGCAGCAACAATGATAGCTGCCAACCAAGCCCGAATTTACTGTCACCACCACCCCTAAATAGCATTCATTTCCTAGTAAAGCCTAATGGCATACATGATGGTTTGCCAGATTTGTGGCCTTTGTGAGGCTTATAAGCAGGACTGACTTGGGAAGATCATAAAACTTAATGAACTTCTCGACTGCGGGAGGTGTCCGCAGGGGAAGCGAAAGGCCTGCTCGGCTGCTCGGGCTGCTGCAACTATTTTTTATGTCTAAAGAGAGAGGATGAAAATGTTCATTTAGAACGTTCTCCCCTTGCATAGATTTTTGTTTTAAAGAACGAATAAAAAAAGCTCTGAAAAGCAGCTAAACCGTGTGTTAGCCACGGGGTTAATTCCTCGCTGTTCCCGTGTAAGTTACCTTTATTTTTATTGCTACAACTGTAACTAGCCGTGCGCTGCCGTCCCTGTGATTAAAGGGCTGCATCGGGCCCTGCCTGGCTGCAAAGCTCCTTATTGATGACCTGGCCCGGCTGCTCAGGAACGCCCCTTGTCAATATGCTGCAGAGCCCGGAACCGCGGCGAGGGGACTCCTTGGAGCAGGCTGGCTTTGCGTGCCTCTGGCAGAGTTGGGAAATGTTAACCCCTGACGGCACCGCGGGGCTGTAAAAGCCGGTCGCAGCACTCTGCCCTTGCACTGCGCCAATTTCAACTTTTCAGCGTTAGCAAACTAACGTTTAGTGCGAACAACTCTCAGTAATACACTGCAACCCTCAATCCTGCCGGAACATGGGGGGATTCAGATGGAACAATGAAATGGCACTGATGGCATACATATATGTGTGTGTGTATGGGGGGGGAGTGTGTGTGTCTATTTTGGCTATTTTCTAAACATCAGCTGTGATGTTATTGTTACTTACTTTAGCTCTTTAAAATATTTAGGTGCAGTCCTGGTTTTTTTTTTTCAAGCTGCTAAATACATATTTTGTTGTTCCCTGACTACCTGAAGAAGTCAGTGCTGGGTGTTTATGTGCATTCAGCTCAGCTTAAATTGTTTAGCTTTTGCTTCCATCTCATGCTTCAGTACCAAGGTTTGTCACCGACCCAGTGGTTGTACTTTTGAATGTATTTTTGAAATTGCCAGCAGTTGTATTACAAATGATGCCGTGCAGCAGAACGTTTGGTCGTTTGCGCTGTCCTTATGGCAATGACATTGCTGTTCTTCATAAATGCCCTACTAGGAAAAAATAAATTGAATAAAGTGTCTTGATTGTCATTTGGTCATCTGTTTCCAACACATTCATTATCAGCAGCCTGGTTCTTTGGTGGATTTCTACCAGAGCACTTCTCTACTTGAGAAAATGGCGATTTGGTGATTATGGGCACTAGAGAAATTAATGGTATTTTGTCTCACAGAACCTGAGACTGCACCTTACCTTCAGCGCTTCCCATTGCTGGTGCTCCTTGCTGCATTTAAATATCTATCTTCACCTTGAGTACGGGGATTAGTGGTTCCAGAGATTTTTTTTTTCTCTCTGTGGAGGATAAATTTGGCCCTACTTGTCAATACTAATTTAGCCAGGAGCAGGGGTTTATTTTATTTATTTTATTTTATAGCTGTCTTTCATGTCCTTCCATTTATATTTGAATTCGACACATTCGCTTGCTTATCTGAAAATACCAAATTATAGCATTTACCGTGTGGTGTATTTTAGGATGCTTGTTGTAAGTTAAGGAATTTTTGCATTCAGAGATAAATTATTATCATGGCACGTAGGGAATGCAAAACAGTCTTTTTTTTTTTTTTTTTTTTTTTTTTTTTTTTTTTTTTTTTTCAGGATTTAACACATTTATCAAGCTCTGTTCCTGCAGCTTTCAATGGAAAAGTTGTATGATATGGATATTATGCTGTCTTTTTTCAATTTAAACATTGATTTGTGCGAAACATTAATATAATGATATTTGCAGTCTACCGTAGACAAATATAAGCAGAATTAGACACTCTAAATTGTTACAAATGCAACGCAATATTTAAATCTGAATGAAGGCTGTATTAATAATTAGGGAGCGGAGCGCGTGGCGGTCCGGTTAGGATGCGTGCTCGGGTTTGGGGCTGTTTTTCAATTCCTCGCACATGGTGCCCATGACGGCTCGATGAACGTTTTTGTGCGCGGCAGGAGTGGATGTGAGTCCGAGCCCAAAGCAGCGGAGCCCCGAGCGGAGCTGCGCCCGCGCCGCAGCGAGCCCGAGCTGCCGGCGCCGCGGCTGACACCCCAGAAGAATGCTTTGTTTGTTTGCTCAGCAGTCATGTTTAATGCTCCTCGCTTATCAAGGTGATCAGCATGGTTCAGATAACACATGCCTGACACCGCCTGCCTTTTCTCACCAGCGTGTTGACCTTTTGTCACGTTTGCTTTTCTCTGGTAGGCGATTCCTGGCTTTAAGTGTGAATGGAGTAAATAATTCACATCAATATTTAATATAAATTATTAAAGTTTCTGTCAGCTCTTACAGTTCATGCTTTTATAGAGTTGGAGTAGTTCATCAGCCAAACAGATGAATTGTGCAGCTCAGCTGGACATTAGAGCTCCTCCATCGTGCTGCCGGGACTGAGGGAGGAAGCAGCGAATTAAATAGGAAAGGTAATGCAGCCTGGTCCTTCAACACTGTGCTTTTCAGTAATGCACGTTCTTTAGGAAGGCTCGAAGCACCAGATAAATATCCAGCATAATTTATTTTGTTATTACTGTACTTTTTTTTCCCCCTTCATGTTGCAAACAGAAATGCAGAAAACCCCACTGCCCCCCGGCATTTTCTTCTACTCTTTGTTATTGGCCTTCCTTTGGTGCTCCAGGCCCTTCCTGGGCTTCGGGTGGGAGTACTGGTGTTGAGAGGTAGGGTTTGGGTGTTTGTTTTTTTTTTCCCCTCAGCGTTCTATTTCTATTTTTAAAGACTGGTGCGGAGCCCTAAGGTGATGAAGTTTCAGGGGTTTTTAGACCTTGTTAATAAATTACAATTTATATTTTGCAAAGTGACCTGTGATTGAATGTAGATTCTGAAAACATTTTTTAAAGGAGAAAAGCTCTGATCTCTGATTGCAACAGCTCAAATGTGTTTACTACATCAGGAATTGAATAAAACCAGCATGTTTTGCATAAAAGCATATAGTCAAATCATTATGCACTTACTTTAATTTTATGCTCTTTTAGGTGTTTCAGTTCTTTTGTTAATGATCAGTTCAATGCGTGTTGCACAGTCACAGGGACTGCAACAACGTGAGTCACTGAATATCCCATGTAATACAAATCCATCACCTGGAAGGGAGGTGGGTTTGTATCATGTGTTTACAGGTCAAACCCTTTTGCTATACTTCAGTCATGCATCAACATTTAAAGCCAGTCTCTCATTCCTCATTGTCCAGCAGGTGGCTTTGTCATAGATTATTTAATTTTTAATCATTTATTGTAAGTGGAAAAGGTTATTTAATAATATTATCCTGACAGCATTTTTTAAAAGAACAACAGTTTTCCAGTATGTCCTGTGGTGTATGACGGGGTCAATGGAAGCATCTAGAGAGCTTCAAGTACACAATCTAAATTAAGATTCTAAACAGGCATTACAGATGCTGGTAACTTTGGCAATTATCATTTTGTTTGGTGAACAGTAGTAAAACAGTGTGCGGTAAAAGTGTTTAGAGAGAGAGGATAAATAAATTGAACAGTTTTGCAATGCAAAGTGGTTTGTGGTGTTTTTGAGGATTTCTTGGCTCTTGCTTAACTGCTATTGTGAAGCCTGGAGCAGATTTTCCCATTGCTAATGCCCTAGAAGTATTAATTCACTTTGATATGCTAATTAGAGGGCATTATGCAAGAAATGAGATTAAGTGGCAGCATGAAGCCATTTGCCTGTCAGTAAATTGAGAGCTTTAGCATCAGGAGGAGCTTTGTTTTTTCTGAGTTTCTCTTGGTTTTGCATATAAATAAAATTGATTGAAAGGTCTAGAGAAGCTTCTAGAACATTGGTGGTTCTTTTTCTCCTTCTATGATTATTTAAACTTCATGTTAAAGCCTTTCTCTGAATATTAATTGATCTAATGGGAGATACTGAACATGAAGAATTTCATTGTATTCTCAGTTACTGTATCTTAACAAAAGGAAAGTATTAGAATTCTTTGTGTCATCTGATTTTTGTGGGATTATTTTAGATATATCTTACAGCTTTGTATTCTAATGTCTCTGCCTGCTCACAGCTGCTGTGCTGAGAGCTGTACCTGTGTGGAGGTGGTTTTGCCAGTTCTGCTGTTTTGGGGATCGGTGTGAGGGCTCAGCTAGCTGAAGGCAAATGGAAGGCTCAGATTCCTGGCCAATGGGGCTGTGGACATTTGTCACCCCTACTCACCCGCAGCTTTCCCACCATTTCTGATGCAAATCACACATGTATTTTCCTTCCTTTAGGAAAGAAGGGGTTGTAATATTGACCATAGATTTTATTCAACTGTCAGAAATTGTGTTAAAGTAACATTAAGGGATTGACTTACAGCCATAAGAGTGAGGGAATTTAGAGTTAATAGTTAAACTCTGCCCTTAACTCAACTCATTGAACCTATTTATTAGAGCACATATGATACATAAGATCACTGTGCTGAGACCTCTGCCGTAGCAGGATGCTCCAGGATGGCTCAAAGATGAGATGTTCTGATCTAGTTCAATTTTTCCTTTGTTTTTGAGGATTGGAGTTTTGGTGTGTGTGTGTGTGTGGTTTTCATTCAGCCTCTGAGTTGCTTTACTACAGTTTTGTGATTAGTTTTGGTTTTGCAATACTGTTTTTTAAAAAATCAGAGAAGTAATTCTGGAAATTGAACAAAAATTTAGCAAAAAATAAACCCAAAGCAAACCCAACCCAAGCCTCCCTGGTCCTCTTTGCCTGAGTGCAGCAGAGTGGCTGTTTGAGTGCCCATCTCCTGCACAGATCATTGTCGCAAAGTCAATCAGGGGAGCAGTGCTGGAGTGACAGTGCTTGTTATGAGCCCCAATAGTTATTTAAAAGAAAGGAAAAAGGATAAAAAAATGGCCCAGAGCTGCGTGCGCGGGCTGTTCATGCTGGATGCACATGCTCTCCCTGATCCTGGCAGCTGAAGTCTATCACTGTTGGGAAATTTTTAACATGAACCACATGAGACACAAACGGCGGCGGTTTCCGCGGAGCCACGGGGGTTTTCACGTCGGCGCAGCACAACTGGCACGTGCGCTGCGGGTCCCTGCCCGCCGTCCCCTGCCCTCGGCGCCCGCCCGCCCCGCTCGCCCCAACAAAGGGGCCCCAGAGCCGTTCTCATGGGAAGCCTGATGCCCCTGGTCGCCCACAGCTCCCCAGAGCTTGGCCCAAAGAATCCCATCAGGAATGTATAATCCAAAACTTTAGTTGTCATAGTGAACCTTTTTGATACTGGAAGGAACAAAACATCACCCGACACTGCAAAGTCAGTTCTCACAGGCAGCAAAAGGAAGCGTTGCTGGGCTCCAGCTGCTCATTTTGGGTTTCAGATTGTTGAACAAAAGAACTAAGTTATGAAAATGTTCTGAAGCCGACCTTAACTTTCCCAGTACCAGTAGGCCCCTGATGGCGTTGTTTCAGGAGAAGATGGTGCTGGAGAGGAAATCCCGGCATTGCTGCTTTGAGTCCTGGTGCTGCGGTTGACTGGGGAAGAAGCCTTCCTCCCCGCTGAGTGAGGAGGGACCTTGGTAGGGCAGACCCCGAGCTCAGCCCCCTCCTCATGGAACTGAATGCAAGAGCTTGCTTCTCTTATCTTTAAAATGGGAATGCTATCCATCTGATTTTTTGTGAAGGTTGTGTTGACTTGGTGCTGTGTGTTAAAAAGGAATATTTTTATCAAATGTTGGGTTTAATTAAAATTGTTATGTCAGAGGTAAATTTACAGTATCTGCTTCATTCCACTTTAGCCGCAGACAAGTCACACCTCCTGGAGATGAAGAAATTAAGCTTTCTTTAGACTTCTTCTTTTCTTGGCTTTAATGAGGAATGTTTTTTTACTCCATGGTTAGACCTCTGCTTAAAGGATATCAGGGTTTTGTGCCTTGGTGGCTGGTTTGCTCAGTACAGAAGGAGAAGGTTTGCTCCCGTTGCTGGGGATCGGTGCTCTCCTTGTGCAGTAGCTGTTGGAGGCAGGCTGGCACACTAGAAAGGCTGTGCCAGGCACACTTCCTTATATTTGTTGATTAAAGAAGGAAGCGTGCTTTTAGCGAGGTTTGTAATTACAGGACACCCAAATGTTTGCTTATTTTCTTTCATGTGAGATTCTGATAGCGTGATTGACTGTCACTAGTAAGAACAAGTTACAGTAGATTGTGCAATGATTCTTATTTGACTTCAAGGATGTATTTATTACCATTTTTGTACAAATTATACTAACATGAAAAGTTGTGGAAATGATTGTGCACTAGATAAGGTGATACATTACAGGAGTGGTTGGGTTTATGGAGCTTTATGCCGAGGTTTTCTCAGAAATTATAGCACAGTCCTGTCACTATAAAACCTGGAGATACACTTGGTAATAACATGCAGTGGAGGGATTTTTAGGATTTCACTTGTTATTCAAATAGAGTGGGAACTATCAGTTTTTCTACCTCGTATTTCTTTCTTGTGTTGCAGTGGGTGAAGAGGGGAAAGGAAGCCCGAGGACAGCAGAGTGGGCGCTGGGATGTGGGCACCACAGCCCTGCCCGATGCCTCCTGTGCTGGGGAGGTTTTGGCACTGGTGGGGCTCTCTGGGTACCCAGCGCTGGCGTGGGACGCTGGGGGAGATTTGCCCTCCAAAGGCAGCTGAGGGTTTTTTTTGTGAATTATTTCTTGCTTCCCCTCCACTTGTTAGGGCAGTGACGTGATATCAATATGGAGCTTGGGAACTTATTGACTTGTTGGTTCTTGACCTTTTGACTGTGACCAAGTATAGAAATTGAATGTCTGAAAATTAAATGATAGACTCTTTATACATAAATTCTTGGATGTCAGTGTATTACATGAACTAATTTCGGTTTACCTAAATTTATGGTGTTTTGTGTTCAATAAAGGAAATATTTCTTCCTTTCAATATACCCAGCATCTAATAATATTGTAGTTGCTAACTCTAAACAAATCCATTTCCTTTTACTGACTGATTATCATAACAGCTGCTGTTTAATCACCGAGATTGTTATGTAACTTTTAAGTCTCTAATATTTTGGAGAGGTGCAAGTGACATCATCTTGCTGTGCAGCGGCGTGATGTCATCGGTGCTGAACCACGCGGGCTGTGTTTTGTGGGGCTCCAGACTCAAGTTCTTATTTAGTTTAGTCGTAATTAATGGGCTGGGAACGCTTGCTGAGCGAGCTGCCTGTTTGAAAGGAGACCCAAAATTACGCAGAGTCCGTGTCCTGTTTGCCATGAAACAAAAAATGGACATTTCTTTTCCCGCCCTAGAGCTGTGGCACGGTGGGCCCTGCTGGAGATGCCGTGCACCGGCTCCTGTCCGATGGAATTAGCCGATTGCTCCGCGGGCAGGGCGAGCGGCGCTCGGGCTTTGTGGCCGGGAGCGAGACTCGGGCCTCCAAAGCGGGGTGACGGAGCTGGCGATATTGTTCTCTCCGAGTGCCGCAATAAGGCTGTGGTCAGCACTAATGTAAATATTTGTACAACAACCATGTTCTACAGCCTCCAATTTAATGGTAAAAATCTGCCCTGAACGCCTGGGTAAATATATGCTGAGAACAGACGCCCATTCACTGGAGAAACAATTGACTTTGGGCTCTTTGTTGTTAAAGTGGCCCCCGGTGATCGGCTGCGGGGAGGCGATAGCGGCGCGGGCGCCGTCGGGCCGGCGGCTCCCGGGCAGTGCCCGGCGC